>BOPP01000128.1:2536618-2547755 GCA_017312745.1 Gryllus bimaculatus
CGAGCCACATCAGATGGGCTGTGTGAGAAAGGAAATTGGTGGATGGGCGGAATGGGGGGGTGGTTAGGGTATGGAACGGATATCTGAAAAGCGGATGCGTCTGGGATACCGGCCGTTCCTTAAGCACAACAACCCCGAGGGGACTATTTCAGACTCGAAAAGGAGTATTCTTTGAAGTGATAATCGGAAAAAGGATAATTCCTATACGAGTGATGTGGGTTTTATTTAAAATTTTTATATATATAGTATATAATAGATATATATAATGGATATATATATATTAGTAGTATCTATAGGTAGGGGGGAAGGTGAAAAAGGTAAAATCATAAAGAGTACGGGGGATAGGGGCGAGGAAAATATAATATACATGAACCAAAGGAAATCTCTCTGGGGGGAAGGGTTTTGGATGGTATATATATATATATATATGAACCAGAACGGAGTATGTGACATTTTTTAAATTCTGTGAGAAAAACTACTTTATTTAAATCGAGTATATTTTTATCACATAGTGGTGCCTTGTTTCATCATTAAAACCACGGCATTTCAATCACGAAAATACATTGCCACCGACCATAGCCTAAAATAAACATAGTTTTTCTCAGAATTTATAAAATGTCACACCGTTTTAACTTTCACTTATTCCATATAAAGTATATTCTATTCGTTTAGATTAGGTGCCAGTAAATTTTATGAAATTACTTGAACGTTTATTGAAGATTAATGGGCATTAAACCAGTCATTTCGCTAGCAAAGTGCATTAAAATATGTAAATTTATTAATTACTTTTACCTCCTTTGCGGCATGCCTATGAACAAATGAGAACCTAAACAGATTTTTTACCGATTCTTTCTCAGTTGCAAATAAATTTCTCTCCGAAGATTATGAACAATGAGAGAGGACAAGAAATGGTAAAATTGTGTGTTTTGTTTGTTGGTCAGCGATTGAATTGCAACCACTGGCCGTCGGCTTTGTGACGTTTAACGATGAGCACTGTCCAGAGATTTATGTCAACAGTTTGTGTTGTCACCACACACGAACTCGACTGTCATTGAATCATTTCTTGGTGGTTGTTCCTGATGCTACGAATTGACAAGATTTTTATGCTTATTTAAGTCAGTGAAGGCAGTTGATGTTAAGTTGTTTTGTAATGAAAGGTACCCGCCTTTTTAACCCTAATTTGGAAGTGTGCCCTTTTCCCCCGCGCTCTGGAGGAAAATCGCTTGCTGGAAGCGAAGGTACACTAATGAGCGAATGAGAGGAGTCACTGCCGACGGTGGGCCTCGGCCTCTGCCTTTATCGAACGCCTCGCTGCTTCGCTCCGCTCCGCTCTACGCCTGCGGCTCGAGTGCCTTCTGTGATTCTTCTTTGTTTCCCGGCCCCGAACACGAGGCGCGTCGCCGGCCTTCCTCCTCCCCCCCGCCCCCGGAGCAGAGGTCGCCCTTTCGCCGTCACGCACGCTTCCGGCGCTGGGCGGAGCGGCCGCAGGGGGAGAGGGGCGCGGTCGGGCCCGGGGAAGGAGGGCGGGCGATTCGCAGTCTTTGTAATCTGCCGCGACACCGACTTGTGTGTGTCATGTCTGCATTCAGAAGTGAGCCGGTTTTCGCCTGCGATGCTATGTTCCAAAACGTCCTTGTACAGTGGGACGTCGATTGTGCGAACTAATCGGGACCAGGTACAGTTCTGTTATTCGATAATTCGGATAATAGAACTTGAAAATGGCAAATGTACATCAAAAGCCTTATTCCTCATGCTATATTCACGTGCCAGGAAAAACGCACTTTCTTCCTGACGCTTTAAGATTTTTATTTTTGTTTCTATTGTGAAAGGTTTACGTGTTCGTTGTGTATTAGAAGATGCCATACCTATAGTATGCACACGAAGATGGCAAAACACAATCCAATAACAATAGAACCCATCACTTGAATCAATTTCATTAAATTGAAAATGAAACGGTTCGTAGTTACTCAGGTAAATGAGCATACTGCTTTTCTATGTAGGCTACCGTTCCACTAAAGGGCGGTGGGTTTTGTGCCAACAATGAACATTCCGAGTGAGTGAAAGCTGTTAAGCAATTACGAACGGTTGGTTGACAATGTACCGTTAGTTTTCTCGCACTTAAATATGGTGAAAAGCGTTTTTATACTAATAATAAACATTCCCAGTTCTTAAGCATTTATTATAGGATTTGCCAAAGTTCACTGAAGTCAGATGATTGATTACAGTAAAGTATCTCGTTAATATTTTATCACTGTCTATTTTATCAGGGATCATTTTTAATATTCAGTTATACAAAAGAAAATGAATACATATAGTATAAGGTACCTAATTAAAAAAAAAATCACATAACATGCGAGTTCGGATATTTACGTTCCGGATAATTGACGTTCCACTGTAGTTGATAAACATTACTTGTAAGGTTATTTCCATTTTTGGATGCCTCATTCAAAATTCTCGCTTGGATGCTTCATTCTCATTTTCGTTTCTGCGATTCTACTTAACTTCGAAGAATTCGAAATATCTCATTAAACATTGTATACATATGCATAATGTTGTTCAGGAGAGAACACACGAATTTGTCACACTATATTGGTAAACAGTGAAACGTCTAAATTGTTTACTTTTGAACTGTATTCAACGACATGTTACCGACATCGATACCACTGAAAGTAATGCATAAATAGATACGAAATTTTTACAAGCTCTACTACAGGATTGTCTGTTTGCAGTGACCTTGGAAAGTTTGGTAAATATTAATGCAGCATAAATGCTGAAAATAAATAATTTAAATAATATGTTGGTAGATGCACCACGATCAGTTTCTCCTGTCGCTAAGAGCAGATTGATTTCTGATATTTTCTGCTAGTGGCCAGTTGTGGTAGGCACAAGTGATACATAATAGATTGGTGCCTAAAATATTCCTCCAGAGACCAGTGCAGCAGAACTGGCACCTAATAGAATCGCTAGAGCGCGTTAGCGGTGCAAAAGAAAAATTCTATTCTAGCAACAATATTCTGTAAAATAAAAAAGAAAGACAATTATTGTGTATTATTAAAATGTGAACCATTTACATTGACAATTAAAATTTACTTCTCTCCTCTCTTCTTTCTTCTCTCTCCTCTCTTCTTTCTTCTCTCTTTCTCTCCTCTTTCCCTTCTCTCCCCCCTCTCCTCTCTATCATACAAAGTTTGATGAAGGGCCATATGTATTTAGTTTTGAATATTCGTAGTATTCTTTAAGATTTAAAATTGTTTATTTACAATATTTCGTTTAAAGTTCCTATCCATACTAAAATATCGTTGTGAATCCGTGAATAATGCTGGAAGTGACGATTCATGTCAATTGTTTCCGAAACGAAGCCCACTTAATGATGCCACAACGAAAGTAAGTAACAGATATGAAATTAAAATTACGTCAACCGTTTAGTAACACGAATTGAGTTTGCAATAAAATGGACGGAGGTGTTATTGCATCAGGTCTCGGTAAGTTTTCGATAAAAATATATTAACAGTGCGAAAACTTGCTTGTTGTCAGTGTGAATGTATATTCAATGACATTGTACGAATAATAATGGGATGAGAGTTCAATTTCGAAGCGGCAAACTCAAGACAAAAACGCATACATCTAACTTAAAAAAAATATTATTTATATGTGTATTTTGCGTGGAAGAATTGCTCAGTGAGTGACTATCTGCCTCAAGTCTTAAGGTGTCAATTGCCGCGTTAGTTCGTCGACTGAGCCGTCCCAATGCGCGAGGTGACAGTCGCGAGGCCGCGCGGGGAAAGCGTCGCGTGGAAGGAGGCTGGGCAAACGCAGTGTTTGCGGCGCGGCGGCCGGCGGCGTCCCGGTGTGCGTGTGTGTGTATGCGTGGGCGGCTCGGAGCTAACGCGGGGATTTGTGCGAACGGAGGAAGAGAGAGAGAGCTGGCGGGCGGAGCAGGTGGGCGGGAAGTCAGGCAGCGCGTGTGGGAGGGCGCCGCCGCCGCAGCGCCGATCCCCTCTCTGTCGGCCCCTTCCGTTCCGCCCCCGCGGCCCTGAAGCCCCACCACCCCCGTCCTCGCGCGAGGGTGGGAGGTGCACGCCTTCGCTGCCCTCTTCGTTCCTCGCTGACGTGCCCTCCGCACCTGGCACCCCATACTCTCTGCCTTCCCTCCCACTCTCCGCTCGTCTTCGCCTCTCGTTCCGCTCCTCCCACCGCCCCACTTTCGCTCTTTCTTCCCCTCTCGTCTTTCTCTTTTCTCCTGCTTCACGTCACTTACAGTTCAACAATTCCTCCCATGATGTGCCACCATCTCCTGGTTATCATATGCTATCCTCTACTGTAAACAATCGCCTGTAGAGCACTCCTATGGATGGGGTTGGGGAGAAGCTTGCGTTTTCCCGTCATAACCTGACCTCGTCTTCTGTTTGTTTAGCCCCGGTACCAGTTGTTCCATTGGTGTGCTCTCTTCATTCCCGTTTTCCGATCTCCTGTGTTCCTCACCGCCGTCGGATCGCGCCGCCTCCCCCGGGGCTTGCGCCAGGTGGCGGCGTGGGCGTGGGCGGCGAGTGGCGCGTCAAACAACCCCCGAGCGCGGCACGATGCGACGCGTCAGAGGGGCGGGGGCGCGAATCGCTCCGCCCCCGATGCGCTCGTCCTCCCCTCTCCGCAGGCGCTCGACGCGGCTCGACTGCTGCTGCGCGCGCACGGCCACCTACTCTCTCTCTTTCTCTCTCTCTCTCTCTCTCTCTCTCTCTCTCTCTCTCTCTCTCTCTCTCTCTCTCTCTCGCCCTCCCTGTCCCATCCCCCGCCTAGGCGGTTGGCGGCCCTGGGCGGTGGTGGTGACGTTCGGCCTGATCGATCTGGGGGCCACGGGGATCGCCGCCAGCGACCGGCGCGGCGCGGCTCGGCGCCCGCCCTCGCCCTCGCCCTCGCGTCCCCTGACCTGCGACCGCCAGCGCGGCCCTCTGCCGGCGCTGCCCCGGCAGCCGCCCTTTGCGCCCTGCGCCGCCGGCCGCCTCATCGCTTCAAGGGCGGGGCGCTTGCCGTCGCCCTGCCAGCCGGCGTCCGTGATAAAGAACCGCAGCAATTCGTGCAGAAACCCCGCCGAAGCAGGTTGTTGCACCCTCCGGCCCGTCTTGGTTCCGCTACCGGGCATAATCTGTTTTTATGGCGCGCCTCCTTTTTATGTCACGCGACTGCTAGAGTGGAAAATTTGATATCCGGCGTTAAAACTGCCGCAGTTCACAAAACGCGAAACGTTCTGACTTTGGAGCCGTTGTGAAGTACGAAGATTAGCATTTGCATCACAAACGTTCATCGAAATGTATGCTGTAATACATTTACGTTGCTCGTTTCGCAGTGGATTGTCAGTATTTCTGTTTTTTTACAGTGACGTTAGTTCAAATAATGTAATTTCTGTGAAGTGTTTACCTACCTTTGTGGCAAGTAAAGATAGGAATTGCAGAAAATTGTTTTTGATGTTAAGGTGTATAATGAAGATTAAAACGAATTAGGGATAATCCATGATAGTATTTAGGAAATCATTTGACACAGATAGTTGTTAGAAACAGTTGTATATGGAGTAAATGAACGGTCAATCAAAGGGCTAGACTATGGCTGGTCAGTCTCTGTCTGGGCGGGGCAGAGTAACGGGTGAATACGCGGGTGCAGGCCAAGTGGGAGCCTCCGTGTTTGGCTGCGACCTGCTTGGTTTCTTTACCCCGCCCTCAGCCCCGCCCCGCCCCCGGTCCCCGCACGCCCCCCGCCTCCGCACAACCCCGTCCCCCGCCCCGCCTCGCCTCCCGCCCCGCCCCCGGCCCACGCCCCGCCCCTACCCTGTCCCGCCTCCTACCCCGCACCCCCACGCCCCCTACCGCCCCGGCCCCCCGCCTCCGGGCCGTCCTTGCCCCCTTCCGTTCCCGCTCCGCCCCACTGGCCGCCGCTCACGCCCCTCCCCCCTCGTCCCCACGCTTCTCTTCCGCCCGCCGTCCGTTCGCGTCGGACGTCGAAGTGAAAATACGAATGAGTGCCATTAATACTGGATGGACAGGGCCTCGGCGCCAAAAGCGTGTCAAATGGCAGCGCGGTAAATTGTGCCGCGCATTCCTTCTCGCCGCCCCCACCCGTCGCGTTGAGAGCGCCGGCGGCGCAGGGTCTGGCGCGCAGCTGGCGGCTTGAAGGGGGTCGCGAGGAAGCTCCGACGGCGCGGCGGAGCGAACTTGCGCGACGCTGCTTGTGCCTTTGTCAGCCTCCACCGCGCGCCCCACCCCACCCCACCACTTGAGCGCCTCGCCCCCTCGTCTTCATCAAGCTCCCGCGGGCTCCTTCCCAATGCCCACCGCATGGGACAGTGCGCTTGGCGCTTCTTTTGAGTCCCTGTTGTCAATGGGACATCGCCCGACCTCATCATGAAACTTGAAGGTTTTTTATTGATAGATGCATCATTACATACTTTTCTTTTGGCCTTCATCTTCTCTTATTATTCACTGTGCCTAATTGTATCCTTCTTCCCTCCCCACGTATCACCAATATTCAAGCTTCCGTTTCTGCCTCTTTCCGGAGTGCTACTACTGCACATTCTTTCGGCCCTTTGCTGCTGAATGGCAAGTGGCGTTCCGCTGTATTTGCCTACCACGTCTCTGCTATGCTCTTCCACACGTGTCACTTGCTTCGCACGGTGGCGCCTCGCGCCCGCCCCCGCCTAGCGCTGCCTCAGCCTCTTTCCGCCCCGCCCCGCAGCCTTTTCCTTCCGCCACTTCAGCCTCTCGCTCGAGGCCGCCCCGCCCCTTCCTTCGCCGCCGCTGCCACCCCGCCGCAGCGGCTGTCGACCGGATTTGAGGGAGAGAGACTTGTGCTTGGCGCCGACTTGGCGGCCAATCCCTCAATCCGTCCGCCCGCCCGAGGCGCGACCGCCTACCCCAGGACGCCCTCTGCCTCAGCGCCGGGCGACGAGGTGTAGCGAGCGTGAGCGGAATGGACCAACGCTGGACGAAGTGCTTCGAAGTAGCCAACGCTTTCCATTGCACGATTCTGCATGCGCCGCGAATCTTGGCTCATTTCTCAACGACTGAAATGTTTATTCGTACGATTAATTTCAAATCGCTTTTATTTTAGGGCTCGGATATGTGTAGTCGGTCTTTCTGCTTCATCTTTGTGTAGAAAGATGTTTTAGGTATTGTGTGGTTTTATGTCGCTGCTAATTTCGTTTATTTTATGAAAATAGGTAAATGAGAATACAAAAATGCGATTGATTACCTAATGTACTATAGAACGATTTATTTAGTCGATACGACACATGTCAGCTGTAGCGGTTTCATGCAATCGGGAGCTTATATATCGCTAATGACGTCACTGTGGGGAAGTTCATACTCCTGTTTGGATGAAACCGCAAACTAGCTGATTTACTTCAAATGCACGATTAAATAAATCCTAGTATGTTTCTTTTCGAACGTTATGTATGTTTTAATTTTCTGATCCAGACCGCACATTCTTAACCCCGTTTTTTTCCTTTGCATCTCTGCAAATTAACGATTTGCCAAGCCCCCTCCTTGTGCTCACGCCGAAGATTGCGGATATCATTGGTTATTCCAAAGGTGAATCGCATTCTAGATTCTAGGACATCAGAGTTGTCTTAGAAAAAAACAACTATGAGGAATAGTTGGAGAATTTTTCTAAAGTTCCAATTTTGGCCCAGACGTATATAAAATCCATTAAACATGTAATTAATACTTATATTTTCCAAGAAATAATGGACGTGACGTAAATATCACTTTAATGAATTGGAACTATTAATTTTAAAAGTTTACAATTAAAAGACTGTCAATTTTCAGAAAACTGTAAGATATTTCAGAAAAAAATGTCAAAAGTATCGACGTTTTAATTTCTGCACTATTACATATATAATTGTGTAGAATATGGAAATGTGATCTCCATCTGATTCTCCTTATCACTATTCGGAAAATATTCATTTGATTATTTTTTGTTGTTTTAAATATTGTTTCTTTATTTCCTTTGTTTCAGAGTTTATTTTTTCTGAAAGTTTTTGGTTCTAAACGCGAGTAATTTCTGCAACAATCTAAAAAAAGATATGGAACACCCAGCTTTTGATTGTTACACATACATGTATTTTGTCGAAATAACATCCATGAAGTGTGAGAAAGTTTGGTGTGATAAGCGACGGAAATTGTCCATTTGGAATCATCCAGCAATTACTGTTACCGTAAAGAGTCCAACATCAATACAACCGGAGGCGTCGTTTCATTAATGCGACCGGAGGCGACCTCAGCTCGCGTGTTCTTTGCCGGAGAAGACCCTGGGCCGGAAGTGGAACCGCTGGCTATTGTCCTCGTTCCGGCAGAGCAGAACAGAAGTGCGCCCGTTATACGCGAAGGAGGCGTAAACATACTCCCCAGCCGTTTTCCTTGGGACTTGACTGCAGAAATAACACGGCGTTTTGCCCCGAAGCTTCCTCGGCACCGCCTTGCACACACTCCGGGTAACGCGTTGTGCTGAGGGTATTGCAATAGAGGGGAAAGTAAAAGGAATAAATCTCTAATATAATGCTTTGATGCGGAGCTCCATCCACGTTATTCCCCTTTAAAAGGAGATAAATAAAAGCCGGGGGCGGCGAGTATTGGCTTCTCGCGGCGGCTGGCGAGGGTCGGGGCGCCTCGAACCGTTTGGTGACGTCAGCGGCCGCGAATTTCCGCACGGCGTCGCAGAGCGGCGGCCATCGATTGCGCCCCGCGTCTCCGCTCCCTCGCGCGCGCCGGGGCGCCTTCGAACACGTGTTGCCGATCTCACGCCGCCCCCCGCCCTCGCTCGCTGCCTCCCTCGGCGGCTGACGGCGCGGGCGCGGCCTCCGGGGGGCAACTGGCACACGCCTCCGCCTCCGCCGCTCGTCCCCCCACTTTCGGCGAGGCGTTGTTTTTTTAAGCCCCGCAGGTGTGTGTTTCTCTGCTCGTTGACGTGCGCACGTGGAGGATTCGCGTATTCAATTTTGAATTTTGATTACATATGTACATTTTTTTTGTCCCGCTAGTGCAAGAATGCCGTTCCGGAATTGCCTTTTTATGGTACTGATTAAAAAGTAAATTATTGTACGGATAGTGACGTATTCGGGCTCGCGAATATTGTGTCCTGCGATCAAAAAGATCGGTATTGTAGAGCGCTTGTAAAAGAAAATAATATTGCCTTGTTAAATGTAATTGTCGTAATATGTTAAGTTTTGCCTAGGATTTGTTAACGAGTGTCTCATGTCTGTTACATGTTTTCGAATGATTTTACACGTAACAAAAATCTTAAGTGATTAAGGCAGGTTAAACCGGACTTAATTTGGAGGCACCTACAGTAGTAGTCAATAGCCCATCAACGTGCTCTTGGCGTGGGTATATTTTCTCGTCTATTGGCTGTATTTTGCCGGGCACATGTAGAATATTCTGTAAGAATTCTAAGAAAGTGTTTATGTTCAGGAGATCGACAGGGTGAACGCTGTGAAATTCGATACTCGTTTTCTGTCATTACATTAATTATGATTTTATTCATCAGATTGGGGGTAATTAAACTTAATTAAATCTTTGAGATTCGTGACTGAAAAACGTTGTTCGGAGGGAAATTAATTAGCATCCCATGTCACGATTTATTTCCTTGAAGATTTATTTCATGATTCGAAATTAAGATTCATGTTATAGTCTCCTTCATAAACAGCGCCATGAACCGGCCTGGTGGCGCAGGAGCTTGGGGGCATTGGCACACGCTACGTTCGGGCTGTGGGTGCGAATCCCGCCAACGGCCTGATGAACCCCACCCACTATGAAAGCCCCTTGTGAGGTACTCTACCGAAGGACCGGCTACGGGGCTATCTCTGGCGGCCGAGGAGGGGAGCCACGTCGCTGCGTCGTAAAAATGAAATTCGGAGTGAGGACGGGGCGGAATGCCTTCGATAGGACAGAGGAGGCGAAGGTTATGAAGCGACCGAACCCACAGATACATCAGGAACCTCATCAACAGACTGTAAACAAGGAAAAAATGTACTCGTCAGAAGCGGCGACCGGATGTAACTTCTCCAACATCCATGTAGGGGCGGGTAGAGGGTGAAACCCGAAATACACACTGGCTTGGAGAGGCACAAACACACAGGTTTTTGCACTTTTATTTTGTTTAATTTTTAGGCCCTAATCGATGTTTTTATGCATTAAGCCGGAGGATGGACGACTTAGTCCTAGTAATATGTTAAATATTTGTTTTTGTTTTGAAATTGGATAGCAGAAAAAATGAACGTATGAAAATAGTTTTAAAAACTTAAACGCGACCGAAATGCCAATCTAAAGGTACCGTGCAAGGCAAATCTCGAATTTTTCGCTAGGTAGAAAGTTTGACAATGTGCTTTACGGTCGGCTTCGCATAGGCGGGGGAGAGGGAGATAGCCCAGTGTCACACGCTTAACTACGCTTCGTTAGTTTTAGAATAAGCGGTTATTTGTCAGAACAATAAATCAGGTAGGTTGCGGGGACGGATTTACAACGTAACAAGCGGCTCCAGCCAGACTCGCAAATCATGTTGCCCAGGAACGAAATCTTTGTCAACTGAAGACCCATCATTTGCCCGAAAATATTATTGAGACTGTTTTAAAAAAACATAGGTATCTTAGTGATCTTCATTCTCATTTTCACTTTAATCACAGAGTTCATTTGCTCGGATTACCTTCCTGTCGGGCGTCTGTTGTCGCATTCGCCTATACCTTCACCGCAGCTTCTACTCCGCCGTTCCTACGTTCTCGCTTCTGTCAACTTTTCTCATTCTTCTTTCGCTTGGTCTCAGTTACTTTTCCGTCTACCCGTCCTTTTCCTTTGACAGTTTCGTCGGTGTTTCCGACCTTTTCCCAAGTTGTTCTTCGCTCTACAAGTTTACCCTGTGAGCAGTCTCCGATCCCTAAACCCTGCTGCGCCCATCGATTCATCTCCACCTGCGCCCCTTACGTGTGGCTGCGTCGTGCCCTGGCTGCCACGTCCTCGACGCTCTCCGTGTCCCTGCAGCGCCCCTTGCCGCCGGCTCATAACGAGAGCGCGCCGTGCGGCGCTATCTCTCCGGATCGCGGCCCGGGGGGAGCGCGCCGCCGCCGCCGCCGCCACCGCCGCCGCCGCCGCCGCCGCTGCGG
>BOPP01000128.1:2547780-2575075 GCA_017312745.1 Gryllus bimaculatus
CGCTGCGGGGGGTTGAAGGAGCCGGCAGTCGATTTTAAGCCGCTCGCGGCGGCGGCGGCGTGCGGTGCTGCGCTGACGGAATTACGGATTCCGACGCCGCACCGCGTCCGGCCCCTCCGTTGTCCCCCGCCCCCGCCCCCCCCCGGTCCCGCGCCGCTGCGATGCCGAGCGCGTTTAACACCATGCCGCGGCGCCCCCCACCCCTAAACAAAGCTCCGATGGACGCTCGCGAAGTAGCTAACGGATGTTTGAGATTAGGTGGCCCGGCGATAAAATCGCGCACAATCGGTAGATAGAACAACTTCATCGGTACCGTTCATCTCTCAATTCTGCATCCTCGCGCCGTGCGTACGCTCCTGTCGCCGCCCTCCCTCGAGTGCCCGGAGCCAAGTCCTGTCCGCCCTCGTTCGCTGCTTTTTCGCGCTGCGTCGCCCCTCCGCGAGTGGAGGTGAGGTGGCTGATATTTTGCGTGACGAGGCCCTCTCGCTCGCCAAACGGGCCCCTGCAATTTCCATCTGGACCCCACCCTTCCTACGCCGCGCCTGCCTTCCTCCAGTTACCGGTCGCCTCGGATACCTCTCAGCCGTCTTCGCTTGCCGCTGTCGCCAGCAGCGAGACGTGTGCGCCCCGCCCCCTCCCCGCCGAGCAGTGTGCTTAGCAACCTCACGACTCCAAACGCTCTGCCGGCGCGCCACCCCCTCTCCAGCTGGGGTCATGAGTTGATATGAGCAAATTTATGGCAGCGGCCGAAGAGGGGAGATGTGTCCCCAGCGCGGATAGTGGGCAGCTCTCTTTTCGCCCGGGCGAGGAGGAACTTCCCGCCCGCCCCGCCCCTTCCCCGCCACCCATCCCCCAGCCCACTTCGCTCTCTGCTAAACTTCAGTCCCATTAGCCCAGCCATCCTTCAGTGTTTTCAAATTTCAGCCCCCCTCCGCCGCCTGAGTTGGTCCGCGGAATAAATGCAAAAACACCCCAAATCTGTAATACTGCGTGTGTTTCTCTACACGAGTCTCCCGTTCTGTATATAATGTGTTTTCGTCGGCCATGCGAGATCTTCGCGAATCCATACAATCTGGAATGTGGCCAGACTCCTTTTGCTCACTTGCTTGTTTTCTAACATTTATTCTTTTAAGTCCGTTATTTTTCTTATTGAAACCATGTTACCATCTCTTTTGATGACGGACTAAAAGACAAGAATAAATCCCATTCATCATTACAAACGATAGCTTAATACTCACGGGCAGTGACGGGATACTAAATAAACAATTCTCTCCATTTCTCTCTCACTTCTCTAAATCAAATAGCAGGTCTATGCGAATTATCAGTATACAGTAGTGTGATAATTGAGCTGGACAGACAGGGGCCTAGCTCGAATTAATGAAGAAACATCGAATTATCGAAAATGATTAAATTTATTAAAATACCAAATCTAAAACGTCAATTTTAAAATGTCAAAGTATGAATATTTTTCAATAACGAAAATAGTGCTTGCATAATAGTATTATATCCATATTGCGAAATAGTAAAATTATCATTATAACAGTAAATTTTTTGTTCATATATCTATGTTTTTTACGTGCGGCAATAATCACGTCATCTTCTGAATACTAATCGCTATTGTCGCAAGCTGGACGTTTCCTCAGATTTGTTGTTCTACGGAGAGACTCGTGGCCATGTCTAGCGCTAAGCACATCCCTCATTGGACTCACACACGAACTATGTGAATGAACTAATGGAATTTATTGAGTTAAATCAGTTTTTTAGTGCAAGCTCGAGATGTATGGAAGACTCGAACCTATCAGATCGTTGAATTGTATAGACTCTACTGATACGA
This sequence comes from Gryllus bimaculatus, assembly GCA_017312745.1. NCBI lineage: Eukaryota > Metazoa > Arthropoda > Insecta > Orthoptera > Gryllidae > Gryllus > Gryllus bimaculatus. The sequence continues at coordinate 2,549,615 of BOPP01000128.1, forward strand.
CGAAGGAAAACGTGTCATGATAGTTTCGGGTACTAGCCTCAATCCAACATTCTTTGTAGGGAAAGCAAATGTTCGAACACTCTAGTAGATTTGCAGGTGACTATATGTTGTGGTTTATAGCGTTTGTAGTTTCAAACCTATCTGTAAAAGTTATTTGTCGTCAACATGTTGTATCAACATCGGGGATTGACTGAGAGAAATAGCTGTAATCCTTTCGCTGTAGGGTCGTGCCTACTAGCAGCGATTGCACGCAATTACAAATGCCTTCCCAGTATAGGATGCAAAAAAGTATGAGTCGCAGGGAAGCTAAGTCCCTGCAGGAGCGTGGTAGGTAGCGAAGGTTTAAGTACAAGACCAAGTCCGATGAAGTATAGAAAATTTAATTAAAAAGTAGAGCTGCAGAGCAGCGTGAAGTTCTTACACAGCAAGTCTGTAGGCTGTCTGTCCGATATCAACGCTCAGGATCTTATATGTAAACAGGGAGATTACGCAGGCCATTACGCCACCCCCGCCAAAACTCGGGCATGCCCTGAACGCAATAAACTACAAACTGTCAGAGGAACTTTTGCCCTTTTGAAAAACTCACAAAGATCCCAAAACATTCCTGTTTCCACGTCTGGATCGTAGTTACGTTGACGGCGGTTTGGGGTGCCCCCCAATCACCCATGCACCTCAGCAGGGCCCTGCTCCAACACGCAGCCTAATTTAAACATGTCTGGAAGGGTGATATTTCTTTCACGTACATTTGAAAGAAATATTCATTGCTCTTCTTAAGCAATGCGTACTTCATATGTACGTAGCGCCCTGCATTAATTACCATTACACCTCCCCCCTTAGGAAAAAGTTTTGATCAACAGATGAAAACTTTTCTAACGGAAAGCTTTACTTGACCGCTTCTCGTACGTGGCTGATATGGGTACATGTCTTTCTCGTATCAACTTCAGTTATGCTGATAGTAATTTTGTGAAGTGAGCAGAGATATTGTGAATTTATTTCTGCAGTGGAAGACTGCTCGCACGAGTATCAGTAGTTTTTAAACTACAACTCTCCCTGCTCCTGAATAATTGTGAATGTTTAATACAGAATCTTTCCTTGTTTCTTCCCAGCAATTCTTTGGCAACATCTGATCCCATAACCAATAAGTACATTTCTACATCTTTTCAACACAACAAAAACAGATAACACAACATGAAAATATTAACAGCCCAATAAATAAACAAAAACTGAACTACCTGTTATTACATGAGCGTACCAATAAATATAATCTTCTTTCTTGTTCCTCAATTAGTTTCTCTACCTCGTCAACCTTAACACTAGCAATTTCAAATCATCAAATGAGGACATAATATTAACTAAGGAATATCTAATTCTAAAGCGCAGAGTGTTTGACCTTACACTGTCAAAGCAACAATCATAATTGGATTGGTTTACAATTGCAAGAAAATCATTAGTGAAATTACTCTCCAGAGTTGATGTAGCAAACAAGTTACATAAGTAGAAAAAGCTTCATTCTCTGGTTCAAACTTAACTTTCCTTCCTTTCGGAATTGTAATGTGAGCGGATGTATCTCCACACAAACAGGTCAATCATTTCTTGCCTTGGAGTTACAAACAACCACTGCTTACTTAAAAAAAAGAGGATCCAAAAAGTTCTTTCCAAACGAATTATTCTAGTCTCACAATTATTTGCATAATAGCAGTAGATGGATAAGAAAGTGACGCCTCGCAATCCCATCAGAATGAATGTATAAATCCGTACATCTTCCTTACATACATAGTTTAACATACTAGTTTGAAAACATGTTGACAACCTCATCATCTGACCATTTTACCATTAATGTTGCCTCATAGAATCACTAAAATAAACTCTTTGCTTTGAACTTAAAAATTACATATGTGTTAGTTCCTTTGGAACACGGGAAAAGGTGATCTATAGAGATGATAGATATTGGCGGAAGAGAAGAGGAATTTCTAATACATACCACCAAATATGCTTTTAAAGCGTACACATGGGGATTATTATCTTATGGAGTTCAGGAGGCGGAAAAGGAGGATAATCCAAACCATTTGGCATGCCTGGCTCTCCATTTACCTTTTTGATCTTATCAGTATAATGCAGGTTGCTGGCTGCAGCTTCCCTTGCTCGCATGGACAAAAAGCAATCTAGCAATAAAATTTACAAAGGAATGTGAGCATTCCTCGCATACCTCTTTTGCAATATTCTTATTTGCTCATTGATACGTGACTGATGTTTTCTATCTCCACTTCTAATGAATTAATTCTGTTGTCACATAATTTGCTAATTTATTCAAATTTTGTTTAATGTTCCTCAGTTTATTTACTCTTTAGAATTGGTGAAGTTAAGCATAACTTAATGTCGATTTTTATTACCCGTCATTTGATCTTTGGAAATGTGTAAAATTCGCATTGCTCTTTTTCTAATTCTGGAAAATGTTTATTATATTCCTCTGCATTCCGATTGTGTTAGAGTTCAAAAAGTACCTTTGCTACTTCTCCCACAAAATTAAATCCTCTTTTTGTTCTTACCGCTCTATTTAAATTGAACAATACGACATTCTTTGAATTCACCATATATCCTTACTAAATCTCTCAAATTATCAATATAATATGTTTTAGATCTCTAATTGCTAGAAAAGCTCCACAAGCCTGTCAGATTGATAACCATTGCTCCGGATACCTATTAGCAATTTCTGCCACCTTCCGTGATATTCTTTAGTACTTCTTTTCCAAAGCTCCTTTAATTGGTTCTAAAATTCTATATACTTACTTAACTTTTCCATTGCATGGTAGAAAGAATAGTTCCAGCTTCATAAAATAAATCCCGAGTTTGCGATTGTAGCTGCTCACTTCCTGTCCATGCCTTTCCACCACCAATAATAAACCCATTAATATTACCCAATTCCTAAGCAGCCCTCATTGCTTTCGTTTCGTTCCCTAAAACGGAGAATAAGTATGGTTTCAGTCTGTTGTATGTATTCCCTGATCTTACGTTTAACCCACCTCTTGAAATAATTGCATTAGGTTCCTTCATCATTTTACTTCATATGCTACCGTTCCAAATGGTTCTAACTATGCCGTGTAGCTGGCAATCGAAGTAATAGCGAAATCATTACCTTAAACTTACAGGATGCTTTTTTCTCTCCCTTGATTTTCCTTGAATTGTATCAATCTTTCCTAGCAATTTTATGACTCAATCTGCATTTTAAATTAACATTTCTGTATTATTGTCATTCATAAGAAAACAAACGGTTGCGGCATTACTTTGTAAAATCCCTGGAATATTTACATCTTCACCGTAAATATCCATAGGGTGCTGAAACTTATATACTGATGCCGAGTAGTATTGTAAGAAAAACACGCAAACGTAAACCACGTATTCCAATAAAAGACTTGATCACAAAAAACAACCGTAAGTACGTTACAAGCGTTTATGAGTCCGCTCCAACGCTCCATTACTCTCGGATGATACGCTGCAGTATTTTAGTTTCTCCAATCTTAAAAACAACTTGCATATTCTTTTAAAATACATCAGACATAAAATTACTCCCTATCATGACTATGGTGTTGAAATACCCGTATATTAAGTATTACCTTGTTCACAAACGCATCTGTTACTTCTTCCACAGTTATGATTCTTAATAGCGAAAGCGATAACATAGTTACTTAAAATTGCTTGGCAAGTTAAAATATATCTAAATTGTCTTCCGTAACTGAAGGACCTACCACATCGAGATAAAGTTTTTACACAAAAACGGTTATCCTGAGTATCAGTGACTCTAATGCCTCTTTTACTTTCTGAATGCCGGTCTTATTCATTTGACACACCTTGCCAATTCCTAATATAATCGGCTTACGTCCTTCTTCCATTCCACCCAATTCGTAGATAATTTTATTCTTTCTGTAGTTCTTGAATTCCCTGGTGACCACCTACCGGCAATTATGCATTTCTTTAATAAATTGCTAATTTAACTCCACATTGCTTATTTGCCTCTACATTAAATTGCATTACATTCTACAGGATATCTACTGTTAAACCAATCAAGCATACAATTTTTAATCCCCTGCTCTGTATTTTAATTTCATAATCGTATTCTTCTAGCAATAACTGTCCATCTCAAGAATCTTGAACTTCGGATCTTCACCATTAAAGATCCATAGTGCGTCCTTTGTATCCTAACGACCGTAAATTTTCTACCTAGTAAATAAGGTCGAAAGTGTTTTACAACCCAGACGATTGAAAACACTATTTTTCCACTACTGTAATAATTCCGGCCTTGTTCAGGGTGCTACTGCCGTAAGCTATTGGCTTATCCTCACCTAATTTTCCGTGAAAGTATTGCTCCAATTGCATAATCACTAGCGTCAGTCGTCAATGTGAAAAGCTTGGTAAAGTCAGCGATATTGTTAAAGGGTGCGTCAGTTAACTTTTGTTCTCAGTAAATCAAAACTGTTCTGCTTCCTTTTCTGTTCACTGCACTCTACATCCTTCTTTAATAACTCCTGTCAAAGTCTGCTATTTAACTAAACCCATCGATAAAACCTGTCTATAATAACCTGCTTAAACCTAAAAATGACTTATGCTCCTTCGAATTCCTGTCTGGGAAATTCTGTTACTATGACCTTCGCCGGATCAGGTTTAACTCCCTTTTGTGTCACCACATGACCCAAGTATTAATTCTACCTTCAAAAATTCACATTTTGTCGGGTTCAATTTTGATATTATGTTTTTCTGAGTTGCCGAGTACTTCCCTGAGCATTTTTGTTATGCCGGCTAAAGTTTCTCCCATTATCAACACATCGTCCATGCAGCAAAAGCATCTGTCAACCAATTGACTCGTGCAAATACAGAGTTCATCATGCGTTGAAATGTAGCAGGAGCTGATTTAGACCAAAAGGCATACGCGTGTATCTCATTAATGGCCGCTAGCCCGTACAAATGCAAGTTTGCATTGATCTCTGTTCGATTGCACTTGTTAAATACCCACTGCACAATCGAGAGCAGAAAAAGTAAACGCGATCTTCCTATTTATGCCAGAAATATCCTGCAATTATTTGGAAAGGATAGCTATCTCCTACTGTTACGATCATAATCGTCTAAAATCACGCAATCGTCAACCACATTCTTTTGCCACAGTCCGCGTCCCGATCCCCACGACTCACTTTCCCAATCTTCGAAACTACATATCAAACGGAAAATTCCATTCACTCTTACTATGAAGTAATGTATTCCATCCATTAGCTATTTGCTTCATACTCTAGCTCCTCTGAATTTCCTCCCATGGATGCGAGCTTAGGTAACCTATAAATTCCTTTAACCCTAATTGGTCTACCTTTAGAATAGACAGTGTGGAATAATGTTTGCCGCGTCGTACTAGTCAGTTCTCCTGTAATTTAAAACATCTACCAAATTCACTACATATATCTCTAATATCTTTCGTCCTTCCTCTATATGCTGCAATCTCAATATCATATAATAATTCTATTCGCGCTTCGCCGAACGCTCTTTCATATCTCGTCCCATCAGCTAAATATTTAACTGAGTCGGAGCGTTCTTTAATATTGGTTTCTCGTACTATCTAACGTTTCGCGTGACATTTACAATAAGACACGGAAACGTTGATACGAATTCTAAAAGTTGCCGCACAGACTATTCCTGGCGCAATAATTGTTGCTTTACATATCTCACTCCTTTTTCTTTATGTGGTCGGAATTGAACTACTGACTCCTGAAAGGTGGGTATTGCAAAATTTTTAGTAAACACATAATTATTCCTTAAAAGCCAATTCTTGTCCTAATATAAACAGCAATATTTCCTAGGCAATTTATTTACAAACATAATAATTAGATTCAATGGGCTCACTGCAATTAATTCAGAGTAAATTTACCATACCTTTTTACCTTATATTTTTCCACAATACCTGAATTTCCATTACATCATTCGCTTGGGCAATAATTTTTGACTAATGAGCGATTTCCCTTACAAATGAAAACCTGGGCCCCTGTATCAATTAAGGCTATTCCTAAAGCCTCCCTTAATTCCGACACAATACAATATAACCTCGTATGTCCCCAAATCACTTTTCATGTAACTCCTTTATCCAAGGCGTCCCCTTGTTATTACCGCATGTTAACCTCTGCGACTCCTGCCGCATGCAGGGTTCATCACAGTAACCCTATATCACGTGAATCTCTATCACAAACTGCTATTCCTGTACAGGTATCTATATTCACGCGAAAATCTCTTTTCACCAGCTGTGATTTCCCCCAGTATTCCATAGCACCTACGCAGCCATTTGTAGCATACTTGCGCTGCCTTCAAAGCAACTCTACTGCCTGTTTCCCTGTTTGCAATTCTAAGTTTCAGTGATTTCGCCTACCAACATTGGCGCATTTCGTTCATTATTGCAAACCCCTAGATATATGACCCAGTTTCCTGCACCACTTATAACATTTCACAGTATTAACAGCAGGAACATTAACTTCTACAATCTCTCTCTGGGCGGGATACGTGCGCTGCGGTTATCGCCGGCGCGGCGGCGGGCGGCGGAGGGGACGCTCTCTGCGCGTATCAAGCGTGCGGGGCGTGCGCTCCTCGTGGCGATGACCACTTCATTGCGGACCCTTGATCGTCGCAGGCGGTTTGTTCCAGCTGGCGAATTTTCGCGGATTCTTCCTTCTTGGCCGTCATGCACCCGGTCTTTCCTTTGAGATGAGCGCGAATGTTGATTGTCAATTCTCGGGGCTTGGTGCCTAGCAGTATTGTTTATTGTAATTACAAACATGTTTCCTATGAGGATTTGGAAAGAATGTGTGGTATTTACCTTGCCATTGTCTTATGACGAAGATTTTTTTCTTTGAGTTGTCTTATGTAGTATACAGGAAGTTGTGTAAGGCTGAAAGGGGGAAAAACAACAACAACAACAAAAAACAACAACAATGTAGGGGTTTTGCCGGAAGTACACATTTTGGGGCTCTTTAGTTAATTTTGAGATATTTATCAGTACTATGAAGAAAGTGTTTAAAGATAAAGACATATTCGGGTGTTGTTGCTGTATCAACGAATGCTATTAAATACCAGTAGTTTCAGCGTTGACAGTAATTGCACTTTCATTTAAGAAGTGGGTTTTAGAATATACTAGAATGGAAATGTATTTTAAGTAGTTTCAGAGATTTGCCGTTGATAGCTGAAATTTGAGAGGTCCGTTATGTGCGATGAGTTTTACAAAGGGTCAGTAGGCATTGTTTTTCTCATATTTTGTAGATACTAGAACCGTGTTGATGGGAATGAATTTCGAATCGTTACTCCCATTGTATACTTGAATGTAGGGAGAAAATTGATCACTGTGGGTGACGATTATCTTTCATCTTTCTGTAGCTGCAAAGTCGTGGTATCTTGAGATTGTGCAGAAAAAAAAGCGTATGTGCTTGAGGATCACAACGCTTATAGCGCAGCTATATGGAGGGTGGAAACCACGCGATATTAGTGAGGATTGTCGGCAATGGAAACGAATACTGATGGCGAGGGCAACGGTGTTGATAAAGCCGAAGAGCAACGAGCGGGACTGAATGGCGGAGGCTGCTTTACGGAGGAAAACCGCCGCACGCCGGCTCGATCGTCGGCTCGGAGCGGCTGCCCGCTGTCGCCGCCGGCAGTAGCTGCTCCAATCAGGCTTCTGCGCGAAGACAAGTAAACTCCGGTGATTTGTCGACCGCAACGAAGGAAATCCCTGCGCCCGTTCTCCCGTATCCACGCGCGCGTGCGCGTTCAGAAACGATTAATCTTTCGCTGCGCGTTTAAAAAAAAAAGCAACACATGCACAGGCGGCGCGCGAGTGTGTGCGTTTGAACCGGAATATTTCTTCTTGACGTTTTGAACGAGTTCCATATTTCAGCGCGCGGTCTCTTTGCATACATCCATAGCAATGGCTTCCGGCGGCGGAGGCCCGCGTGCGCGACGGAGGCGATGGCGAAGGCGAAGGCGTGGACGGCGGCGGAGGGAGGAGACGGCGGGGGCGGTCGCCGCCGTGGGAAGAGAGCGACGGACCGCGACGCGCGACGCGAAAATTGAGGCGAAACTTCGCAGCGCTCGCTCGCTCAGCCGCCTCCGCGCCTCACCCGCATCCGCGACTCGCCCCGCCCCTCGTTTCGGTTTCCGGCTTCGCCAACCTGCCGGACTTCTATTATGGCACCTTATACATATTCTACTGTTACCTTTTTATTTGAAATTTCCTCACTTCCTTCGCCCTGATCAGTTGGCCTCGGTTGCTGCGTGACTTTCCGAAAAAAAAAGTGGGTTTTGTTTCTTTTCTGCAGCGATTTTGTAATAGATATTCATGCCTGAAAGGAATATATCGTTTCTAATCCCTTACTTATTTTTATATTTGGAAACTGATGTTACACCTCTAGCCATGCAGACTGGGACCGAATCCGTGATATGATCATGCCATGTTTACACGGATTTTGTGTTGGATATTTGAATGGATTTGACTGTCGAATAGTTATTTTTGACGAAGAGTTGAATCTGACATTACGATCCCCATTGTTGGATGTACTTTATATCATTGGGTAATCGCCCTAATTTCAAACGCAAAGCGGGTAGCTATGTTTGAGAATACATTTCTGTGAATTCGATGCTGCTCTTTGAGTGAAGGAGGTTGGACTTGCTCTGTCAGCGCGGACCAACCCGGCCTGCTCTCTGTCGCCCACCGGCAAATACTGGTAATTGCTTCCCTCGCCCCGCCTTTTCGCCCGCCCGCTTCTTCTCCCGCTCCCGCTCTCCCTCTCCCGGTGCGCCCTCTTGCTTGGCGATGCGGGCACCGCGTCGCGTCGCCTCGCCTCGCCTCACCTTCCATTCGACGCTTCCCGGATTTCTGCTGGGGCCGACTGTATAAGCTCCGGATTTCACCATCCTCCCCCTCTACACCGTCCACAATGTGGCCCCCGCCACTAGCCATACCTCCCATTCCGCAATCGCTACCACCGTCCCGATGTTCCCTTCGTTGCCTGCCTCCCCTCCTTCCCGTGTTGCACTGTGTCATCGCCGCAGCCGGCGTCGCTCCGGCCACTTCGGTCGCCTTGTCCTCCCGTTCCGCTGTTCGCTCTGCCGCGAACGTCCCTTTGGCAACGTACCACCGCCCCGCCCCCGCTTCCGCCGCCGCCCACCAGCGAGCGGCTGCCTTTGTCCCGTGCTTATTACGCGTTCTTTGCCCGTTCGCGCGGTTGCTCGCCAGAGTTGCGCGCAGCCCGACCATCGATTCACGTGAAAACAGTTTTCCGCGAATTGTTTTCCGCGCTACCTGCGCTGCTAAAGCCACCGTCGACGTATAAATTGCGTTGCTCTTGGTTGTTGCGCATATTTTTTCTTCTTTTTTTTCTTCTAAGAATATGTTCTGAAGTTACTACCCAAGTTAAGAACTCACTTCTCGTTTTGATTTTTCCGTGAGGATACGGTGCATTATTTTAGAGAAAATCATTTTCGTGTCATATACACTCATGGTAATCTCTTTTTGTTGTGATCAAATTCGGAGCTACTGCAATTGGATATCTTGTTTTGATTTTGTTTCTTAAAACTGTTATTTGTCAGAAATATAACACAATGATTTCCACTGCAATCTTGCCAATGAATTCCCAGAGCACAAGCATTTCGCGAAGGACGGCGCTGCTCATCGTCGTCGCAACATTCTGTAATGCCACTTTTCGACTCACAACAATTCAGTTCTGGTGGTTGTCTGCAATAATTTTTCTCGATTGGAGCCTTGATTCGAGCTCAATCCCTACTGTAATTCTCGACATTTATAACGTTTCTATCTACTCCATCCATAATCGACTTCCAAAGCGGTACGTACTTCTACGTTTATCATTTTAGCTGACGTGTTCCAGATTTTCGTCTCTCTGCCTTTCCCCACTCACCACATGTCATTGTGACGTCCCTGCGCCGTCTTCTTCGCGAACGACCTCTCACGAACACCCTGCGCCGCCCCGGCGCGTGCTTCTGCCAGCGCCGCCCAGCGTTTCCGTATTTCGACGCCCTCGCCGTCATTTTCTCTGTCACGGTTTCCGATCCCTCCGCTGTTCCGTTAACCGTGCAAATTGGTTGGCCGTTTGTGCAGCCGCCGCCGCCGCCGTTGCCCCCCCCCCCCCGCAAGTGACGTGGCGCACCGTCGGGTGCCGCTGCCGCCGCCTCGCAATTGCCGCAAGGGCGGCATCCGGTTCGAGGCGTTTCATCCTGTCCCTGCGCGGCCGCAAATTGCGTTTAGGATAATTTGTCTCACGCTTTCCATTTCGTGTCGGTCGTGTTGCTCGCGTCCACGCCCGTTCTTCCCGGCGCGGCTCCGCAACTCGCTCCTCCGCTGTGCCCCGCCGCTCGCCCAACCACCCTCACCCCCGCCCCCGCCCCGCCCCCGCCCCCGCCCGTACGATGACTGAGCCAGGCCCCCGGCTGAGGGCAGAACGAGCCTCTATGCTCACGAGGCTGTGCGAGATGACGTCACCCGCTCGCCCATTCGACGTGCAATGGATTCTTCTGAGTTCCATAATGCACGTAGTATTCGCATGCTTCCTCTCATTAAATTCTTAGGACCCCTTCCGTGCGAAACGACTGAAGCAAAACAGGCGTTGCTCATCTCGGTTTGCGTTCGTGTCCGCTTCTTTTCTAACCAGCCCGTATTTAGCTGAAAGTTTTCCTTAAGCCTTCCTCTTAGTTTTTAACGATGTACGTTGAGGTGGCAAAATTAATAAATAAATACGGATTTGCGGGAAAAATAAAACATCAGTTTCAAATTTTCAAGTCGAGTTTGGCCAGACCGACGAGGATATCCATTTTGCAGAAAATCAATTGTGTATTCCGTTTACACGCACTATAAGAGAAAGCAAAAATGACGTAAATATATAATTTGTTTTATTCTTAAACAATAACATTAATCTTATTAAAGTCGTAAGTCTGATCTTAAATCGAAAACAAATCCGAAATCCACATCTTGATGGAGTTTTAAGATGAGATTGAGTAAGCAAAATTAAACATTTGTAAGCACTTCTGCGATAATTATGGAGTGGAAAATAGGCCCATCGGCCTGTTATCCATTACGCAGCCTGTTCTCCTGCCTTGTTCAGTTTGACTAATAGAACCTAGCGCCGTACTTTCGAAATGGTACATATGTCAGGTAGGTTGCCTAAGGATCGGGTTGCAGGGTTACTACAAAGGGAGAGAAAAAAAATTAGCTTCTGTGATGTACGAAGACTGGCCATAATATGGATGTAGTACGTTCAGTATTTTGAATTGAATTGAATTTGCCTTATTTTACGTGGCGAGACTTGGGCCATCAGGCCCGCTCTTCCGTCTGACCACGCAAATTTCGCTACGCTCCTTCCACCAACTAGGAGGGAAAGGAGGTATTTCTTGGGCGAGAAACAGGCGATTTGAATTTAGCTCAGAGGCGTCATTTAGGCTTGAGGATCTTTTACATGCAAGTAAATCTACGAACATGGGACAGCCGGCTTTACTTCCCCTCCGAAGGAAGGCGTACGAAGGATTTTTTCGCCCTTAAAAATCCACGGCTTCGATCGGGTTTGAACCCGCCAACTTGGGTACAACAGTCCAGTACGCTAACCGTTACACCATCGCCGCCGCCAAGAGTAATTTTAAGTAGTAAAATACGAGGGTTGGTAGTTTGAAATTGACGTTTAGCTTAAATACTGTACATTTTTGTCCGTGAAAGAAAATAGAGTGAATGAGAATATTTTATATATCGATTTCTGTAAAACGTAACATTTGACTAAATTGTTTATTGATAAAGTAGAAACAGGTAATATATTATAATACATTGTTGCTTTCATAACAATATTTCTTGAAATAAAATTAAGGCAGATACCAAAATTAATACCTACAGATCCTTCGCTTTCCTGCCATTATTTCTTTGTAAGGCGTGAGAAGAATTGCTATCACTTTCCTTAAGTATATAGCAAAACGTAAGCAAAGCACGAATTTGCGAATTCGTGCAGCCAGGCAATGCCGAGTATATCGGATCGCGTGGCAGTTGGAGCGCGCTGTTCGCAGCGTTAGTCAAATGTGCGCGAAATGTGTCGTCTGGAAATTGTGAAACGTGAATAGATTGGAAAGTAAAGTGATCTGCATACGAATTATAGTTAAACAGCTTAACGTGGAACCTCCGCAGAGAATTTTAATGTTCAAAATTTTTATTTGTGCTTTTATTTGTGCCTGACACATTCATTTTCGGTTATAGGGAAAGTTACATAAAAGTTGTTTGTAGAAATGCTTTTTTAACGTTTCATTACAGAATTTGGGTTAATTATGTCGCCAGTCTGATTAACATATGTGTAACGATTCATTTTATGCCTGAAAAGTATTTATAATTCAGCACTCCATGACATCTTACATCCCTCAAATGGTGTAACTGTTAAATGACGGACATACACGCACGCTTGCGTGTTTCTGTGTGTGTGTGTGTGTGTGTGTGTGTGTGTGTGTGTGTGTGTGTGTGTGTGTGTTGGTTCGTCTAAATTTTGCCTAAATTTTCGTAAGAAACATACAAAAGTCGGTTTCATTTTTCCTGGAATCACTAATCACTTCTCGGCCAGAGTGGAAAACTTCTTTGTTTCCCAGGAAAATGAATGGCTATTGTCACCCTGGCGGAGTCGATAATCGGACGCCGAGCGAGCGTCGGAGCGCAAACGGGGTGCGGCTGGGGCGCCCGAGAGGTCGGCGGGAGCGCGGAGGAAGACAGGGCAGGGGGGGCGACGGACGCGAGGTCGCGGGGCGGTCAGAGCAGCAGCACAAGCGATTCGAGGGCGGCGGGGGAGTGAACGGTGTGTGAGGTGTTGGGGGCGGAAAGGGAATCCCCGGGGCGGCGGAGCGATCTGGCGCGAGGAGCGGCTGTGGGCCTCTGTCAGACGCGGGGCGGTTATTAGAAAATACGACGAATCGCTTTGGTGGCCGGCGCCGTGCGGCGGCAGATGGGCCCCGGCTGCCCGCGAGCGCTCGGGCACGGCAGAGTGTGCGCTGCGGGCCATGTTTTTTTACGTCCTCTCGCCCCTCCGCCTCCCCCTCGTCCGCCGCCGCCGCCGCCGCCGCCCCGAAGATTTATGAGCCGTGCGTGGGCGGGCGCGCCCGCGGTCCGCGCCACCGGATGGCGCTGCGCCGCCTTTCGTGTCCCGTTCCCATCCGTCTCGTACCTCCTCTTGCCTTCCTTCATTCGTCTCCTGGGCCCCGTCTGTCGCCATCTGGAATGCACGATCCTTGGAGTCGACCGTATCACCACTTTCTTTGCGAGTTTCTTCATGCTTTTATTTATTTATTCTTGGTTGTCCTTCTCTGTCGACATTCCTTCATGGGTTCATTAGTCTGCCGTCTTGCCAATTCCTCTATTGCGTTTGTGTTCGTGTAATTTTGTCTGCGAAGTCGACGTAAGTAGAATAGTGAAGGGACGCGAAATAACATTTCATGAGACACTTCAGTAGAATCGCGATATCCCCAATCTCGATTCCTCAAAAGTTTCACTTCCTACCGTTATCTCATAACTCTGTTACTTTAATTTCACAAGTTTGTTTTAGGAGTGAAGCATCTCGAAGCACAAATTGTGGACTTGCTCAACTGTTACTGTGGTTTTTACGAAATCGTAGGTTGAAAAACAAGACAAGAACCGATGGGTACATTTTCCAATTAGTGATTGCAGTGTCAGTTCCGGATAAAGAAGTTCCCTGCACAACTGTGTTCACATGCGTCCTTTCCTGTCCTCTTCGATAGTTAAATTCCCGAACATTCGTCAGATGGGGCTGCCCCTCACTCTAGTCGAATAGTCTTGAGGGACGCAAGCAATCTCTCAGAGCTTCGAGTTCTTTTGATCTGAAAGATTTGAAACGCCCTCTGCTTACGACTGCTCATTGCACCGCCATTCGTCTCCCTGCTGTTCAGGAATTGTCTGAACTAAATTTCTGTTATTTACTACACTAAAACATTCGCTTTTTTCTCGCTATACTATACGCTAAACTTGCCTATTAAAGAAATAGTGTTTTAATGCTGCGACAGAAATCGGCGATTTTTCGAAAGAAAAAATATCGTGGAACTCTGAAATGAAGTAAGTTTTGTTCCTATGTGTAGTAAATAATTTCCTCCAACATGTGTAGTCACAGTCAACTTTTATGGGTCCGTGATTCACAAAAGTTGGTTGTCTGTTTTTTCTATCTGTCCGTCCATTTGTGGTCAATGCTAGCGCCTAGACCGTTCAATTTAATTCAAAATTGATATTTTCCAATTGATCTGGCCGAACTCTCGACCCTGCGAGTTTGAAACGTATATTTTGATTTTTTGGGGGGAGGGGGGTTCTTTTTCAAGAAGCAAAAAACTCAAAATTTTCTCAAAACTGCCACGAATTTGTTTTATTAAGCTTTGTCTTCGGTTGGCGCAAAGAACACTCGAAAGAATGGCTCACATTTAATTTTCGTTAAAATACACAATTTTACATCTAGGTCTACAATTTTTTCAGTGTCTTCCAACAATTACATTATTGGAGATGTTTCCCTTAACGAAATATGTTCTTTAAAGTTTTTTAAATTTTAGGCATATGTCTCGTAAAGGGCAATTGGCAATGGCACCATTAGATACCAGGGTTCAGGCAACATCCAGGAACCTGCGATGTTTGGAATTCACTTAACCTTCGTGACTCCACGTAGTCAATGAATTCGAATATCGCCAATTTCGCGGTGGTGGCCTTTCAGTAGAACCAACCCAGCACTCTTTTGAATGACCCAGGGAAACAACGAAAACCCCGGTCAAGATGGCTCACACGGGGATTGAACCGGGCCTCCCGAACGCGAAGTCTCAGGGCGCTCTACGTCCTTCGCTACTTTGATCGCTGTTCAATGACATCTTTAAATACAATTTTTCGAAAAAAATAAAGATGTCAATTAAAGAAGTGAAATAAATTGTGATCGATCTTCGCGTGCATTATTAGTCATTACCGTTACAATTAAGGAAGGAAAGGCAACGTAAACTATAAAAAAGAAGACACAAGCCAGGTTTCCCACAAATACACCAATTTCGATTAGTAATGCCCCTCTATTATATTTGTTGCAACTTTAAGGTACGCATGAGACAGTTTTAGTTAAATAACACGAAACGCATTATTTATTATAACAAAATAATATGAAATACAAAACCAAAATATACGGCGATATGTTGAAGAGTTAACGGCGATATGTGGAAGCGCGATTTGCTTCATAACCAAATACGAACACCTTCCGACAATCGACCTGCGCGTTCTCACATGCAGAACCTAGACTAATGAGCAAATGGTTCGTATAATAATCGACATCGGTTATGGGAATCAGGACACGGACTTGCTCAATGGCGGCATTGGCAGTGGATGGAGGTGGACGTCCTGCTCTTTCCTCATGCTTCTCGTGGTTTGACCACTTTCGGATTGTTTAATCCACTGGTAACGTTTTGCCCGGTAAAATATACCACTGGCGGTATGGAAGGACGTAAATTGTGTTACGTACTAGCGGCTAGCTATGTGACACAACCGTACAACGAATATGCAACCGATTAGAAAAATTGTGCATTTGTAGACTTACCCTCGTCGTTAGAGAACCCATTCTTAGTTGAATTTATGCTTTCAATCTGTAACGTGCATATTAGTCATTGTGGTTACTCGAATATGTCGAAATATTTTGTATATGGAATTTTGTCTACCCATTCAGGTTTGGGTTTTTGAGGTTTGTTCTTATTAATATTTAGGGGAATAATGCCTCTGGTCTTATCATGGAAGAATGCACGGTATATTGTATCATAGGCGTAGACGAGTTTCAACTTCATTTATGGGTCGGTTGTGTTATAGCAGATTGTATTATTGATAGAGTACTTTGTGTTCAGTAATTTGACGTTGGGTTGTGTCGTGGCCTGCAATTCGTGGGAGTGTGGCTGTGCGCGTAACTGGCCCGCGGCGCGGCGCGGAGCGGCGCGGTGTGGCGACAGGGCCCTGGAGGGCTGGTCGCGGCGGAGCCCTGGGGCCGGCGACCCGCGCTGTGTGCGCGGAGCGTGGCGAAGCGCGGGAACGCCGTCCCGGCAGGGCCAGGCCGCCGCCGGCCGCGACCTCCGGCCTCCCTGGCGCGCCGCTGCGCCCCCCCCCCCCTGCCCGTTCGGCCATTTGGGCTTTCTTGTCGACCAAGTTACTGGGCAACGGATGATGATTAAGTGGGTGATCTGGGCTGTCCGGGTGACGCCGCGTCGAAGGCTGTGTTGGCAACTGAGCCTTCGACGCGGCGTCACCCGGACAGCCCAGATCACCCACATGACTCTGGCCGCGGAAGCCTACGACTTCGGATGATGATTAAGCCCACTTAGAGCTTTCCTGCAACATTTTACTTTGGATATAGGAATGGTTCTCCACATTTGTGGATATTAGATGAACTTTTTGAAAAGAGGGGGTGAAATGGTACTAATTTTTAGCAATTTTGAAATGGGGTAACATTTTATGCATTGTGTGGAGGTGGTGTGAAGGTCGGTTGAGTGACAGCGCGTCGCGGGGCCACGCCGGAAAGAATGGGCGTGGACGCAAGCAACATAGTTATGAAATCATTAATTAGAAATACGTAGTAAGTGCTCCTGGAAATTGGACATTTTGATTCTTGCTTTACGTAATTCAGGAAACACCCAACCATTCTTGGGGTCCAATAAATTTAATTGGTTTAATTTAATTTCAAAAGTAAAATAGGTTATCCAAGGAGAATACTCTAGACGTTTTTATGTACCAATGCATGTTAGACGTCACATCTTATGTAGTTATTACAAGCAACACACATTACTATGTAAAAGACTGCTGTCAAAGAGTATTACAATGAAGCTTGTCAGTCATTTAAAAACGTGTAGCTTTTGATATGCCACCTATCCACTGCAAATGCACTTGTCGAAATATGACTGCAGTACGTAGGATAGAGCACACAATGACACACACTTCGGTGCTTTATTAACCCATTAGTGCTTAGAGTTGCCTGCTGTTGCACATCTACTGCCCTTGATCTGGCTATTCAGAATGTGTTTCCGTATTGGAATGTATGTCCAGACCACATGTCTTTGAATCCACTTCTGCTTTCTCTGAACGTTCGTCATACAACTAGTGCAAAACGAAGAATTCATCGCATTTTTCTTCTTCCGCTACTTTCTGAATGTTATTGAACTTCGATACACTTTCTTCTCTAACAATATCGCAGAACTTTCCATCTGCTGGTTAGAGAATTTGTGTGGCGTTCATGTACACTGCTATTAAAATTATATGTAGTTCAAAACAGATCTCACTCGTCTGAAAAGTAAAGTGACTTTAGTGACTATCCACGAAAAAGAGATTTCCTAGTGAAGAGCAGTTCAAACAAAAAGTTAGCAAACTGAGTTCAGGGGAACGAAGGGAAGTAGCCTCAATTACCTAAATAACGTCCAACAAATTTAATTGTTCACTGAGAGAAATCCCTTGTCTTCAGAGCGTCGTCTTACTTCAGTATAGGTGTAATTTAATAATGTAAAATGATTTTAATACATTTTTATGTCGTTTTCTGTGCTTTTAGAGTATTTTATTGATCATATTTGGCGATGTTTTAGGTCATCAAAATCTCTCCCCTAGTGATAAAAAATATAATCCCAGAACGTGTATTATGTCAGTAATGGGCATGTTCAAATTTCATTGATGGGCACAGTGCCCATCATTTAAAATCGTTCTAAAAGTGTATTTTTGCTTAACGAGGAAAACAAGGGTCGAACTTGTGCAACAGCAGCTGTAGTCGGCAGAAACCAGGACTCTTTACGTAGTGTGTTGAAATTGCTTTCACATGTAAATGGTACAATGGTACACTTATACAATCGTTTACCGTCGTATTTTTCATATGCGTGGGCAACGGATGTGACTGTGATTGTTGGAATCTGACTCATTTAATTTTGATGTTGGGCGTCGTAGGTTTGTCTTGTTATGCATGTGAAATGTTTGATGTCCTCGTTGCCGAAATATCAGTTTTGTTTAACAAGCAAACATTTTCTAAAAACTGAGAGTTTTCTTCTATTTTCTTGGTGTTTTCAATTAGAATTTAATTTTCTTCAAGTATTTGTGGAATATATATTGAGGTCACTGAACAAATTTGGAAGGCGAAAAAAGATAGGACACTGCATTCCGTTGTTATATCGTCTCTCGATACATAGATGATATATTGGATTGTATAGAATAAACATTATAGATTGGACACATGTATTGTATTGAATAAACATTAAGTTTTAATAATATCCTGAAATTAATACTATGAATACTTACTTACCTGCCGTCGTTTGTTCAGTATTTCATTGTGAGTGGAATTTATATATTGAAAGTATTCGACATTTCCTCTGAGAAAACATGAGTGTGTGAGGTTGTTAACGAATCGAAGATCGCAAATTTTTTCACAATAAATGTTTGAGATAATAATTGTGAACATGTGATTGCGTTTTTAAATTAATGTGGTTAGCTGTATTTCCTACAATTGTCACCTTCAACATGCAAGACCCGTTCTTTGGAAACACACATGTTTATAAGATTTCCAGAAATGTTCAATTCTGTGTTCGAAGGGATTAGTGATTGTATTGCTCCAAAATTTGTATTCCTGCCTCATGTCATTATCATTATCATTAGTCTTCGAGACTTAATACTGAACGAAATGAAACAATATTTTTAGATTTTCTATTTTCCGTATACTAGTGAATACGGAATAGGTTTCTGCAGCCATATCTCACTCGTACCTGATTTTCGACGTGTATCCTTTGTGCTCTTAATTTTAAGGTGTCTCTCAACGTTTGTAGCCATTTTTCAAACGTATTAGTTCTTTTGTTTGGATGTTTTCAGCATAAATTTATTCAATTTTCAAACTTTAAATGAGATCATTAATTTTTTTGTTAATGTAGGTAATTGCTGTAATAACGCTAAGAGGAGGAAAAATGTTTCGGAATGCCGGGCGTTTTTACTAGTTTCAATTTCTTTTCTAGTATTCATATTTAATAATGAAAGGTGTACCGCCCTGCCTGTTACACCAACGCCGTGCTTGCGATTACTGAGAAAAACGATGAATCGCAGACCTATTTTTTCTCCCTTTAAAATGCGCTAACTTGTCTGATGATCAGATGTGATCCGGTGGGCCACTTGATGGAGCGCGGGCGGGCGGGCGGGCGGGGGGCCCCGCCGGAGCGGAGCTGGTGGCCTCCGCGTGGCCGTTTTCGGGTGCGGACGCGGTTGCGACCGCTGCGCCCGCGGCCCAGAGACAACCTCCGACCTCCTCGCGGCCGCGCGCGATAAGGCGCGAATTCCGGGCAGGGCCGCCGTTCACCCGCGCCCCGCTTCCTGTCGCATTCTCCTTCGCTAGTCGTGATTTCTTCTTTCACTTGGGTCTTTTTGCTGCGAGGCGACTGGCGCAAATTCCTGGTGCCTAGACACTAATGTTGTCTGAAGATGGCGTGGAAATTTAATAAGTTGGGATAGATAAATTGGGATAAATATTTTTTTCTGTTTTTTAGAAGCCGATTTTGAAATAAGGTCAGGTACAAATTTGGTAAAATTGAGTACTTTTTGCGTAATATTGCCTGAAATAAGGCAATTTGTTTAATTTGTAAGTGTGTCGTATCTTGCAATGCGATTCTTTATCTTTTGATAACTTCATATACGTGGAAAAATATGTGGAAAATTTACATTTTTAATTTGAAATAACCTAATTTGATGTTCAAATGTAGTGTAGAAGGGCCCTGGTGTTGAATCCTGTATTGTTGGCACGATTTGTTTTACACGACTAATAGTATTACAAGTTGTGTGAAACCTATCGAACAATCTCGGATATTTGGAGAAATGATTGAAGCTAGTATTTTCCACCCTTGTGCTTGACTTGAGAAAGTAAGGGCTGTTCTAACACCAGTAACTTTTACTCGTACTTTCTACGTTCCTAGGTAGTGCTTCGGGTAGGACAATTTCCAGACTGCTCGTATGCTAAATACATAGTTGAAAATATTCACCTATTTGGAATGGCTGCTGAAAAACTTAGCATTATTCATGTAAACTGTCCTTCAGAAAACAATTAACCTTTCAGAGTTCAGTGTGATTTAAAATTTAGTCAAACACTTGACGTCTATCAAGCTGTCTATGAAGTAGGTCAAGTCTATGAAGCCTATCAAGAAATCAAATATGAATTCACTACGCAAATGCACTATACTATTCCTATGCTTCTGTGTACATCATCTGTGTATTTATAAACAACTTTTCCTTTTATTCGATATTGTACTTCGTACGGAAAAGAGAACGAAATTGCTGTGATCTGGACATTAGGGAGTTTAATATATTTAACGTTTTCGTAGTTACTTGAATTATTAATTAAAAAATATTTGGAAACTTACTTGTAATTTTTCAAACAAGACTTATGCATTTGTATTTTAAAAATGAGTTACAACTGCAATATTTGCAAAATGACTTTACAAAAAGGGTTGTCGTAACTTAAGTAATTTTTGATGATTTATACCCCAATGTTTTTCCTGATTTGATTCACCGTGTTATGTAATATGAATGTAATGTGTAAATAATAGTTTGCTGCTGGTGTTATATTTGCCGTGTTTTGTTCTTTGCAGGTGAGTGGATGTATTGTATACTTAGTGGACATTGTAACTCCTCTATCGAAGTGTGGCCGGCGAAGGTAAGTGCATCTTCCAGGAACTGTCTTTACTTGTTTTGGCCAACTTTTCAAATTACGAATCTTAGGATGTGATGTGAATTTTCTAGCAGGAAGTGTATTACGACCATTGTCTTTCTTAGCAAATACTTCTCAGATTTTTGGCGAATACCAAATTTTACGAATTAATATCCTTTTCGTATTGAACTGCGAATCTTTTCGTTCGAGGATAGGTTATACCTGTTTATTATTTCATCGTATCTTCTCCAAAAGATACTCTATTGTATTTGAAATCCTTTGCCGTTTGTTGCGACCCGCAAAAACGTTGTATCTGTGGGGGCGTAATTGTTTGATTACAGTAAAAAATATATTACATTAAAGTGAATTTGTTTGTATTCGCAAGTGACAATATAATAGTACCACTGTGCTTCCAAGAGGGCGAGAATTCCTTTGGGCGGTCAAGAATTAAGAAATGTTGTTCCGATTCACAATTTACCTCAAAATGTGGTTTCTATTTCTTTTTAAAATTAGAAAATCGTCTTTTAGTACTTATGAAATTTAACTATGCTTGATCGTTATTAAAATCTAAATGTAAAGCAAGTGAACCGGGAGGAGAAACTGTCTACCTGGGAACGTTACCCTGCGACATTTCATGGAAGAATAATGTGAAATGGAATAATTAATTGATTATTAATTAATGAATATTTAATTAATATTATTACAAATTATCTTGAAGCAGCATCGAAAAAATGAATATTACTTCTGGTGGGTGGTTGTTTTTTATGAATTATGAGAATTATTAGTAATTGCTTTTGTGCGTGTGTGTTTATTTTTCATTCAATTGTCTAATGAACCATTGACATCTTGGCCAAGTTTTCCTTCCATGTTGAATATTCATTTTTATTCATGTATTTCTTCATATATTATCCATAAAGAAACGCCAGAAAAGAAATTGTCGGGCAAAAAACATGCAAATGCCTATGTTTGTTCTGTTTCTGTAAGAACTGGTTCTCGGTTTAGTTTTAGTGAATTGAGCACGATTTAGATTCTTCTGATGTTTTGTAGATTGCACGAGCGAATGGAAGACACTATGAATAATCTGTTTTGAAGCTAAATTTTGTATATTGGATGATTTTTTGGGTGAAGTGTGCTTTGTGATTCTGGAGCGTGAAAGTGTACCTTTCAATTGCGAAGGAATGGAATTGAGGGGAGTTCTTTTCGCAATAGAAAGTATAATAGAGGAAAGAGTCAATGGGAAGTGGGTGTGCGGAGGAATTGAAGATGTATCTAAACACTGGCTTTTCTAGGTCGTTGAAAAGAGAAGCAGACTCTTTTAGATGTTATAAAAACTTCTGTCAAGCCGCAATCTACCGTTATCTCGGGTTGTAGATCTTTTAATTTAGAAAAACGACACTTTAAGAAAATTTGTTTTATAATTGACAATCCCTTGAAAGTATTTGTAGGATAAATAAAACTCCCTAATAATCATAGTCGCGAGTAAACGTATTTTAATTTAGTTTCGGTTTGTTCTTCTGCTCTGTCTCTTTGCCTCTCTTCTCTCTCACCTCTACTCGCGCGTTCATTTATATCTCTCGCGTACACAGTCTCTATCTCTTTCACCTCTCTCATGTGCACACTGAAGTTTCAACTCCAAAAATATCCCTAACTGTGAGAGATGGCTCAGGGCATTAACTGATGCCACTGCCGTCCCTCTGACCGTGTGGTCCTAGGTTCGAGACCCGACGGTCGTAGGATTTTCGACACTATCCTGTCAGGCATGTCGAATTCAGTCGCTGTCTGGAGGATAATTCTAGTGGCCAGCTACTTTGATTGGACACTTTCCGTGGTTTCTCCAATCATCACCAGTATCCTAACAAATAGGCCACGGCGCAATCTTTCCTTCCTCTTCCTTGCCCTATCCTGACCCCTTATATATATATATATATATATATATATATATATATATATATATATATATATACACATATACACACACACACACACACACGTTCACTAACACGCTTTACACTACCACACATGCTGGAAAACCGGTTGGGAGCTTAGAGCTTGTTTCGGCTGGAGCGGTGCTCTGATGTTGGGAGAAACTTGGTTGAAGAAAACCTTGCTAGCGACGGTAGGTTGGCTTTGGATCTCGCTATACAACGGGGGAAGGCCACCTCCCGAAAAAATCATATACTACACATATGACTAATGACCATAGTGTCAATCAAATACCTCAACAAAACAGGAGACTGCGGATAAAAAGTCACCAGTTGCGTCGATCGCTAATGCCACTGTGTACTTGGATTGTCAAGTCACTGCGTACACACACCCACACAAATCTAACCACTTTTCTGTGCAAGCCTTATTTTCCTGATGTCGTGTATTCTTACCATTTTTCGAAGAGTATTACTAAGACTACCACATTCAGAATTAACTAGTTTAAATTGAATAAAGTTGGTAATTCTGCGCGTAGTTCTTCAATATGGAATCAATTGGAAGTGAAATGCAGAGCTGGGATCAAACAGATCTTTAAGCTCCCATCTTTGTTTACCAGTACGCCTCGCTTCGCTTAAATTCGACTTTCCTTTGATCCGCTGCGTGCGTCGAAAGGAAAACGCTGGCCAGCAGTGCCGAGAGTGCGTCAGTTGATAGCGGGGGAGTCATAACCTTCCATTCCATCCCATCCCGGACTCCCCGATGTCTGGCGTCAGACGGCCTCGCCGCCGTACGCTGCCGGCTGGCCCGTCACCCCACAGATACGCGCGCAGATAGCCGCTCATTCTTTCCTTTGCGCTATTTTTTGCCCTGTTTATCGCACTAACGAAGCGGCGCCGGCCCCTCGAGGGCCCATCTGGCGGCCCTGCGCCTTCCACAGCAGCGACGCGGGGCGGACGGGGACACGCAGCACGCACGGTGGGAAGGGCAGGAGGGGCCCGCTGCGTGTTGGCGAATCACCGCCACCATCTCTGGCTGGCTGTAGTTCTGTGTACTTGGAGTGTTGCTATGTCCATCGGGATAGCAGAGATAGATAAGACGGTAGTGTCGTGGCGATCTCGGATCGAAGGATCGCGAGTTCGAATCCCGCCTCGGCAGGGACGAGGCGGGACGACCATCATCATCATAATCCTATTTGTCATTAAAGAAGAATTAATAATTCCTTGAGCGAGCGGGAGGCCCTTGCCCTTAACGGGGTGTGCAGTTGGCTAAAACAGGAAAGTGTCTTTGAACCCGCTTCCAACTGTCGGAGCCCTGGCTGGATACCTGCGGTCCACACGAGTCGCTGCGGGCGCCGGGGCGGCCTTTTGCGCGCGCGGGGCCGCAGTTTCCGGGGCGTCGTCCCTTCCGCGCCGGCCGCGCCGCGGGTGCGTCGGGGGAGTCTCCGACTTCCGAGGCGATAGCAGCGCTCGGGGCGGCTGCGGGTCGCTGGCGAGGCGGTGTCGGCGGGGTCAGCGGCGGTGACGTGGGCGGCGGGAGCGTGCGCGCGCGGCGGCGGAGGCGGCGGCGACGGCGGAGGGCCGAGGTCGAGATTCCTGGCCCGCCGCCGCGCGGGGGCGCGAGCGCCGATAGCCCCGCGTGCCGCGACCCGCGATGCCCTGCGACCCGCCGCCCTGTGACACCGCTGCGATCCGGCCGACCCGCCCTACCCCGCCCCCGCAGCTGATAGCGGCGTAGGCGCTGCGTTCCGTTTGGCGACGGCCGCGGCCCCCGGCGGGCGATTCTCGCATCATTACTGACGTGTCACGCTCACCAGCGCCCTCAGGTAGCGGGCGAGGAGGACTGGACTGGAACATCTATTGTCCATGTGACGAATACAGCGCTGACATTATTCAACATTGAAGATATTATATTACTTCTTTACAGAAATCATCAGACAATCATTCTCCTTTCCGCATCCTCTGTTTATAGTCATAACTGCTTCTCACGATAGAACTAAATTCACAGTTAAACTCGTTGGAAGCGCCGTTTTAGGAACAAATTTCTTTCAGATCGTTGCTGATCGTAACGTTTTATTTTACGTGAAATGCCGAGTCGCAGATTTACGCGTTGCCCCTTTGCTTATCTACAGCCATACGCGACTAAAAAAAGGGCGTACTTTCGCAGAATTTCAACTTGTTGGAGACTGCTTAGAAGCGAATAATATAATTATTTAGTCAGTCGTACTGTCTTAATTATGCAAGTTTATTCCCGGAAGTTTTGTTTTATCTGCTTTCTGTTTCTCCTTATCCAAAATCATTGTATTTATTATTTGTTATTGTATATTTATGTATTATTTGCACAATGGTTTTTAATTAATGAAATCTTGTAGGAATCCGAGGCAAATAACTAACCAAATTTATAACATGAATTTCCTTTTACCAAATGGATGTATTGCAGTGTGTTCCTTTTCCTGACGAGGATTCCTAAACATAACCTTTGTATCCCCGAATTGTTTGATTCGAGAGCGACCCCTTTCCGCGTTAATTGAGTGGCGCTGATGCCGTCGAGAGAAGGAGTGGCGGAGGCCCCACGATTAGCGACCCTTCTCCGGCGGGTGGGTGCTGCGCGCCTCGTCCTTCCGTCGGCGCCGGCGTCCGGCGAGGCCCCGTCGCATGGAATGGGGAATGAGGCGGCAGCGCTCCTGGACTCCGTCTCTGCGGACCCACCCATCACCGCGTCGCAAACTCACATCCAAGTTCCTTCGGCGAGATTTTGGATTTATTTGCTCATTCTATTCCGGAAATAGAAATGTTTGTATTTTGTGGTAGTCGATATATATATATATATATAT
>BOPP01000128.1:2582609-2594260 GCA_017312745.1 Gryllus bimaculatus
GGGGGGGGGTGCTGGGAGGCTGGCGGATGTGCACGGATTTTGCGCCCTCGGTGCGGTGCATCCCCTGCCCCGTCGCCCTCCTCGGGGCAAACTTCGCACAACATATGAATGGGTGAAAACCAGGACGGTATAAGTGGGATTTTATGAATTATAAGAAATATCTTTAAGTCAATATCACTGTGAAGTCGTAGTACTATGTTTCATCATTTATACTACGGCATTTGAATTGTTCATTAAAACCACGAAAATACATTGCCACTGAAATATAGCCTAAAATAAACTCAATTTTTTCTCGGAATTTATAAAATGTCACTTATACCATTCTGGTTTTCACCCATTCATATTTATGTCTTGGCAATTACAGCTGTCCTTATCTACTTTAATTACTTCTCACGTCGTCATTACCTTTTTTAATCTCATGAAATTTGTGTTGATGCGACTTCAAATTAACTTCTCCCCATATCACGTCACACTCAGATTTTAACTGTTTTTGGCGTAAATAAATAAATAAATAAATAAATAAATAAACTTGCGTTTTCTGAGATTTTTTTTCTTCCTTCAGTTCAAGTTTTGCGGGTTTTGTAGGTATATTCGTTTGTGTGCCCGTCACTGTATTTCACTTTCACTCGCGTCCATAGTCTCCGTACGTAAGCAGCAATCTCAGAGCTAGTATGTCTTCGACACTACTGGATCCTTACACAAACTTCCCATAGCCTGTCAATGAATTAATTTTACCGAAGAATATGCGGTTGGAGTATTCAGATAAACACCGCATACCCAGGAATATTTAGAAAATAGCAATGCGCAAAAATGAGCATTCTCCCCCTCAGTCCGCAAATATGTCGAAAGTGACACATGTGGAATTAAAAATGCCGCCAATCACGTATTACGCGTGAATATTCAGTCGGGTAAGCTAATGGGAAAATTACCACAAAATAACGACCAGCATTAAAAAAAGGACGTGACTAGTTTTTGCACGAGTCATGTGAAAAATGAGTACTCCAGTGACGCTTCATTTTTCATCTGTTTCGTGGAGTTGCATGAATCAGCGCGGAAAAAATCCTGTAAATATATGTATGACATGTTGAAGTATCATCTTTTTAAATACGTCATAATCCATGATCTACTAATTTGATTACTGCGTTCGTTCTTTCATTTCACGGGAATACCAGAGTAGAATGATATTTCATTTCACGAAGATGATGTGGAGAATTTTCAGCTACGTGTGAACAAGTGTATCTAACCTTACTACACCAATCATTGTGAGCTTTCATTATCCTTGAAGAGAAATGAATGAAAATATTTGTGTAATTCGTAGACATTTTCTTTAGTATTTATCAGTTCATCATCAAGTTTCTTTCGTTTGATTAAGATCATCGGTCACTTACCCATTCGTATTTTAAAATTAAATTACTTTGCACTGTAATGAATTGCGCCGAAGTCATTAGAGCGTTTTATGGGATATCGGAAATATTTCGTGCAATGCGCTTGAGGTGGTGACCGCAAAAAGTCGGCCGCAACGCACGCGGTCGCGAAGGGAGAGACCGGGAGGGAGAGAAAGCGCGACTGGCGGGTCTCGCGGGGTCCTCGAATCGGCGCTT
Source organism: Gryllus bimaculatus (assembly GCA_017312745.1). NCBI lineage: Eukaryota > Metazoa > Arthropoda > Insecta > Orthoptera > Gryllidae > Gryllus > Gryllus bimaculatus. The sequence goes on from BOPP01000128.1 coordinate 2,584,211, forward strand.
AATAACCGGGAAATGAATTGCAATCGCCGCAGAGCAGCTGTCGATTAAAATCTAATCGAATTTACTGTAACACGTCCCCGAGCTCCTGTTCTTCCGCACATAAATATTTCCCTTTGTTTCTGCCCTCTTTGCGGGATTCGTCCGCTTCGTTCCGTGCGAATGGCCGCGTCGGGCGCTTCGGCGGAGGGAAATTCGATTGTAGATACCCCCCGCAATTTAGACCTCATCTGATACTGCGGGGACAGATTACTGATATTCAAACTGACGGGCGGCGCGGGCGCCATGCATAACGCATTTCGGCGGCTGCGTTTTTTGTTCCTCGGCCTTGTTGCTCGCGGGATCGCTCCATCGGGTTGCTTCCGATTCTACGACACTTCCACGTCCGGTTGGTTTTCGAGATTTCCCGGGCATCTGAATGTGTTGAGCAAAATGAATGATTCATTAATTAGGAGAAAAAACTATATCAGAATGCCGGCCTCCCAAAGAAATAGGAGCTCTTGTAGAAAGTCTGATGTCTTGTTCGTAGTACCGAAAAAAATATTTTTTTGTGGTGCCATAGTACCGAAAAAAATAATTTTTTGTGGGGGAAATTGTGCTTTCGAAATTGGTTCATCATTACGACATTATTCAAATATTCACGTCGTCGCCGAAGCCACATTTGAAAATTGGCTGCAGTGCGTATCCAAACGATTTTTCAAGAGTGCCCAGGAAATTCACTCAAACCTTTTCATTTCATATTCCTTGAGTGTACCTGGTGCGTTAGGTTACTTTCAACAAAACTTAAATCATCTCACCAGTTTGTAGTATTAAAATGTTGCAAATTTATAGATGGGTATTTGAGCGACTTGTCGGTTCAGTAGCGCGATTTCGACGAGTTGCGCTGATTTCTCGGGTTCCTCCGGTGGACGGGGCTGGGCGGCGGCTGACACATTTCTCTCTACTTCCTGCCTCTACGTCGCCGGACGGCAGCCGACGCTCATCAGCGCTTCTCCTCTTTTTTACCCCACCCCTTCTTCCGCGCTTTGGAGACTTTCGACTTGGCCTGTCGCCTAATTAGTTCTCGAATCTTCGCAGCTGGCGGGCGGGCGGCGCTTGTGAGCAGCATTACGTAGGCGAGCGAAGGAAGGGACGTTGCGTGACAGAGGTGGAGAGGACGAGTCAAGGAGAGGCGGAGAAAGATAAGAGTACAGAGTCCAGCGTTGCACAGTACATTGAAGACGAGGAAAGTTCGTGTGTGCAGCTGCGAGCCGAACAACTGTGTGGAGAATTGCTCATGGGTAGAGCTTGGCATTTTCAAACGTTTATGTGGGATATAGTGTGGTATTGTATGTAAAAGCGGCTCCACACGTTCGGCATTCGCCGAGCAGCGAGCTACTGCTTGCCCAATCCTGAACATCTGAAGTGTTCGGCGAATGTTTGCCCCGTTTGATATGCCCTAAAGACCGTCACGCGGTGGGTAGGGCGAATACCGAATGTTCGGCGCTCAGCGAATCGCAAGCAACCCGTCCACACTACTCGGGATTCGCCGAATGCTGCACGTGTGGAGCCGCCTTTACGTTGTTTCCATTTAATATAATGCAGTAAAGGGGCTATGGCAAAAGTTCTAATGATTTACCAAGATCGAATTAGTCGCATCTGAATCGAATTCAAGTTGTATTGTAAGGAAGTTATCTCTATAGTGAAGAATAAATGAGGCGACGATGTTTTGTATTGGTCTAGTTGATTAGCAGTGCTACCCGAGTACCTACTTACCCCAATCGAATAAGCTCCGCCCGCCTCGCCTCCGCCGTGTTCTCCACTCTCCCTTCCGTCCCTGTCGTCCTCCCTGCTCCCCCTGGCCCTCCCTGTCACCAAATCCATCGGGCTCGCCCCGCTCGTGCGCCCGGCAACAGCGCTGCACAGATGTATTGCGAGTTGCATACTTTGTGGGAACATTTTGTGGTATAACGAAAGCCGGAATGTTGTTTTTGGAGAGTGAACGCCTTGTATTTTGCCGTCCATGTTTATGTATTAAGTCTCCGGGAGGATTGCCACGGTGTTATTGGTTATTGTTTTAATGGGCTGTGCTAACCTGATGGAAGTTATAGCAAGTATTCACGATTAGCGCTTCCATTACGATTTCCGTTATATTTTTCAGTATTACTACTATTATCATCATTCTGACTCTTGGTAGAGCTTCCAGTGCAATCACTATTAACACCTGTCACCAGTACATTAACTACAACCACTTACAGAATACTAATATTGTTTCACGAGTATAGTATATTACTCGCCCTTGCTACCGCTGCCATTATAGTTTTTTTAATTGAATTAAACCTGATTTTTATTTTTTTAACGTAAAGGGAATTTTAAACGAAGTTTTCTTCTCTCTTATAAAAAATAATTTGATTCATTGTTGTTTTAATAGTATGTACCGTGAACGAACTTGAAAGATTTGTATTTAAGATATTTTTTGAACAAAGAAAATAGTACTGGAAGCAGGAGAGAAGAGGAAACGTATGCTGTTGAGGACAGTGGTTAGATAATTTGGAATTTGCATATTTTTCTTTCAGCCGCGTGGGCCATTGCCCGCAACCGCGATGGTGAACCGCCCCTCTCCCGCTGGCCTCCGCCTCCTGACAGTGGGTTGGCGCTCTCTGCCCCACCCGCGCTCTCTGCACGCGCAACGCTCGTCCCGCCCCGCCCCGCCCCGCCCCCAAACCGCGGAATATCGGGCGAGTAAAATATTTATCGCCTGTTTCCGGCCCGGGAGCGGCAGCGGCGCTCCGGTCGATGGCGGCCCGTTACTACCGCCCACGCCCCGCCCCCGCCGCTGGTAGTGCCATTTCGCGCGCGCGGATCGGTTTGGCTCTCTCCCGCGGCGACGCCCCGCGTCTTTTTTGCTTCCCACGCAGCGCCCCTACCGCTCCCTTTTAACTCAGGCGGGACAAGTTGTGATGTGGCTTTCCGTTCGTCGCTTCCGTCCACAAATGCCTTCACGATGTTCATTTTGCTTAAAATAGTTGTTTTGTTTTTAATTAAAAAATCGTGTTGACACTCTTGAAATCATTGTGAAAGTCATGTTGCATGATTTATCACGAATAATATCTTCCAAAATGTGTACATTGCAATGTTAGCTTTATTCACTTGTTGAAATATAGTAGAAATATATTATTCCACATTCGTACATTTTTTCCCATTGGATGTGGTTTGTCCTTTCCAAACAAAAACTCCGTGGTAAAACGAATATAGTGTACATTCCACTGCCAGTGCATACAGGGATTCAGTATTCTTTTTAAAATTGTTTCGTGTTTATGGGAACTGATGATTCGTGGCTTGTGGTGGCTGATTGTCACCTTTTATCGACTGCCTCCTTCCGAGCACACGGCAATCAAGCCTCGCCCTCGGGCTCTGAATACGCTAATTTGTTCGTGTAACGTGCTCTGGCGGTTTGGCGCCGATCGACTTGTCGGTCGATTGCATATCGATTACGCGACGCGACCGTATCGCGCCTCGCGCGGCGTCCCAAGCGCGCCGAGCGATGTCCGCCAGCGAGATAGGATCTGCGCGCGGGGCGGCGACGGGCGCGCCGGCCTCCCGTCGGCCTCCGCGGCGCGAGTCCTTTAACAGCCCCCCCGCGCCCCGCCGCGCCCCGCTCCCTCGCGTCGCGTGCTGATCCGCTGTAACGACTCGCAGTAAGCCGAGCGGGTTTTTTCTCGCCCACGCTCCTTGTTTAAAAAATGATTATCGAGCTTTGCGTCCTTTTTCACCCCGCGCCTCCGCCCGTTCAGCCTTTGACCGGGCGGGCGGCCGTTTAGCGATGTCGCGCTGCTTCCCTCTTTCCCTCCCTGCCTCGACCCTCCGTCCTCGTTCTCTTCCTCTGCCCTGCCCTCTCCCTTTGAATTATTCCTTGCTGTCGTTTTCCAACTTGAGAAGTCGTTATCCCTCGTCGATTTTAACAACTCATACAATCTTTACTTTCGTTGTTTTTTTTCGGCTTGCGTTATTGATATCTCTTGAATTATTAGCGTGTCTAATTAATCATTCCTTTGATTTCAGCTTACCTCTCGCTGTTCATTTATTAGCATCATTTATTACGCTCGTGAATTTTATTATCATTTTGTTTCGTACTGTTCGATTTCCGTCGCACTAACTCTGAAATCGTTAAAACCTTTTATTAGACACCAATTGGTCCTCTTCTTGTGGGGCTACTCGTTCTACGTTGGCGCCACGAAGCCCATCGGCAGCAGCCGCCGCCGCTCCGGCCCGCGACGCGCGTGCGGGCTGTCGTGACCCTATTTCACCGGACTATTTGCTCCGTTTATGGAGTCGCCGGCGCACGAACGGATTTTATATATAGCCGTCGCTCTCGGCCAGATGGACAGCGAGATAGATCCCTGGAAAAGCGTTGGCGTGGGGTGACGGCGGTGGCAGCGACGCGTCGACCCTTGCGTATTTTGTACTCTCGTTTCAGCACCCGTGCATGGCCGGCATCACTGGATAACACGCGGCGTTATAAAAACGTGAAGAGAACTTTGAATTGTTTAATGTACACCCGCACACAAGCACACGCCCTCACTTGGAAATGAACTGTTGTTCTTTTTTAGTGAAACCTGGAATTCGGCATACATCGTTACCTTGATGTGGAAATCTGCTAATGTATTGAGCAAATCTGATTTTCTGGACTTCTATCTTTGGCAAAAAAGTATATACGTACATCTTTTTACTCTTACCTTTATTTAGGTGTTAACTCTTTTGGTATTTCTTTTTAGTGTTCTTTATCGCATAGATTTCGCGACATTTCTTTCACATATTTTGACATTTTGATGGACATATATTGTGAAATACATTTAACTGTGATATGACGTGCCTTTGTTCTCGTATTATGGAGGAGAGAGCACAAAAGAGGTCATTTAGTACGCGATTCTAGCCGCGAGGTCGCCGAATGCGCAGCTCGTCTCGTTGTCTGGCTTGTTTGTGGCTGCAAATTCAGAACGCTGTGTGAACTCGGAACGACTGCATTACTGAGCCCTTGAAAGGAGCCTGGCCCGGCCCGGTGGTAGTTTACGAAGGCACGACGGAACAACAGGCTGTTGCGAGCCCGAAAAGGCGCGGATAACACGGAAGTTTTTAAGTGCACTGTGTAGCGCGAACCGAAAAAGAAGGGCGGCGACGAGGAGGGGATGTAAACGCACCCCTGGGCCCCGAGGCGGATCTCGCTCGCGAATTTTCCGCAGTTTACGAAATTAGCGTCGGGGCAATGTTTGCGCGGCGGTGGTGGGAGGGGGGCGCGCAGCATCGACGCAGGGAGAGGGGAGAAAAGCCAGCGCGCGCTGTCCGCGTCGACGGCGACGCCCGCGGCGCGAGAGGAGCCTCGGTGATAGATTATCCTCGTCGCCCTGGCCGCGGGCCCAGCGGCGGTCGGAGACCCGCCAACGCCGCGCATAAAACATTCAATCCGGCGGTAATTTGGAGCAGTTTTTCTCTCGCGTGGCGCGTTTCAGTGCGGAGCCGAACGGCGGGCGCGGGCGCGGGCGGCCGCACCGTGTCGCTCCCCTGTATTATTCACCGGGCGGCTCATTTATTCAGCGGTCGCGGGACGCCCCTCCTCGCGCTTGCCCTGCCCGCGCCTCTCGCTCCCTTTCCCGGCCGCTCCGCCTGCCGGCCTTGCTTGTCGACTCCGTTCTGTCCTCGCCTTCGCACCTCTTGGCCTTAAGGTGTTGTTTCCTTCCCTTCCTTTCCTTTCCTTTATTTTCCTTTCCTTCACCTTCCTTTCCTTTCCTTCCCTTTCGTCCCTTTCCTTCCCTGTCCTGTCCTTCCCTGTCCTGTCCTTCCCTGTCCTGTCCTGTCCTGTCCTTCCCTGTCCTGTCCTTCCCTGTCCTGTCCTTCCCTGTCCTGTCCTTCCCTGTCCTGTCCTTCCCTGTCCTGTCCTTCCCTGTCCTTCCCTTCCCTGTCCTGTCCTTCCCTTCCCTGTCCTGTCCTTCCCTTCCCTGTCCTGTCATTCCCTTCCCTGTCCTGTCCTTCCCTTCCCTGTCATGTCCTTCCCTTCCCTGTCCTGTCCTTCCCTTCCCTTCCCTGTCCTGTCCTGTCATTGTTCTGTATTGTGCTCGTTTGAGTGATTTGCCTATCTACAATGCATATTGGTAGTTACTTTGCTTGTCACCTCCACATTGGGAATAGATTTCTGCGTTTTTACCGTTTTATTATTTTTTCCTTGACGTCTCCATCCTCACAACTTACCCATTGTATCCCCGTATCACTTGTGTTTTGATTCTTACTCCCCATAATCCGAACGGGATTTTGTACTGTCCTTCGGTAAAATAATTTTGTTTTAGTGTCGAGTCTCGCCTCTAATTTTGTTATTTCGAGAATGATGGTAGCGCTGCTAAATGCGTGGAAATTAAGGAGCTGGGGCGCAACGTAGAGCGCAGGCGAGAAGATGCAGTCATAACTTGTCAAATTTAAATTTGCACATTCGTTCGAGAGTAATTTATTTAGCAATGTTAATCCTTTGTAATTTGAAAAAAATGCTTTCATGAACGGAGATACGCTCTGAGTTTTCAAACGCAGGTCATGCAATTACTGGTTACTTGTATATTACAATGTTAAAGTATCTGTTTACTCTTCCTCAATCATTTTAATTACTTGATATTGCGACCTAAATTTCATTTTATAATGGTTCAACTTCACTGCTCTTCGTTAAAATAATTGACATACGTATAAATTGTTCTTCGACAAACTGCGATTGTAAAATTTCCGCCTACGCTGCATGTTGTCCCTTTTACATTTTTCATATTTATTTTTTACTGATAAAATTTTTCTTTTGTAGTATTTTAGGACGGGAATGTCATTGAAGGCTTACGTTTTTAATTTTCACAATATTTTTTTACATGATAGGCAAGTTTCTTTTGTTTTCACGTACCGTGAAGCTCATGAAATACACGTGCGCATATGGAAGAGTTTTGCCTACGTGAACGGAGGAGGGTCTTTGCAAGGGGAGGAAGCTCTATAGAATCGCGCAGGGCGAAGGTGAAACAGTCGGTGATCCCCATTTCTTGTGAGCTACAAGTTTGTCGTACGGATGTTACCAGTATTAATGGAGCCAGAAAATCATGCCATGTGTTCATTCTGTATTGTCGGTTGTGATCGCGTACAATTTAAATTTAGCCCTGTCAGCATTTCCGAAAATCTCAGAATTGGAGATTCTCTTAGTTTATATTATATTCTTGTGTGTCATGAACCTCTCTTGCGATGTCGGGTGCTGATCAAAAACCTTATCTGCCAGATGTTACGTGATGTACATAGCCTTTCGAACAGGAAAATAAACTATGATCCTTGGGTTTATTTTCCGTTCTTTTTGTTTTTAATCAGGGTTTCCAACACGACAACCATCCCGTCGATTTCTTGTTTATTTGTAAATTCGAAACACTTTTGCATTTGTCAGCTCTTGCATTTCTCATTTATGATTGCGCATTGGCGCAATGACTAGTCAGCAAGGGATTATTTTCCAATCTTCTATGTTCCAATAACCATCGTAGATAACTCAAACCAATATATGGGGATGGATCAAATACAAAAGAGAATTCTAATCAGGGTGATATTTTTGTTGTCCGTTCCGTGACGATTGTCAGCAGTTGGTAGTGCTTCAATGTTTTGTGCGCAATGAGCGAACAAGAGGTATACGTTTCAGTTGCGCAACGCTTTATTTTGTTTATGAATGAAAGTGTTAAACCACGCCTCTGGTTTACCGTCCGTTTTATCAACGCCAGGTACTAGTGCTACAGTACCTTCGCTCACCACCTCCCCCGGGTCGTCGCCGGGCTCCGCAGCGGTCGCCAAGGCGACAGGTGCCGGGGCCGGGGCCGCGGCGGCGCGGCGGGGTCGTGGCAGCCACAGGTGCCGCTTTTTGCGGTCCGCGCTCGCGTCCTCTCGCTCGCCCTCTCGCTCCATCGCGCCCCGCCGTGCAGCGCCTCTTCCTTCGCCCCGCTCCGCCTCGCCTCGCCTCTGCCGGCTCCCATCACCTCCGCCGCCTTTTCCGTCGTAACGATCCCGCGCCACGCCACGCCGCAGCGGCCTGTTCTCCCATGAAAGTGTAACCTGGCCATTACCGCTCTGGGATGTCGGCGCCGCGGGTCTCGGGACAGCACCTGCTGCTGCTGCTGCTGCTGCTGCGGCGGCGGCGGCGGCAGCGGCAGAGAGCGCGCGAGGGTCGCGTCCAACGGGGCGCTGCGGTGCACGCCATGATTACAGGAAACGTGAATTATTCGTGATGCGCTATTCCACGGCGTCCGTCGGCTACAAGACGCAATTCACGACGCGAAGCGGGTCGCTGAAGGAGCATGACCAGGAAGCATCGGGAGAAATCGAGGATCGGCAGTCAATCTACCTGCTCGAAGCCTATCGCCCATGCGACGTGCCTTACACCCGAAACCCGAGGAAACGGAAAGCGGAACTGTTTGGACGTTTATTCTGACACATATTGGGGTGATTGGATGCGTAGAGGTTTCCACGTGATAAAATATCACACTAGATGAATGTGTAGCAACAAACAGCCCCCAAGACGTCTATCTTGAAAATAATTTGTATTCGCGAGTTAACGACTGAACTGCTACAGCCAGAAATAATGTAATATGAAAGTGCACGAATTGATTCAATTATTGAGAAACAAGAGAGATCGGGTGTGAGCCCGAAAACCAAACACACGAGTACATCGTGGCGGACAGTGCAGACTGGTGGTGTGGATAAGGGAAGGGAACGCGCTGAGCAGCGAGCCGGTTCCTCCGCCGCCGAGGAAGCAACGTATGGAGGACCATCAGATACGTTTTATTAGCAGTACGGACATTGATTCCTTAACGGTAGTGTTGTTTGATATACATGAAGGGAAGTTTCAACCCGAAAGAGTTCGCGTAAGCGGAGCAACCTGGCTCCGGAATGGGTGCCACGAACACTTGTCGACCCAAGCGCTGCATCGCCGAGGGGCGGCGAGGCGGAATATGACGAGGCGCCGAAGCAGCCTGTGGCCTGGGGGCGCAGCGGGATGTTGCGGAGAGGCGGTGGCGGTGGCGCGGGCGCGGGCGCGTGTTGCGGCCATCGCGTGGGCGCTGCGGGCGAGGGGAGCGCGGCGCGGCCCCGGTGTGGCTGAGAGGGGCACGGGCTCGCGTGGCGGATTCAATTACCCCGCTCGCCCACCCTCACCGTCCGTCCGCTTCCCCGCCCGCCCCCGCTTCGCACGGGGCCCTTACTCTCAACAAGGCATTCATTGCAATCAGTCAGCTGCACGCTCCATGTGTCATCAACTAAATGACCATCATTTGAGAATTTTAATAATTTATAGAAAGTGCAAATGTTTCTTGGGGAATCAGTAATATTGAAAAAGAAATGCGCTTTGTGCGGATAAAATTTATACGCCTTTTTGTAAGTTCAGTATTTTTTACTAAACAGTGCTGCTTATCATTCTTTTACTAAATATGAAAAATCACGTATTTCTAGTTACATTAGCACTTAGAAATGTTACGTAAAGAAGAATTAAAAAAAAACAAATGCGAAAAATCGTAATTGAACAATATACTCTTCAAAATTCTCATGATTTTCATTTTTAAATATTTCTCCTTATTTCTGGGTCTACTTCCATCACTCAATGGTCTTTAATTGCTATATTCCGTAAAGAGGAGGTGGGGAGGTCCGGTGCGCATTAAACGAGTTTAGGCACCATTGATCCATTGCCGGCGGGGCCAATCACAATGACAGGACCTCTTAAAAAATTACCGAAACGAAAACATAAGTTACGACTTCAAAGATATTCACAAAAAGCGCTACAACCAATACACTTTTTAAGTGTAATTAAGCATATGTAAATTCTATAGATTCGATAGCAATTACTTCTTAACGAACCTACGGTGTGACCAAACATTAGTGGTATTAGAATTCTTTCGGGGTTTGTTACAGTTTAGAAGGTGCATGGAATGTGCCGGATCTTCAGACGGGTGTTTCTGGTGATATTAATACCATGCAAAATTAATTGTCCCTATACTTATGCGGTGATGTGTTACGACACCGATTTTCGATAGTGGT
>BOPP01000128.1:2607173-2627554 GCA_017312745.1 Gryllus bimaculatus
CCCGCCCCTCCCCGCCTCGCCCCGCCACTGCGACGGGAAGACCTGGCTAATGGACGGGAGGGAAACGGGTCTTCAGCCGGAACTGGATCCACTGTTAGAGACCACGCACACGCTGGTGCTACATTGTGGGCGCATTCAGCACGGCTGGCCGAACACTCTTTTCCGTCTCCGTTTCGTTTTTAATGTTATGTTAGTTTCTTTGCCTTTCGTTTTGCTTTCTTCCGTCTTTCTTAATTCTGTCATTCGGATTTTCTGTCGCTATGTGAGTGAATGGACGTTGAAATGAATTATACATTACACTGGAAATTCTCTACACATTACAGTTCATTCAGTATGTTTGAAGAGTTTTTGAATATTGACATAGCACAGAAGATCTCTTAAAATATTTTTTTGCCAACTACTGTTTTTTAGTTGTGAGATTTCGATCGCATATGAATTGTAAAAAGAAAAGCATCATCCGGGCTTGTCTTTATGTAATAGTAGTCGGTAGTCGTTTTGTGGCTTCCATTTAGCAGACAACTGATGATGATGGCTAAGCCATCGAAAGCTGCTATTGCATTAAAAAATATTGTTGGCAATGACAACATCTTTAATTATTTTAAAAATGCCAAAGATATCACACCACGACACCTATATACTTTATGTAATAGCTAATATTTACCGTGCAAGGGCAATGGTTCGACTGTGAAGGGGAACGGTGAATCGGGACCTAAAGAGAACTGAAAGTTCAACGAACGCGCTGGCCACCCAGGCGCATCAAGACGGTTTGCACTTGCCTTTACGTATGCTTTCGTGTTGGAGTGGTTGTCTCTCTTGCTTCCTTTTCTATCGCGTCTCTTTTTCTGTCTGTCCATTATTTTTAACCCCCTTTCGTTCTTCCTCTATAAACATTGCACTTGTGCGGCACTCTTTCTACCTCTGTAGACTACATTTCCGTCGACGATTGCCCCTACTCGTTGGCTGTGCCTTTAACAAGCGATTGTCATGTTTCACCTCTTAGATCCAGTTGCTTCGCTTCTTCCGCTTGGCGCGGTGCGCTTCCTCCAGCCGTTTCGAGCGTCTGCTCGGCGCCCAGCGGGGGCGAGCGCGGGCGAGCGCGGGCGCGGGGGCGGGCGGGGCGGCGGCTACCGCATTGACCGCGGCGAATGGAGATGGGCCCGCTGCTTGAGTCGTATTAATGTAATAACGCTGTAGGACGCGGCGGCCGGTCACGCGAGCGCCGCCGCTCTTTCATGTGGCTCGCTGGCAGCAGCTTCGCGCTGCACTCTGACGCCCGCGCGCGCGACCCCCGACTGGTTCGGGGCCGTGTAATTCTGGCGGATTTCCTAACGATTTCCTTAATGGTGCACGCAAGAGGATATAAAAGTTAACGAGATTGCCCAAGTAATCCGCCCCTTTAATGTTTATATAGGGTTGGTTCTGAATGAAACGAAAATATTTTCTGAAGATTTTAACTATTTGATGAGCGGAAGCTTAATGCCTAGGAGTTTATTTAAAAAGAATTCGGAAATTGTCGACTTTTTGGAAGCTATGTAATTTTATTCGCGACTGTTTTGCACGATTATTTACTTTAAAAGCCTAATAGTAAGAGGTACTGCCTGAATAGCATGTAATCTTTGGCATCAATGAATATTGTTGTTTCAGGCAATTTTTGAAGCAATTTACTTATTCTGGAGCAATGAAATTGCGTCATATTCAAGATAGGGGACTACATACTAGGTAGGGGAATACGAGAATAAGCAGTTCGTATTATGTATGTTCATGTAATTAATTTAGTATTTCGTAATTGTATATTGGTATTTATTTATTTTCAGACTTTTGTTATACGATTTTTCTTATTTCTCGAAGATCTTTTGTTCCTATTCCGTTTAGAAGTGTGGACTGCGACCGATTAGGCATGTAGTTGTACCGCGAATATCGTTGACATTGCGTAGCTTGGAAAGGGCGTACTTGCACCACCAGTTACGCACGCATAATTCACGACTAGGGAGCGAATTTCTACGATTTTAAATATTTTTGTGCTTGGTTTCAGGGCATAGCTAAGTAAACTTTCTTGACATTCCAGTAGAATTGCATGCTATGTAGAATAGGGCATATTGGCCGCTTTTTCCTGTTGGTGCTTATTCGTATAATTATAGGCGGTTATTTTGCATATTTCGTTAAAGTAGAGACTTATCTCTTAAAGTTTTCAAATTTTCATACGATCTATTTATTTTGGAACGCTCATCGATTAGAAAGAGATTGTCACTGTTTGCGTGTTCTTCTTCTTTTTCTTTAAAGATAAAATACTTCTGCAAATGGTGGACATTTCTTGATATTTTTTAAACCAGGAAATGCAACAAGACTTACAATGTACTTCATGAAGGTGAATATTTACTTCAATTATTTCTCCCGCGATGTAAGGTAGATAATATTCCAGGAACGCTTCTCCTGAATTTTATCAAGAAAGGTTAATGCAGGAAATTAAATATTGTTAATTTTAATGGCATATTGAAGTGCATATGTCAGGCTTTTTTTAGGTCATAAATGCACATTTTCAAAAGCATATTTCAACATATTTTAGGGCATAAAAATCCCTTCCCTATTCACAACCATCCTGGTGCGTGAAACAAGATTGGTTGTAGCGTCCACAGTCATGATTCTCTAGTGTTAAAAGTTGTCCTTATCGTGTCAAACGGAAGTTTTTCTTTTAAGCGTCATGTGTGTTGACGTCTGACCCATGAAAGCCGCAATCTGGCGGCGAGCGGTGACAGTCTCGGAGGAGTTCTCGGAGAGACTGCGCAGCGGGCCCTTTCCTTTCCCTCTCGTTGACGCGACGCCGCAGCGCTCGGGCGCCACCGAGTGTTTACAGCTTTGCGCCGTTGTGCATCGAGTCACGTCCGCGTTATCGAGTGGTCGCGCCCGAGAGCTTCACGACGCGCGCTGCGCTGAGCGGCTGCGGTCTCGGCTCCGGCACCCAGCGACGCGCGACGGCGGCGGCCGCCCCGACCGCCCCGGCATCTCTCGTGCTGCTTCTCCTGAAAGCCTCTCGCGGTAATCGCTGCGATTAGGCCAGGCCGTGCGCTCCCGGCGGTTATTACAGCGCGAACCCCCGGCTCAAGACTTGTTCGCGACATTGATGCCCATCGCTGCTCTTCAATTTGCCATCGGCGGAATCCCTGGGGTCGTACCAAACCAAACAAGGGGATTTGAAATTTATGTTTTAAGAATAAATGAATAGTAAGAAAATTGAATGGAAATCGGTAAGTAATTACGCCGTGTCCTACTTTATATTATTGAATTGAATTGAATTTGCCTTATTTTACGTGGCGAGACTCGGGCCATGAGGCCTGCTCTTCCGTCTGACCACGCATATTTCGCTACGCTCCTTTCATCAACTAGCAGAGAAATATTTATATTATAATCTAGTTAGAAGCACCATTGGGCAATGTACGTGCGAAAACACCGCAGCAGTTCCGTGAATTATCAGTTTCTAGAAGACTGCTGGGTTGACCACATTCTGAACATTGCAATTTTCCACAGGAGAGTTATTAAGAATTTTTCAGAAATATTGCTTTATATCTGATGTAAGAAATGTTGGCGTTCGTAGCATGTATCTCTCTCTTTTCTATGGTTTCGTTAAGATTCCTTTTGGTTCTGTTACTCTGTGATGCTACTGTGGATTCGAATAAAATTGCTAAACCTTAGATGTGGTTCTGAAAATGTGTGCGTGTCTCGTGCCGACGTTGATGAGCACCGGTTGCTTCAATTTGCCGGACGAGACAGCGGCTGCTTCGATCGCTGCCGTGTAAGCGCTTCTCGTTCTCCCTAACCGGACACGTGTCGTGCGACTGGCGCGCGAGCTGATCGAGCTGATTACAGGCGCCGCTTTTGTCTCGCTGCATCGCTCGGTTGAGCTTAGTGGTGCTTATTTAATTAGGTGGTGTATGAAATCAACCAACGCGCTATGGAATTGTAACGATTCGGTCATGAAGTAAATTAGTCAGAACGACGGTGTAAGTCTTATAAGTTCGGCCGGGAATTTCTCACATGAAAGGAAACAGTTTTTAAGAACGAACACTATTGTAATTTTTGCTGCTTTACTTTTACTTGTTCAATTTTTAATTTTTCTTCCCATACTGTAGCGTAGAGAGGGTAAATATTGTAATCACCTCATTAATATGATTTCGAATATTAGCCCTAACAGTCGTGTTAAAGGTTCTTTTGAGTTATAACTTCGCACACACGTCAGGATTTTATGAACGCTAAGGTCTAATAGGTCTTGATAAATATAAAACGTCTCCATTTCATATTGAGAACGATGTTTAAATCAAGGTTCACAGTGAAAAGTGTATTGTTCCAGAATGTGTAAATCTCCACTTCTTCGGACTTCTAGACTAAATACTGAACGACGTGAAACAATGTTTTGGTGGTTTTCTGTTCTCCATATAGTGAATATGTAGAATCTTTCCGCATTCTTCTGCAGTCACACATAACTAATAATTGTGGTAGAGTTGATGTAGATGACATTTCCATCGGAGGGCCGGATGTTTCGCTGGCATTGAGCGGTGCAACCCGTGGATGTATAACCCTTTGGTCGTGAACATCAACGCAAGCACTCTGCTAAGTTAACCATTTGAAAGGCAGGGCAATACTTGAATTTATTTCCAACTAGTTTTTGCCTTTTTTTTAATGAAAAATGTGCATGTATTGACAAAACGCATTCAATGTCATGTAAAAAGAAAGTGACGCCTAATTTGCCGTTCAATAAAAAAAAGTTGAGAGTAGTGACTACGAGTGAAAAGAGAGCAGTAGTAAGATGCTGCCTCGTCGGCCTTCCTCACTGTTCTCGGAGTGGACACGCGTCTGTGCGCTGCTCCGGGGGCTGAGAGCTCCGCGACCATCGCTTGCCGTGCCCGGGCCGTCCGGGGCCGCGCTGCAAATGAATCGGCGGCGCCGCGCCCGAGTGATTAGCCTGAGCCCACTGCGCCCACCTGTCGGCGGCCGAATTAAATCCCAAATGAGCGACGCCCGCCCCCCCCCCCGCCCCTCTCCTCCTTCCCTTTGCCCCTTCTTTCCATTCCCTTCATTACTTCTAACTCCGCTCTTCTCCCCCTTTCTTCCGCCCCTCCCCTCCACGTACTTGGCAGTACTCGTTATTTCCGCCCTCCTCTTCGGCCTGACCTCGCCTCGGTCCCTGCGCGAGGGATGACTGATGGCGCCCCGCCCAGTCGCCTGCCCTCTCGCCAACGGCGGCAGCGGTGGGCGCACGCTCCCTTCGGCGAGTGCCGGTGGCACTCGCGGGCGGGGAGTGGGCGTCCGTTGTTTTGAGGGCAGATATGCAATACACACCCGGGACATGGAATCGGCTTATTCTTTGGCAGAATATTGGTACTTCAGTAAGTGAATTCTTTCGTGATTTGAATCCCATTACTAATTCCAACGCTCAGAAATTGAAAAAAATATATTAAATATATGCATTCTCCGGTCAACTGAAGTATTTACGGTTTCGTTAGATATCCAGGAACTTGGAAAAATACCAAAACTCTCTAACACCTTCGATTTTGCCTAAAAAAAATTAATTTGATTGTATTATTCTCCCAATTCTCATATTAAGGGTACCGACTGAATTGTCATACTCCATGCATTACTGGTTACGACACAGCTCACGTCATGCAACAGCAGAGCTTCAAGGAAATGGCCCGCCGCCATTAAATGTTTCGTTTGAAGCGTTGCCGTATGGAATAGCCACTATTATGGTATTGTTTTGCAAGGAATTGCGGTGCAGTATTCGTGAAGCCTGCTTTCTTTAAATATTTATTTCTTGGAGAGATATGGGTTTTATTTCTTCTTGAGCTCTGTGCATGCTCATTTTATTCTGTATTGTTCAGTAGTCTTCTTGCTTTAGGCACTAGTAAAGCAGGAAATCCAAAAATTCCGCCATATGTACTAGAAAGTGTTCTAATGACTGTGATGAATTCGTTGCTGAATTTGTTATTGGGTAAAATGTTATGAACTGCCTGTAGAATTGGTTTTTTGATGAAAAGATGTGTGTGTTTTCTAGCAGAAGCAAATTATAACGGCATGAGAGTGTGAGTTAGATTCGCCAGGATCAACTCCTTTTCCGATATTAGATAATGAAACATGTGTATTAACTAAATTATTATTAATGTATTAATTAAATTATGTGACTAGTATATCAGGAATTCATACTCTTTTTTTTCTGTTTGCGAAGTCCGTCCAGTTTCAGTTCAAGCTTATTGATGAAGTTGCGATTCTTCGTTAAATTGTTCTTTGCTACCTATCCCAAAAGTGTGCAGGAACAGATTTGATGTATCGTATATTTTATATTGTATTTAGAATGTGCATGTACTATACTGTGTAAATTGAGAGGTACTTATGAACATGTTTTACAACCCCTTGCGGTTATTATACTTTAAGTATTTTTTGTGTAATTTTCTTAACTAATTTTTTGTATTCAGCTATATCCTAGCAAAAACGACAGCACCAAATATGAATCCATAACCTTGTTAGTATTTTTCTAAATTTCTTTTTCTGTTTGTTTCAGGTAAGGAGACATATTTCTGGGGACGGTTCACAATCTGCAAGTGCGAGGCATAGTACAGGGAGGAGTTCTTCGTATTTGGTAAATTACTACTTAGTGGTATTATTTTCCTGTGAAAGATTTCCTTTTGACCATTCTGAACTCTTTATCATGAGTTTTTCCATGTGCTTTATTGAACGAATCATATAAAAGACCTGTTGGAATTGTGTTTTGGTCCAACATGGTCTCTCAAAGTAATTGCTAATTGATTTAGCTAGTAATTGCTGCGTTCGTTGTGTTACAGAAAATTTAACCAAGACAGTTCGTTAACACTGGAACTCGTTTACTGTTTCCGCTGTAGAGTCTTCACCTATCGAACTTGGTTATTTTCTGAAGGATTATTGCTTTTGGTACGAATCGTTTTGTAAATTAGAAAAAAAAAGATTGTGTTCGGTTTTCCGGTTTCAGGGACTTGATTATACCAGTTTTCTTTGCGATAATCACTATGAAGTTTTAATTTACTGCCGGTCTGAAAATGCTTTTATTTGCTCTGAGCAATTTACCAAGCGATCATTCTTTTAAGTTTTCTTGCCGGCCATTGTTTCTCTAACTGACTTATTTCAGTACCTCTTTCCTTTTGAGAACCTTTAGAGAAAAGAATCATTTTGTTGGAGTATACTTCTCCAATTCTATCAGGTATTGAGAGTTTTATCGTCATATTTGAACAGTGTAACATATTATGAAAAATTGCATTATGTCAAATGTAGACAGCAAGCAGTCCGGCATTTGGCAATGATTAGGTACGCCAATGCACTTTCGTTCGATTTGGTACATTATTCTTTACGAATTAACAGGGAAACTTACGATAATATACTCTTGGGATCGTTCAGAATATGCGAGGCAACAACCATATTGATTCAAAGTAGACGTTGCCGTACACTCGCACAAATAACACTTTCCCATCCATATACAGCAAAGGCAAATACCAGTTTGCAAATCCGAGCGATGAAAAGGTATAATTTCCCTTCGGAAGTCATTTTGCCGGTCGAATGCGCTGTGGGAGTATTAAATTATTTCTAAAATATCTATAATAAGATAAATAGGCACATGATAGGTAAGCTCTGTATTGAGTCGCTGTCGTGCCCTGGGCAGAGCTCGTCTCTCGTGGCGTCGTAAAGGACTTTCTTCTTCGGTGTGTGTGTGTGTGTGGCTGCCGGGCTGCGGAGGTCCTTTACGACGGGAAGTGCGCTGCCTCGCGGATCTCGCTCGCCGCGCCTGGCCGCTCCGGCCGTCGAGGCAGGTGTGGAGGAAGATAGGTCGTACGCAAGAACACAATAAAAGCAAACTGTGTGGCGGTCGGGGTGGAAAGTTGAGTTTATTGTGCAGAAGGAAAGGGAGAGGCCGTCTCAATATTTGCTCTATGGATCCCAGGAACACCTGTCGCGAAACCGGAATCCAAGGGGCTCTGGCCCAGAAGCTCTTCTTAACAGTTTTAGCACTCTTACGTTAATATAATAAAATATTACATAAACATTATATTAAAAATGATGGAAGATACTCAAGGAATAAGTGGATTCGTCTACTATTTTAAAATTAATACTATTTTGGTTTTGGTGTCAGAAAATGTATTTTCTTCGGAGGCAGGGTAAAAGTAAAAAACATGCATTAATAGAATTGTCCCTGTGACAAATTCTCCAGTTTTCTTCACCATTTTCCACCTGCTTTGACTTGTGATTGACCATTGATTATTTTTAGTCATCGGTTTGGTCACTGGTCCTACAGTTTTGCCATCCCGTCTCCCTCTACTCTAGCTTTATTTCTAGCTGTGTTGTAGTAATTATTTGATTTGTAAAATTGCATTTTGTTCGTTTAGAAGTGTGCATAAAATCTTTAAATTCAACGGGATTCATTTAAGAAACATGGGGATGTCCTAATGTTACTATTCTGCTTAAAGTTGTCAGAGCTGCAATGAATGTGAATCGCCATCATGACCATGTTCATGTTGTTATAATTGTTATGTCTTCTGAATTCATTTAATACGGTACTTTTCTTATTTGCAGATTAATAAACATGATGTTTTCACTCATTGTCCGTTTTAATTTAAGACAATTTCTGGAGATCGGAATTTTTTTCTTATTGCACTCTTCGAAGAAATTAGTTTTCATATTTTTGTGCACAATATGAAATTATATGAAGTCTATAAACACCTTCCAACGAAGTGTGTTAAAATCTCATATGTGGACTGATTTGAACAAAAAACTCAAATTACTAGATATGTTATATGCAAAAAGGGTTGCTATGACAAGTGAGGTTCGCAGAAAAGTTGCAGGGCATTGAATGTTTCGGTTGTTGCTAGCGACTGAAAAGAACATGGAAATGTGAGTTGTGTCATGGCTAAAGGGGTCGTGGTGTAGGCAATCGTTAAGTGAATTGGAGGATAAATCGTTAGTGCCACGTGCGCAGTACAACCGGTGTTTATATTACTTGAGCGAAGGTGCTACAGAAACATACATTGTGAGCTCTTTCCGGGCCGCATTTCACGTTTTGCGTCGCTTCACACTGCGATGCAGCACGCTTGAGGTGCTCTCCCTGGAATCAAATTGCACGTTGCGAATAAGCCCTCCGCAGATTTATAGCTGCTGAGTAGGAGGGTGTAGCGAGGAGGCACACATATATTCAAACATAATATTTATGTGTACGTCATATGCTCTTACGTTTTTGTCATGGAATATTGATCTGTTTTCAGTTTCCATTGGAAGCTTGAAGTATTGTGAAATGTAAACATTTGTTCCGTGATATTTTTTTATGTGGTCGTGTAGTTCGTTTTGACTAGATGTTTATGTTGTGATTGCTGTTTTCTTGTTGAATTTTCAATTCATTTATGAGAATATTAAATATGACGGACTCATCTCATATTCTTCGTGGAAATACGTCCATCCCTAAATTGAGTAGCTTTATCTGTATCTTATACCGATTGGCAAATAGACCAGTAAACAATTTTACTGATTTTATTAAAACCTGAACTTACCCATACGAATCGAAATAGTATTATACTATGGTTATAAATTTGTCAAATGGATGTAAATGCATATATTTTCTCTTTCTACGGTGATTCTATTTAATAACGGTTTAAAATTAAGACTTATGTTTATTTCAAGCAGTTTAACTGAGAATTGGAGGCGTGTCTTTGTAACCATTAAACGTATGTAATCTATAAGTTGCGTGAAGATTTGTGGAGACATTTCCGCATTCCCAAACGTCAAGAGCATTAATGTGTGCTTGGCTGCATCTAGTCGCCTGTAAGCTTTCTATTCAGATCCGTCTCTTGAGTGTCACCTAAGTTCGTGCAGACCAGAGGCAGTGAGCCGAGGCTGTGTTCGGCGATTGCGGCGGGCTTGGCGGAATGCCCCGCCCGCCCCCCCACACACATCTTACTTACCACGCCCCCGCCTGCTCCCGCCCCCTGGCCCCCTCCCGCTCGCCCCCGCGCTCCCGTCCCCGACTAGTCCGCCACGGGCCGCGGGGTCGCGCCGCCGCGTTTCGGCCTCGCTCTGTCCCCGCCTCTCGCGGGCGTGTTCGCCTCGTCCAGCTTCCGCGCGCGGCCACGATATTAAAGTTCCAAGCAAATGTTTATTCGCGCGAAGGGCGGCGCCGCGGCCGGGTTTTGACGCCGGCAGCCGCTGATTGTTTGTGTCTGCTAGCGGCTGCCCCCACGGCGCCGGAATATTTGTTTTCCTCTTTCGCGAGGCTTCATCGCCGTAATGCTTCGCGCCGACGAGGGCTGTATTGCCCCCCCCCCCCCTCTAGTGAGCGACTCGACGCAGCGCGTGGGCGAGAGCCGCGCATTCACTGCGTTTTTATTGCGATTTCATGAGCTGCTTGTTTGCGTGAAACGGAAGCGCGTCCTCCGCGCGCCCATTTGGATGCAGCCAGCGTTTGTTCGGGCGGTTAATTCCGCGCTTCGGCGTGGAGTTCGGCGACTCCGACCTCCCGCGATGCGCTTGAGGGCGACTTGTTCAAGCGGGAATGATCTGTTTCTTTGGTTGATTGCCTGGTTAGAACAGATTTTTAATAGTTTAATATAATAGCAAGTGTAGCTACAACGTCACCGTCCGGCAGCGACTCGTATTGCGGGTTTGCAGTCACAACAGTTTTAGGGTGTAACCAAATTTGGGTGACCGTTTTTGATTTGTGTCTCTTTTTCTCCGTTTTCAAAAAGCGTTATTCCAGAATTGGAAAGTAAACGCTCGAGTGGTTCTAAAAGTTGTCAGGGATCAGCGATTTATTCTTAAATATCAAGGTCAATGTTACTTTCTTAAACATGTTTAATTGTCATAATGCATTTTACGAGTCACACAAGTGAGTATTGTTTGCGAAAGGGTAGAAACTGCGTATATTGTTAGGAAGGCTTGCGCTTGTGGGGGAGAGCAGTCCGCAGGCGGCCGCTGGTTGAGATGTCGGTGGGCGAGGCGAGTTGCTGCGTGAGCAGTTCGGGGGTGGGGCGGGCGCGGGAAACACCCGTTGCAAGCGCTCCCTCGACGAGGCCTATCAGCCGGCCGCAGCGCGGCGCCCGGCCGTGCAGGCGCTCCCCCGCCCTCCCGGCCACGCGCGACAGATGCGCCCGGCCGCCCCGCCCCGAGAGCAAACTCGGCCCTCGCCGAGACCCATGAATTGACCGCTGATTACGGATATCATGCGCTAGAGCGGAGCCCTAAGCCGGGTGCTTGGGCTCGCCGGCTTCGGAGTTGCCAGCCCGCTTGGAGCTGGTAGCCCAAGTTTATTGCCCCCCCCCCCCCCCCGACGAGATCCACGCACCACCGATCGCCGCCGACGTTGCTCGTCGCTTGCGCCTCTTTCTCCTCCTTTTTCACACTTGAGGCCAACCTGACTCTCGATATCCAATATTTCGGCACTCCAGCCTCCCAAAATTATTTTTAGCTTACCCTAAAGTCTCTTGCTGTACTTGTCCTTACTTTCATTTTCAGCGTTTCGTATCCCCCCTTAGCGAGCAATCGACCTTCGAACGCTATTTTTGAACCTCCTTGGCGCCCCTCCCTTGCCTCTCTCTCCCGTCCCCAAATTCCCCAACAACCTCGTCGTGGAGAGACGGCGCGGGCGTCTCCTGCCTTGTCACTTCCAGCGTGCTGGTTGCCGTTTCAATCTGCGCCGCTGCTCCCTGCCTCAAGGATCCAGGCGGCGGCAGCGGCGGCTTTCCTGCGCCCTCGCATCTGCCGCAGCCCCGCGTCTCCCCTCTCGCTCTCTCTCTCTGCACGTGATAGATTGTGTGTATAAACGGAGGCGGGTTAGGGCGCGACCCCCGGCCTCGCAGCCGCCCCGGCTTTGCGCCCGAGTCGAGGGCCTGCGCCGCGCCGCTCGCCAGACGCCCAGGCGGAGGTTTCGGAATGCTGCCGCCACCAACTTCGCCTCTGTGGTCGCGGGCTACCAAAAAACGCTCCAACTTGCCGGCCGCTGTTCGACGCGGGGTACGCCATCACGCTCGTACAGTTGTCTTCGCCATTCCCGTGCTTCCCCATTTAAGAACCCGTCGGCCTCACGCGTTGCCGTCGCCACACGTCACCTCTACTTTCGCCCGTTTGTGTCGCCGCAGCTTCCTCCTGTTCGCGGGGTGGGAGGCTCTCGGCGCCGGAGCACTTGCCGCTGGGCTGTCTCCGTGCCGCCGGCGCGGGGACCTGCCGACTGACGGGAGGCAGGATTTCCGCGACACACGCTCCCCCGCGTCGCTTCGGCTTATCTGGCTCCTCCGCCACTCGCCCTTTTCCCCCCTCGCCTGTCGCTGCTCTCGACGCCGCGCCGCGCCGGGGAGCCCGAGCGTGTGTGAGAGCGCGTGACGACGATGTCGCCTCGCTTCGCCTCGCTCGAGAGCTGCTCCACTCTGCGCATGTGGATTCTCTTTGCCTTCGCCTCCCCTTCACTCGCTTCCCGGTCGCACTATTCTCGACTTACTTCGGAATATCTTTCGTGCTTCATTTAGTGCACGCCTGCGGTCGCCAGTCGATTCATTTTCCAACAAACCAGCAACCTCGTCTTATCGCGCTTCACCTCTTTACCATCTCACTTTTCCCCATTTGGCATTCTCCAGTTTCTCTTCGTGCGGGTTTCGATCACCGTTCCTCGCTCCCCTCTCTCAGTCTTTCGCGAGCCCCTGCCCCCTCCCCCCTGCTCTGGCCGCGCCGCGCCCCTCTGCCGTCCCATCCTATGAATTTTAATTACCGATGCGCGGGGTTTGGCGCGCTGCTGTTGCCTCGCCGCGCCACCCCGGCTGCCGCTTCGCTACCGCCGCTGCCCGCAGGGGGCAGCGAAAAATCGCAGCTGTCGTGATTCCGATTGGGTTGTTTCGTCGCCATTCGCCAACGAGTCGCGATTTTGAAAGCCCTAAAATTGTCGGGGTGAGTCTTTTTTTTTTTTTTATGACGGCACGCGAGAGTCAATTTTTGTGATTTTTGGCGTCGCGGGCCGAAAAGGGCTTAACGCGATCGGTGGGCGGGCGACGTGGCGCGCGGCTGGGCGGAGCGTGGCCGTTGCCTCACGGCCCCCGAGGCAGCCGCTCGGCCTGGGAGGAGGTGATGCGCCAGTCGTGAGGCGCCAATGAGCGCCCGCGGCCTTTCGCCTCCGCCTCCGCCACGAAATGAGCGGCTGTAAATCTGGGCTGCGCGGCCCGGCAGGTGCCCTCCGCCGGCCAGGAGGCGAGCGAAAGCCTGTCCAAAGCAAGCTCTGCGCAACCATTAGTGAGAATCGACTCCGAAGATAAATTATTTGGCCCGGATATTGAAGTTATTGTGTGGTTTTCTCGCCCATCTTCTAAATTTCAATTCCAGTCAGTGATATTGGAAACAAGAAAGCGATGATGATGATGACGACGACGACGGCGACGACGATCCTCATTAGATAAAAAAACGGCTACCTTACACACCACCTTTCATAAAACGCTCATTGATTTAGTTTCCTATTACAAGCACAATAAAGTATATAATAGTTTCGGAATTCCAACCACAAATTAATTTCCTCATTTTTACCTGCGTGCATGCTATTTTAAGTCATGGCAGTGAACCGTTGTCGAGCCGCCTTGTTCCTGCGGAGTTATACAAGTGTATCGTATGAAATTATCTGAACAATATTAATACTAGGAAGACCCACAAATACGTGGAATTAAGAAATTTATAAATTGCAGAAAATAAAATAGTTTAAAAGTAGAGGAGTGTTCTGATAGAAAGAAATTGCACATATATATATATATATATATATATATATATATATATATATATATATATTTATTTATTTATTTATTTATTGACATAATATTGTAATGTTGAAACTGAAAAGAGCTGCATTTTATTGTACACCTGTTTAATAAAATAAATTTAATTGAAAAGTTCAGCCTGAGATGAATTACACTACATTAAAGAAAACACACATTTTTCAAGGTCAATTTTAAATTATTACATTTGGTCTATAACTCATGAGGTATTTTAAATCCATATAAGAAGATAGTGTCTGTGAACTAAGTCTTTACATAATTTACTGTTGCTAGATTCTATGGAAGTTTCTTCATATTTTTGGCTCCGTTTATAGTGAGTCTTGCAAGTTAAAGTATTAGGTCGCGAAACGAGTCCATAAAAATTGCAGCGAAGAAGTTTTTGGTAGAGGAGATTTATTGTGGTGTCGGAGACATAAACGAACATTAAAGTAGATATTGCGTTAACAGTATCCACTCTGCTGGATAAAATCAGTTGTGCCGAAGCTTTTGGCAGCACGTCCAACAGTCGAAGATTGGCTTCCCCAGGTCCAACCCAGCCGGCGACTGGAACGTTCGGCTATCGACGTCGAGCGGCTCATCTGAGGCACCCGGCCCTCGGCACGGCTCAGTTTTTACTCCGCGCAAATCGATATATCGAGTGTTGACGTTTCGTGCCGGTCGGCTCCAGGTGACATCGTTCCAGGCGACGGCCACGCGCTAATTGATTACGCGTCGCGTGAGGAAGGTTCTCCCAACGCCTTTTTTTTCTGCTCAATAGAGAGCTTTCTGGGTGGACGCATAATGAAGGAAAAGTCTGTTTTGTTGACTTGGTTTTACAAGGCGCTTTTTCTTTTTGTGAAATACATAGTAATCGCGTGTATTCAAAGGTAGGAAAAAATAGATTTTTTTTACATCAAGGATGCTGTCTTATTCTCACTGAATAATTTAAACATTTTCTTTCAAAATAGAATAGTATCACACAAACATTGATATCATGACTTCATGGTTCGTAATGTGTATTTTTGTTTTCTTAAATTTCTTTTAAAAAAGCACATAAACAATACGTTGCCATTATTGATATGATATACGTAAGCAGTAAAATTAGAAGGCGTAATATATATTGTAGATTATTAAACTACCGTGTACTGTCTATTGTTAAAAGAAAAAAACACATTCGTCGGCCAAACTTTTGTAACGATTGGTGTTCAGTAACAATATTTTGTTAACAACGTTCCCCGGAACAAAGTATTTGCATTGTATTTTCACAAAATCCGTATTAATTTGTAAGTGGCGCTCCCCACAAGCTTTCAATAAAGGCAAACAGAGCTCCTGTGCGCATTTGAGCGTCGGCGGCTGGAAGCGATTTAGCGCAGAGTCCACGCGCGCGCGCGCAGGTACCTCACGCCCCCGCCCCCGCCCCGCCCCGCCTGCCCGCTGGCCGCCGTTCGCAGGCCGTCGCAACGCGCGGGATGCGGCAACAGAAGAACATGTGGCTGCGCCAGGGCTTCGCCGCGCGCTGCGCCCGCGCCCGTACAGCCGCCCCGCCCCACCCCGCCATGTGGCACTCCGCCGGCGTTGGGGAAAATGACCATTTCGAATTCAATGTTCATGAGAATCGGAGCATCGTTGTAGGTGGACGATTGAATAATACAGCGTCTTCACTTTCATCACGTTCAGTACGTAGTGAGAGGTTATTTTAGCCGATATTGTAGAGCCATACCTGGCGCGAATCCTCCTCCTATTCCGCGTTCTCATGGCGAGCATCTCACGCGCCGCCGCCGCCGCCTTTTCCTCGTTGTCTCGCGCCCGCAGTCGTACTTCCTCTTGCATGGCATTACGTCGACCTCCGACCTCCGCGGCGCGCCTTGCCCTCAGCCCCGCCCGCGTCTCTCCTCGCGCCTTTTTTCCGCCGTGGGAGCGGTTTGTTTGCAGCGCGTAAAAAGGGAAGCGGTTATTAATCTTATGCACGTCGGCGGGTGCTTGGCCCCGCTGTGCTCCAGTTTCAATGTAAATACGCCCCGGCGCGGCGCGGAGCAAGGTCGCGCGCTCCTCCATTTTTAAAAACCTCGCTCGATGGGCTGCCTGCCGGCGGCGGGGGGGGGGGGGGGTGCCGCGCGCCTCGCCCGACCTTCACGCACTCGCCGCCGGCTCTAAACCGCGCGTAATCGCGTATCGATTGCCGAGGAAGGAAACGGCTTCCGTAAAGCGGATCCGGCCCATTTCATTTATTATTGCGGCCGCATTTTGTTGTGAATTGCGGCTGCCACCCCGAAAGCCGCGGTGGGGGGGGGGGGGGATCGACGCCTCTCGTCAGCCATCGCTCGGTGCTCGGTGACTTGAGTTCGTCAACCCGGCAATTGACGTTTTCCCGTATTTGACGACATTTTTAGTTGGTCATCGTCTTTTGATTACTGATTGTTGTTGACCACCCAGTTTCCTCTGCGTAGGTTGTGCCGTAGTCTTTGGTTTTGCGCTGGCGCTCCTATGACGATTTCTCTATCCCATTTCGTTCTGCCTCTCGCTCGTCTCCGAATGTTTTCTGTCTCGATTCCCCTCCTCCGCGCACGTAGCTTCTCGCCTCGCCTCGCCTCGCCTCGCCGCGCCCGGCTCCGGCCCCGGCCCCAGCCTCTGCTCGCGCGCCGCTCGCAGCTCAGTAATTCATGAGCCGCAGCAGCTTTTCACCTCGAGTTGATATAAAATGGCTCCCGTTTCCGCCCGTCCGCATTTCCTCTCACTTATTATTCTTTTCCTGCGCTGGCGGGTTCTTTTTCTTCTTCTCAAATCCCTCTTCCATTTCCCTCGCCCTTCCCGTCCCTAACCTCGCCGTTTTAATCTGCACCCACTCTGGCGTCTCCAGGGCCAATCTCCAAAGACTTCTTTTCAGCCCCGTGACTGGCATTGATTTTTCAAGGGCATGTGGCCACGAGGCGACTTAGATGCGGCAGTAGCGATGGCAAGAAAAACTCTGTGATGCCTACGTACACGTACATATATCTCCGTGTCGCGGACCGACTCACTGAAAAGTCGTGGAGCGAGATCCGAACTGAGAAGGGAACGCAATGGATGTAGAAAAGGAAAGAACAACAAAGAAATAAATGAGCGAAATTGTTTGTCATTACTATCGTAGTTTCTGCAGTGGATTGAGGCCCAAGGGGTTTACCGCAGAGGCTTCCGGCCGTTTAGCGGCTGTTTTAACGGGCTCTTTTTGTTTCCCGCTTTTTGTATTTTTTTGCGCCCCATGCACCAAGGTTATTTATTATGAGCGAGAATTAAACCACCGGCGCGCGGCAGCGGCAATGGGAAAAACGTGCCGAATGCGCGCGCAGGTGGTGGCGGCGCGTCGCGTCGCGCGGCAGTCGGAATGCGAGGAGCGGAGGGCGGCGCTGGCCGGTGACCCCACCCTCTTTAGAAATTTAATTTGTGAATGGTGGAATCGGTGGTCAGTGCTTTTCAGCTTTTAAATAGGTGTGGCGATGCAGCGGATGTTGTTATTATTATTATTATTATTATTATTATTATTATTATTATTATTATTATTATTATTATTATTAGCGGAAACATTTTAAAAATGCCTTTGCTGATAATTTTTCTGTATATAATTGCTGTTTTGAGGTGCTTTTGGATTTCGCACTTCTGGCGGAAGCAAAACTCAATTTTGATTATGGTCTTTTAACTTTGATTGTTGTAATATTCTACAAACTATTACAGATTTCAATTTGGAGGAAAATTATAATCGTGAAGAAACTTGGCTGGATTATTTAATGAATTATTTTCGTACATTCTGATGATGTGATTTTCATGTGATTAATTGTAGTTGTAACATGTGTTCTAATTACTAATGAACTCGAAATGTTAAATTCGAAAACGAAATGTTAAATACTCATGTACCGTGAGCGTTCGGCGAAGCAATCAAGCGATTGTCGTGCCGGACGGCGTAGAATTGCGTTGTTCCGCTGCAGGAAGGTTTGAATCGCACCCGGGGCAGCTGACATTTCGTCGCAGTGATCGGCGCTAGCGGGCTTCGAACAGGTGTCGGCGCGGCTCCGATTTTGCGCATCGCTCGGGCTTCAGCCGCCGCCCCCGCGCGAGCCCTCCCGCTGCGCGGATTAGCCGTTTTTAGGGGGAGCGAGCCGGCAAATCCTTTCCGCGTCCCCGGGGCCGGATTTCGCAGGTAGCCAGCCGGCGCGCGCCAGGGCGATGGCGGTGCCGCCGCGACTGCGGATTAATCCGATTACGTGTTTGGAACCTTTTACGCGCAAAATGATCTGTCATTTCGCGCTGAGCTGACGCGCGTGTTTTGTGCGTGTGCGACGCCACTCGCGTGCTGCGCCCGGCTGTTCGGCGTCGACGAGGAGGCCGTGGGGTGCGTATGCACGGACGCAGGCGCGTGGGCGTCGAACGTGGGCCTCCACGCACCGGTGCCCAGTCGCCCTGTGCTGGCATTTATAGTAATTTCGACCCCCGCCTCCCGCCGTCTCTGCTCGTCCTAATTTTCGCTGTTTACGGAACGTCTTTTTATCGCTCTGTTTTTTTCTTTCATACGTTCCCGTTTTTCTTTCTTAGTAGTACGTTGTCTCCTTCGCAACTCACATGTGTAGTTGTCTCCATCGTTTTCTTTTTCTCGACAAATTTTTTATATTTGATTACTGTAGTTTTGCAGTTATTTATGTGTATTTCCTTTTGATTAGTTTGTAAAAGAACAGCGCATAAGCTCATTTATCATTGATTTGTATGTATTATGATTCCATTGTGATTACTTGCAATTTTTATTATTATCGACGCTGTTTTATTGTCATCTTTTTCTTTTGTCAAGTAAATTTGGACCTGTCGATATATTTAGTTCAGAATCCATTTTTGTTTAATGGCTCGATCGACGTGAGGCAGTCGCTCGACTACGTTGCACAGTTTCAGATACAATTTGGAGTGAGACAGTTGGGGAGAAACAGATGCAATTTATATAAACGTTTATTTGCACTTAAGTCATAAAGAATCCTTTGAGACCTGCCCAAGTTCCACTTGTG
Source organism: Gryllus bimaculatus (assembly GCA_017312745.1). NCBI lineage: Eukaryota > Metazoa > Arthropoda > Insecta > Orthoptera > Gryllidae > Gryllus > Gryllus bimaculatus. The sequence continues at coordinate 2,625,973 of BOPP01000128.1, forward strand.
TTTCGTACACGATATAATTTTATTTCCTTCTAGTGGTGTGATGGTAAAAGTGTTCGGCTGGACATAAGAGGCGGTTGCGTCTATGTATGATTCTTTTTCTAGTTGCTTGTTCTGTTTGGATGTCTCTCAGCCCATTGTACTATTCGATTGTTGTATACGAAAGGTCTTTCAAGAACTAATTTTACTTTACTACGTTTAGTACTCTGCCATGCGTCTCCTTTAAGGACTCAACAGATTGATGCTTCACTGAGAGACTCATTCAGTTTTGAGACCACAGAGATAGTTGTGCTTCTTTGACTTTGCTCACACAGGGACTTCTTGATACCAGGCGTGACCACCCATCGCCGTGCACAGCGGCTTTCGGTGTTTTGTTTATTTACGCGGGCGCCGCGGCGGCTATCGAAGACGCCTTTTCTTGTGCGTTTGCCTTGTCCTTCCCGGAGCGATGAGTGCTCCCCCCCACACACACACACAGGCCCACGCGGCACGAACAAAACGCGAAGACGGCCCGCGCGGCGCCTCTTTGAGCAGCTCCTGCCTTCGCGGCTACTGTCTTGGCGGCGCGGCGGAGGGCAACCGGACTGGCAGGAAGGCGGGCGGGCGGGCTGGCAGGCGCTTCGGCTGCGGCGGGCCCAGCGGGGAACGCCGCCACCGCCACCGCCACCGCCGGCTGTTCCACCTCCACCGCGGCGGCTCGCTCCCACCACCGCGGCCACCGCCACCGCCGCCACTAGCGCGCCGAGCGGCGGCGGCAGCAGAGGTGTCTTTTTAGCGGAGCGGAGCGGTGGCGTCGGCGTCGGCGCCGCGGAGGCGGTGGAGGGCGCTGGAGGGGGGCGTAGGGAGGAAGGGAGGGCGCACATCGATCCGCAGGGCGATCGCGCGCCGCGCCGCGGTGACGCAGTGCTGTGAGGGCGCCCGCGCCGCCCGCGGCCACGACCGACGCCGCAGCAGGAGCGCTGCGCTCGCTGGCTCGCTCGCTCGCTCACTCGCGCAGCCGCCGCCGCCGCCGCTTTGTGTGTGTGTGACCGCCAGCGCTGGCTCTGGCTCTGCGTTTGGCTTCTGCTGCTGCTGCTGCTGCTGCTGTGATTCCGTCACGAGAGGAGTGCGCGCCGCTGCCATCGCTGTGCTAGGCCTTTCGCGCTCGCTGTGGGATTTGTGTGTGGACTTACTGTTGCGTGCTTTTTTGTGTGAAGTGAACTTGCACGGAACGAGAAACATCCTGGAAGAGTAGTTTGTTGATGTAACCTATTTTTTGAAGCAGATGAGTGTGTTGGCGTGTTGATAATTTCTGTTTTCGTAGTTTGTATTAGCGTGGAAAGTAGTTCGCTAGGTTTGAGAAGTTTTGGAGAAGCCGAAAGTAGTGCGAGAGGCGAGAGGAGGGGCGCAGTTGGAGTGTGCGGAGCGGAGCTGAGCGGAGAAGCGATATCGATCTGCCGGCGGAGGCGCGATCGCCGAGTGGGCTTCCGCTGGTCCGGCGGGGGCCGCGGCGCGGCGCGGCGCGGCGCAGCGTAGCGCGTCGCGCGATGCCTTGGCGCGTGTGGAGCGCGTCGTCGCCCGCTGAGCGCGCGCCGCCTCCGCGGGG
>BOPP01000128.1:2629274-2640835 GCA_017312745.1 Gryllus bimaculatus
CTGCCCCCCTCGGGCGCAGGAACCGACCCCCCTCCCCTCCCCACAACCCCACGCCACCGCGCACCCTCCATCCATATCTACTCCTCGAGACAGGTTGCTTTGCGGGGGTGATGGTTCAACGCTTTTCTTGGCGCAAACCAACTGGATTGCAGTTCAGAAACTGAAAGAGAACAATGAGCAGAAGAAGAAATGCGGATGAAACTGGTGAAGTGCGACTTTCTACTGAGAATTAATCATGGAGAATACTATAAATTAAAGAAAAAAGAAGAAGAAGAATTTAAGAAGTTCGCCGTGAACGCGAGCAGATGGAACCATCAGGTTTAGAACCTGCTATTAGGCGGAACACGTGATGGTGATTGATAAACAATGAACTTGTTTGTATAGTTGAAACTAGTCTGGATTTTTGCATCACGTTTTAGACCAAAAAATATTGCCCAACATTTGGAACATTTACGAAATAGTGAATTCAAGTTGCATGTCGTATAATTTCACTATCATTTGGATGTTTTATACTTCACAATTCAGGAATTGGAAGTGAATCTCAAGTTACAGGAGTGTTCAAAATCACCTGTTGTACCGTTTGTAGTTTTGGGTACGGTCTGTGGTTGACCGGGAGATCGCACTTTACGTGTATGGACATGAATGTGATACACTGCACATATTCCATCCAATCCTGCTTTCGGGTAGGTCTGTGTTTTTTTCTCCGTAACTCATAGCACACGCGCCATCAGTGTTGGTCTCAGGCAAGAGTGGCGGCGGCGGCGGGGTGACGCCGTGAAAGAACGCCGTGCCCCGTATGTGCACATTATGTCTTGCCGTCTCAGTCTTAAAATTTTAGCATTTGATCTATAGAGCTGGGAAATGCATGTTTCAGTATCGAATTGAATTAATAATTGTAATGTGTGCAACGTTACTACGTCTCTAAAACGATATGTGAGGTTGCTTTTGTAGCACTAACATTGAAGTTAAATTTTTCTTACATCACAGTCACTTCATATTTTTTTGTATTGATTACGTGATATAAATGTGTCGATAATAATTACCGTTTAATTGTTGCAAAATGCAAGAACATTTTTCAAAAAACATTGATCAAGTTTCTAATAACGTAATTTCAGCAGGCAGTTGGGTCCTCGGGTAAACAATGAAGAGCATTAATTCTGTAAATTAATTCCCCTTCGAGAAAAGATCCGAGAATCATTTCATTTTTACGCACAAAATTATTGGTGCAGGCTAGCCTTCTTCAGCGAATGTTGGACTGCTTGGCATCCCTAGACCGACCTGTCTTGTGCCAGCGGACAGCCACCGCGGCCGTTTTGCGAATTCGCCTCGGTGAGTGCCCGCGCTGGTTGTTGGGTGGGTGGGTGGGTGGTAAGGGTGGGTTTTTGAGGTAAGGCCTTTTCCACCTCGCGTGGACGCCCGTCGGGCCGCCCGCCCGCGCACTCGGCGCCTCGTGCGCGCGCTGTGCTTGCTCTAATGGAAGTGCAGCGTTCTTGCGTGGCCCGGCGCTGATAACGCGCTGGAGTGGAACGCGACGAGTGTTTCCACAGGACGTGCCTGGAACGGCAACTGGCGAGACTCCCATCCGCCCGAGTGAATAGGTGGAGGTCGTTTAACACTTCAGTGATGTCCCGTTATGAAAAAGAAAAGGCAATTCTTGTCTTTAATAAATTATTATATCTTCCGTGTAAGCTTTATCGTTCTTTTAAAAACTTGCTATCCTTGAATGTCTCTTCGATGAATATTTGATTCAGCTGCATAGGAAACATTTGATAGAAAGGTGAGAACTCTGTTAAATTATGCATCACTTCTTAAATTATATACGCGAATCTTCATTAAATGCATCAGTAAACATTATTGAAAAAGTGTAGTTTTTTCTTCCTGGTGTATTTTATTCCAACTTCGTTGATATTTGAACAGGTTTGTATGTATTATAATTTTTTTATTGATAGGAAAACGATTTTTTGACTCCTACTGAAGGCCTTGAGAGAAAGGGGCGTGCAAATATAGTAGGAAGCAGGCTCGAATGCAAGGAGCGTCGTTGAGGGCCGATTGCTTTGGAAGTGACTGTGCTCGTGGCCGCGTGGCGGGCAGGTCCTCCACATGAGAGCGCACAGCGCAGCTGGCGCGGCCGCCCGTCGGTCACCCCGCGGCCAAGTGCGCCCTGCGCCCTGCGCCCCGCGCGTGTCGTGCGGTTAACGAGCGTCGCGCGGGCCCGCTCCCGCTCCCGCTCCAGCTGCCGGGGTCCGGTCTCCGGAGGCGACCTCCGCCTGCGCCGGGGCGAACTCGTGCATGCGCTCCGCGTCGGCCCGCACGCACGCGGTGGCGAACAAAGCGCGCCCGCCCTCCGCGCCCGGATCCAATGCGAAGACATTTGTTTTTTTTTCTTTTTTTTCGGAACGTGTGGTCTGGATACCACCATTCCCTTCGGGACCTCTCATCTGATGCTTTCGTTGAACTCTCGCTGGGGCGCAAGTTAACAAACGCAATCTCTGATTTCAATATTGCATTTACTGATTTGATCAAAATATTTGAATTATTGTTCAAATATAAGACTTGGCTGCGAAATATTGAGCTGGATGCATTTCTTTTGTGACGTAAAAAATGTGTCTTTGTAATTAGTGGCCGCTGAGTAAAAACGAACAGTTCTCATAGACTTGGATTACCTTGAAAGCTCTTTTCCTGTAGGATGCGAACGTCGAGAGTATGCCCTAAGGTACTGTTCTTCTCTAGGCTCTTATTCATGCGTTCACCAACTCGCCACTGAACAATTTGTCCCGCCATTAGATCTGGGGCGCCAGGCAAGCTGTGTATCTACAGGTTAGATGAACCTCCCTAGAGCTTTGCAACTATTGCCGCTGATTATGACTTCATGGATTGTCACTTGGTGGATTTCTTTCAAATCTCGTTGACTCTATAGAGTTGTGGTTTGAGACACAGAACTGTGCTGTTCTCGTTGACTCCACAGAGTTTTAAACTGTGCTGTTTGCGAGAAAAAAAATCAAAACTCCTTTCATCGCTGGAAATAAAGCCGCTCGCTCTACACAAAAAATTTAAAAAAACATAAAAAACAACAAACATTTAACTCGATAAACTCATTGAATGGCGTTTGTTTATGGGCGTATTATTCCTTCCTGTTGTTGACATTTTCCTTTAAAATCTGGTGAAGTCTAGCAAAGTTTGCGAGAGTGTGAAATATGTTTGGACGTTCTCTCAATGGCCTCCGCTCTGTCTGTTACTCATTTTAATTTATTGTTGTTTGTTTGTTTCGTTGGCTGAGGACGAGGTGTTGACTTCGTGAGGAGCGGCTTGGAGTGTTTGCGGGCGAACCGGGATATTTCCACGCTCTGTAAACGCAATTTCCACCGCCACCGCCGCCGCCCGCGGCGACAGCGCCGGCGCTCCACCGCGAGGGCGTCCGCGCGCGCGCGATAAAATGTTTTTATTCGGACGCGGACGCTTTGCGCGGGGCTCGGTGCGCAGCGATGTCGCGTTCGCCTGAGCGCGCTTCGGGGAGTGAGTGCAGTGGGACGAGAAGGCCCCTATCTTTCGAAACGCGTTGTGGGATCTGCGGACAGTATTGTGGCTGCCTCGCGGTATCGAACAATTAAATTATGAATTGGAAATACTTGTCTTAATTGCATACTGGTTACAGTTAAGTCCTACAATTTTTGTTCTTATCCTTTCCGTAAACTACTGGTCTAAACATTACTCATGTCCGTATCACCGTAGTTGTAGATAGTATGCTTTTTCATTTTAATCGCCAACAGATATACATATATATATATATTATATAATATATATAATATGTATATATATTATATTATATATATATATATATATATATAGCAGAGACGAGAGAGAGAGAGAGAGAGAAGGTACAAATTAAATCCATAATTTTCACTTGTTTCGGTATCAATCGACATAAAATTGACGTCGCGTAAAAAATGTATCTGGTAATTCTTATTAATTTTCCCCCCGACTCGGGTGTAAGCCGGCTCGCAACGGTTTCCATCAACACACCGATTTATTTCACAAATGATTTCGCTATCAGTGATTGGTGGCGTGGTTTTAATTATCGGTGGTTATCGTGCTAAAACTGAAAAATGCCGTAGCTATCATTCCTCCGTGCTGCTTAGAGGGCGGGCGCGGCGGCTGGCGGGGACTGTACATTCCGCTTCTCGCCGCCTCATCAGCGCAGTCTCGCGCCGCGTCTTGGCAGGCCCCGCAGCGCTCCCTCGCCGAGCCACCCTTCGCGCCCCCTCATGCACTCCGCTCGCGCGGCTCCTCTCTCCGTCTGCCTGTTCTTCTCTTCTCGCTCTCTGCCTCCCCCCTCGCCCGCCCCGCCTCGCCTCGCCCGCCTCGCCCCGCGCTACCGCTGCCGGGGCTCTGGTTTAAATGCCACGTAATATCCCCTTCCCCGCTCGCCCGCCCCCACCCCGGCCGCTGCCGCAAAAGCCGCTGAGAGGGTAGCCGGGCGAGGGGGTGGGCGGCCACCGCGGGCCGGGGAGGGGCGGCGCGCCCTCGATCGCGTCGATTGCCCTCTCCCCGCCCCCGCCTCCCTCCCCGCCGCCTCGCCCCGGCGCTCGATTCCACGCGCTGAGCGCCCCTCGGCATACGGAGCGCGCATTAGATCGCCTGGGCCGCCGCCGGCGCCGCCGAGCGTTCGCACTTCGTGGGGCAAATTAGCATCCGCGCAACGCCGGAGTTCTGCTGTCTTGGAGCGTGCGTCAAGGTTGAGTCATCTCTTCCTCGCTTCTACTTATTACAGCTACGTTGAGGCTCTTCGCGCATGTGTTTGATTTATGGATTTTGCGGCAATTGTTTACAATGCGACGGAGTGTCACAAATGACGTATGAGGTAACCCGCACCTAATGTTCTATTTATGAGTGACAAAACAATCAGCTAAGGATAAATTAGGGTTATTATTAATGTTTTTATTAACATTATTAATGTGATAATTGAAACAGGTTTGATACCTATCAACAAACTAAGTCATTTTCAATCTATGTAAGCATGCCAACGAGTTCAATTACCGTCGCTCAAATGAACATATTTTGTACATTAGTATATTTCCGTTAGAATAATTATCTAAGTATGAGTAACAAAACTGTGCATTGATACATTACCCATTACAAAAGCGATGAATTTGTGTACTTCAGGGCCACAGTGATTTATATTTTCTCATTATACAGAATAATTTTGACATTCATGAGTATATTTGTACAAAATGGAAGAAGACAACTTGACGTAAAGTCTGTGTGGGATTTGAAAAAACGCTGCTCTCTTTCCTTCGCATCCACTGTCCATGTCTGTGGCTGCTTTGTTGGCTGGAGAAATTATTTTATTGCGTGGGTAGCTGTTGCGTGCAAATTGGTTGATTTCGCTAAAGCATTATAGGGCGACGGTCACAGAAGCTACTGCCATTTTCAACAAAAGACTGGCCTAATCGACGGTCATACAGCTGGTTGCAATGGAGTTACGATTATTATTGATTAGCTATGCGTGGCCGGCTGTGGAATCGAAGCTTTAAAGAGTTTCGTAATTCGCGGAGACGTATCTTTCTTTTCGTCCACCTTAACGTCACATTGTTTGTAAAACCTGCCTTCAATTTGTATTTTATTTTATTATATTATTTTTTTAAGCAATATGTCGTTTGTACTAAACAATTCGAGAAGAAATGGCGCGATACAGGTCCATGCAACGAGGAGTTTTAAATAACGCTTAACGCGAACCTCAAATTTGGTAGTATTTTAAAACTTGCAAGCTCAAAGAAGTTGTTTTATTAATCGGGGCGAGGGTGCGACGGCGGCCGCGGGAGCCGCAGATGGAGGAGCCCGGCAGCGCCTCGCCGCCTTCCGCGTGTTGCGCAAGCGCCGTTGCGTAACGCCGCCCCTGCGAGCGCCGCGACGCACCGCGGAGATGAGGATTTTGCACCTGCCGGAGAATGTGGCAGCTCTGAATCCGCTGGCTTCCTGCGCACCAATGCCTGTTTCAAGTGCAGAAAGCCGTCTGCGTGAATGCGTGTTTGTCGCTCGTTTTTTGCCCCATTTTTTCCTGGTCTTCAATTAATGTATTGATTCTTTATGCACTTTTGTGCATGTGAAGTTATGACTGCGCAACATTCTCATGCACCTCGTATTAAATGCAAATTTCTACATAGGTCGAGGCGACCATCATGCAAATGATTTGATCCAAGCTTTGGCCTTTAATTATATTTAATATCAGGTCGACAGTTTTCGCAATTGTGAATTGTTTCGCCTGCCTGAATATTGATGAAATATTATACGTTATAGAGAACCTTCACCAAGATCACGACACCTTGGTTATCCATCTATACCTATGTTCATCAATATCCCAAGGTTTCGTAAAGACTATAAACATGCGGCAGTAGTAATGCGTACTAATTATTTTCATTTTGTTATAAGCATAAGTACTGTAGAGTATTTTACTTCTCTAGTTTTCAAGGGGGGAAAAATAACTATCCAAAATGGTTTGAAGTTACCGCTTGGTATTCTGATGTGGTTAAACAATATACTTATTGTTCAAAGTGTAAATGATGCTGTAAAAGCCTATTGAAAAATTGTCGTTAGTCTCATTTGCACTACACGTGAGTTCACGATTGTGCACCGCTTTCTGTCACGTCAGGAATTTTGTGACTGTCACTAAACACATGATGGAAAAATATTTAACATTGTATTTTAGGTGATTTATCGGTTATTTTCTAAATGTGCCTCTTAACTACCAAAAAGCTACTAATTGTATATTTTTTATTACGTGTTTTTTTTCTAATGTCATGCTACATTAAAATATGAATGAGCTATGTGAAATGTTCGTTTATGTTTTTAACTTAATCATTCATCCTGTTGCTAATTAATTGAGCATAAAAAGTAAAATGTGGTTTTGTGTGTAAATGGAAAGGTTCGTCGTTGAAGGGAGGACAAACGAATTGGCAGGTTTTGAACTCGTATTCCGAGCCCGTTTTGCCATGATTCCTTCCGTGCACAGCTATCTCACAACGTGGGTCGGACGTGGTCCGCGCGGAGGCTGCGGCGCCAGGGGCCAGGCGCATTTGCCGCTCGCGCTCCATGTCAGCGGCGGGCGCTTCCTCAGCGGGCCGAGCGCGGCGCGGCGACCTCAATCAGCGCGCCCCCTGAACCGTGGCCGCGCCGCGCCGCGCCTAACAAAGGGCTGAAAAGCGGGATAATTACGGCGCGCTCGATGAAAAATATAAATATGGCGGCGCGCGGGAGCGCTCTTAAAACCGTCGGCTGCAGCTGCGCGCCACCCGCCACCTACTCGCCTCGCCCCGCCCCGCCCCGCTCCGCCCCCCTGTCGCTTGCTTCCGGCCACGCTTCCCCTCACTGGACCGGTTTGCTCGAGTTCGTCACGCCGTTGGCGCGCACTGCTGTCCAAAGCGGTTTGTTTCTCTTCGAACATTTGATAGTGAGGGTGAAAGCGATCATTCTGTCATGAAGATTTCCCTATTCTTCAAATTTAGGTGAAATAAGTTTCTCAGATTTCTCTATGTTCGTAATGTACTCGGTTTTCCTAAATACTCATTTTCACGAGTCACTTTAGAGTTTAGTAAATTCCCTTGAGTTCTATCCCTCGTGCAGTGAATCGCAACTGCGTTTCCGCGAGGTGTTATTGAACCGTACCTGCGCGGAAATTTCTATCGGCCGTGTTGCAGATCCGCACCGGATCATTTCTGAACAAGGCGAAGACCGAGAGCGGAAATAAAACGGCCGGCAGCCGGCACGCGAGAGCAGAAATCGCGTGAGCGGGACGACATAAAATTCAGTAAATTATCTGAAACCGCGTACTTGGCACGCGATTAAATTACGCGAACAAGAAAAATGAGTAAGGCACCTGCGTATTGCGCCGTTTGTGAACGGTGGCACACCGGATCGAGCCTCGTGTACCCTCGCAGAGAAACCCGCTTTCAAAACCTGCCATTACGCCTTCTTAAAAACGCAATTTGCTCTTGCTTTTCGTTCAAGGATGTATATCTTCAATACTAATCTTCTTCGCTTCGTGTTTTCTTGTGTTTGTGTTGTGAAAACCACCATACGTGCAGTAGTAGAAAATATCTATTTTCCTTTCAATCCCATCAGAAGCTGTTTGAGTGTGTTCGTGCTGCAGTCTCCTATCGCGCTAGTCAGTCGCCCGCTGTCGCGCGACCGCCGCCGCGGCTGCCCGCTCGTAATATATGGAGTGTTAAAATAGCCCGGTCGGCGCGTGAATCATTGGGCTCGGCATTGTCCGTCGCGCGCGGACCGGGGCGAGCGAGTCGGCGCGGCCGGACGCGCCCCATTGACAGGCTGCGCTCGGCGCAGTGGAAGCCGGGAGGGGGCGGGCGGGCTCGCCAACACGCGCCCTCGCTCCCCCCCCCCCTTTCCCCCCGGGCCCGCCTCGGCACGTGCCCCGCCCCATGCCGCTGACGTGTGCTTTGGGCTCTGTAAGCTGCCACCTGTGGTTCACTAGTGGCTATTCATTAGTACGAGAGCGTGCTCCGATGAAAAATAAGCATAAACAGTTCCAATGATTGGGTTAATTAAATGTGAAATAGGGCTTAGTTGACATGCATTGATTTATAATTCACCAAAGATAATTGAAGATAAAATAATATTGCTATACTGAAATGTATGGGTTGGGCTGGATGCTGATGAGGCTTAGAAGACCTTTGGTTGTGATATGACGACCTTTCAAAGTAGACAACAAAATAATGAATGCATTTAGTACATACGTCAGCCGTTTCAGAATTGTATCTTAAAATGAGAACACAGCTTCTTGATTTAGTGCGTTTCATTAAATCCCACCTATTCTCCGCTGTCAGTGACTCGTGAGTCGCCTTTGACAACGGCCGCTTGTCCGCCTGCGGAGCGCCGGCCGCTGCTGTCGCCCACGCCGGCCGCTCCTCCAGCCGCGAGCGCTGTTTATCTGTGGACACGGGCGAGCGTCGCGTTGCGCCGCGCAGGGCCGGCCACGTCCGCGCTGTTTGCACCCGTACTTGGGTGCGCGCTCGAGCGCGACGCCGCCTCTTCCTCCTTCTCCCCCTCCCCCTCCCCCTCCTGCCCCCGCGCCCGCCTGCCGAGGCCGACGTCCCCGTCCGGTCCGTCGCACCGCATCGCACCGCGCCGCGTGCAGAGGCGCTTACCTTCCGTTCGGCTCTGCTGCGGGCGAAGGGTTGTGAACGCCACTCTCAAGCACATTGCTTCCGTTCGTCATGTTGGAGAGTTGATATTTTGGATGCCAATGTTCACGTAGAGTTATACTACATATTTTGAAAAAACGAAATATGAATGCGGCACAGAAGTTTTTGTAATAAAAAATAATATATTTGCTTAAAGTAGATTTCTTTAAATAATTCTATATTTTAAATCATGACATTATATTCTTTTGCCGGAAAGTAACAGTAATTATCACTCTTTTAAAATGAAGTACCAAAAAAGCAGGGCGTCATAATGTGCACCATTGCAATGCACTTTCTTGAGACACCTCTCAAGTCGAACGATAAGAGCAGTATTAACGTGCACGAGTTGTCTGCACGAGATTGAAGTCGTGCAGTGTTTAAATTGCGCAATTAATCTCGGATTACCTGTGACTCATCGGGGTATTCGAGTGAAACTCGAGCTCTACTAGAGTCCAAAAGAAATTCCTTCCACTGCGCATGCGCGAACGGGGCCTCCCCCTCCAAAGCTACAAATATTTCTCCGCCCTTCCTGCGCGCGCTCTCTGTCTTCCTCTCGTGGGTCGCGCGGTATTTCAACATACCGAGTTTCGCAGTAACAAACTGATGAGTGAGAAGGATCAGATGAAAGGCAGCTAACGTGTTTCTACAGTAGGGTTTTTCCAAACGATCAACAGAAAGTAGGGCGAAGTGTTTCAGCTGTAAGATTTTTTTTTTTTCTCCAAGCGTACTGCTATGGAAGTGCCCGTGACACCATGGCACCAGAAAACGAGAAGGGTGGTCTGGCTGAGCTCCGGGATGTGGCTGCAGCCCCCCGCTGCCGGGGGGGGGGAGGGGGAGCAGGGGGGCAGCTGTTTGGAGTACGTGACTGGAGGCCCTTCGTCGCCGACACCAGACACTCTTCCGCTCCCCGGAGGCGGCTCGGCGCGAGGGCGACGCCTAGCGACGGCGCGGCGCGCTGTGTGGTCTGGGGCGGAGCAACGCCGCGACGCCATGCGCGGCTATGCCTCGGTTCCGCTGCTTCAAGAAACTGTCCGTGCTGCGGCTGTGGGCGTTGCTTTCTCTCGCCTTTGCCAAGTGCAGTCGACAAACGAGTAGAAAGTGACGTAATCATTAATTCTACAAAGAGTTAATTACTCATGTTAGTCTTCACAGACAGCTTTTCGAATTCTTTTTATTTCCGTATGTAGGTCTGTTTATATATGTAGTGTTTTTCAATGATATGTTGTGAAGCTTTTTTATAATAGAGCCTTAATGTTTCTCTCTTTCCGCATTAGAGGAACATAATCTCAACGGCCTCTTGTATATGTGAAGGTGGTACCTAATGCCGCATAACCCCACTTTATTTATAAAAATATGTAGTGAATGGAAATGTGTTAATTTGTGAACATATTTATACATAATTTCTGTAAAAAATAATAGGTTTCTGAACGCGTCAGACAAGGCGCTCATTAGCATCCAACTTGTGGAAATGTGTACACGAGAGAAAGGCGTTCATTACACTATCCTTCTACCACCATCGCTAAGTGACAACGGTAAATTACTTTGCGATCGTTATGTTGTTTGGTGACGAAACAATTTTATGAGTTGACAAGTGGAGGGTGGCGCCGTATGGTGGGGAGGGGGAGGCCACCTCTCTCGCATCGGCGACGCACAGCCGGGCCTGGCCCGATCTGGTCCCGGCCCGCGCGCCCTATTGTCCTCGCCCCGCGGAAGAATAACAGAAATATAAAAGCGCTTTTGAAAACCGGATGCTCATTGGCCGCCAGTTTACGATCAGTAATTTGCAGTAAACGTGTTTAGAGCCGCCATTTGCGTCCAATAATAAAAAGGCCCACGCAGGCGGCGAGCCGTGTGCGCAGGGAGCGTATTTCGGAGCCCGTCGGCGAAGCCAAGCTGCCGCGTAAAACCGATAAGCTCGTCAGGCTGGCGGCGAGGCTTATCCAGCCCTACCCATCTCGCCGCTTCGCTCCCCCCTCCCTCGCCCTCTCCCTCGCCACCGCCCCCTCCTCCTCCCGCCCCGTCACGCGCCCGCTCGCTCGCTACCGCGCTTCGCCCGTTTCACTGCCGCCTCTTGCACTCGGGCGCTTCTGTTCAGCCCCCTCCGACCGCTGCTCCTTTCACCGCCTCTGCCGCTCTACACCGGGCGCCGATTTACCCACGCGCTGGGCTCCGGCGTTTCGAAATCGATCTGTTTCTTTCGCTTCAATCCCGCAATTATAGTAATGTAATCTTAATTCGATACACTGGGTATAGCAGTAGATACATTCTGACCCCATGCATACGTGTCACATTCTCTATTCAGCAATTTTCCGCAAATGTCTCGGCAACTGCAATCAATTCTACCGCCAATTTGCGTAATACATTTAC
>BOPP01000128.1:2644125-2692373 GCA_017312745.1 Gryllus bimaculatus
TGTGAACTTCTCGGGTATAATTCCCAGCTGTACACCTAGACGCCTTTTCGAGTTTTTGGTGGAAGAAACTGAGCAATAAAAACAAGCAATATCTCTCCACATAAATACAACATAACCATAAGATCTGTACGCTTTACTATGTCTTTGAACGTACATTATTAATGATAATGATATGATAATGTGTATACAAATATTTTGTAAAGATCTTGAAAATACATATTTTCAGTTTTGTGAATTAATTTTCTCATATTCATTTGCTTAGTTAAACAGTCATTCTTCACATTGCTAAAGGCTTCAGACTTTAAATAAACGAATACAAATGCACTTAATACATTAAAAGTCCCTGATTTATTTCCATAAAAGCTTATGCAATTTTGAACTTTGGGATGGTGCGCGTGTTGTGTTGCGTAGTACGCGAAAAGAAAATGAGTGCAAGATTTTTGTAAAAATAATGTTCTGGAAAAATAGCTGTAGCTTATGTACAGTTTCTCTGTATTTAGATTAAGCGATGCATTTTCTTAACATTTACTGCAGTGTATTTAATTCGAAAAGTTTTGTCTTTATATTTTGGTAATATTCATAGTTTGATAGAAATAGCGGAAAGGAATTCATCACTTCCTTGTTTCTGTGAAGATTATTTTCTTCTTCTCAAACATGAATAAATATTCTTGTAGAGGTCATTCTATTACCTCGTCAGCACATCTAGCCAAGTTATAGTTCTTTCTCACGTTGCTAATGATGTGTTACTAACGTATTATCCGTATTAAGAAATTAATTGAAATGAAGTAGCCGGGATTGTTTGCGCCTCACGGAAAGAAGCGGCGAGAGCGCTGTGATTCTTGTAAATAATTCCGGAGAGAATGTGCGCGAAGGAGCTACCGTGTGGCGGTGGAGGGGAAGCGCTGTGTGCGAGAGCGGCGGTTCTGACGTGGGCGGCGGGCGCAGCCTTCGGCGCGGAGCGGAGCGGCGTGAAATATGAGCCCGGAAGGAGCGGGCGGCCTTCGGGCGGCGCGGCCACTCGGGCGGGGGAGGGGCAGCTGGACACTCGCGCTCGGCGCTCCCATCGACGACAGCGCCACCTTGCTACTCCCCCTCACGCCTCTCACCTAATTGAATTCCTTGCGTTTGGAACTTGCCCCAATAGTCTTTGTTACGTTAAAAAAATATTGCGTTTGGTTTTGCTTTTCTTACCTTGCGGATTTTTTTCCTTTACATTTTTGTATTTGCTTGAAGAGAAGAATGAAATCTTTCTTTTAAAATAATATTACTATTAACCTGCATTAAAATCGATTAATTCGGCCATTTTTGCAAATGGTTTTTTCCACGACAATGTTCATGCTATTTTTTAAACTAATGTTTCGTAACTTATATTTGTCAAAATATATTTCTAAACGCCAGTTCAAAACTTTAGTTAAAAATGAAAAACATATTTCCAGTGATTCTCGCGCCCGGCAAGTGCTAAAAATTCCTGCCGTTTGCGCCGCTGTGAGTGTCGGCACCTCCTCGCGCCTTGCGGCGCCGCGTGGGCGATTTATGTGGGCGCCTTCGCCCTTTCCGCTGGGTGGGGTGGGGGGGGCGCCAAGGGAAGGCCGCGGCGGGCGACAGGTGCCGCCTCTGGTGAAAGGCGGCTGCCCGAGCGCGTCCCCAGCGTTGGCGTCCTGCAGCTCTGGCGATCGGCTGCTACCATCTGGTTTGCCACCTGAGGGGCAGTCGCCCAAAAAAATCTAGCAAAGCATAAAGCGATCGCAAAGATTCTAGCGAGTTTAAAATCTTGCGTTGAATATGGCAGGACGGAAAGGCTACATTCATACTAAGAATGCGTTCATGACAAAATAATAAACGTTTCATAAATGACAAGATCTTCTGTTTTGCGCCTACTAAATAATTTCGCAAAATTAAGATATTCATGTGCAATGTTGGAGGTTTGTTTAGGTAAAGCTTTTTTCATTAGCTAGATTGACAAAAGATTGTTCTATTTAAAAACTAATAGAATGAAACGTTTTTTGTCTATCGCATTGCTCGTTTGTGGCGCACAGAGCCATTTTCAGTGTATAAGGTCTAACATTTAGTCGAAATTCAACCCACTAAGTAAACGTTCTGTCGGTTTGGATTTGTGGCTCAATATAGTTCACTATTTCATATTAATAATTTCATTACACGTATAGTAAATTATTAAAAATATCGTGTCAGTTTAGATACCTGTTTTTTAACGATACAGCGTGAAGTATTTCGTCGTTATCGTAATTAAATTAAATGAACATATTTGATATTATTTAATTAAACTGTTAGTATACTGTTTTCACGGGAAATATAGTTGTTACACATATTCTCTGATAATTGAACGAAAGCGAATGTTAACTTGTACTGTAAACACTTTGTCTTCGTTAGCACATGTGTTATAATCATGCACTAAAGAATTGCCTTACTTGGACGCTGATAGTTAATAACCATAAAAGAGCCGCACGTTAACATTCATAATCGTTGCATGAAGCTAGCCAGGTGCAATGATAATGAATCGTTCTTTCTTGTTAATTGCGTTGAAGAAACGGAACTTCATTCGTGTTAAGTGGAGAGTTGCAGTAGGTATTTTCCTGCTAGTTCATCGCAGTCGGTAGATTCAGGTTGCGCACGATTAATTTGATAGTTACGAATGCGCTGGTGACGTCTTGAATGAAATATAAACCAAGCTGCGAAATACTACTCGTTTAGCTAGTGGATTCTCAGATGAGTGAAAACCGTCAAATCGGAATCTCGGCTTCGACGAAAGTCCTTGGCTACTCAGTGGCATCTTCTGATTCTATCGATCTCATCTCCGCGGATACCCATTTCTTTGAAACTGAATTCCCACTCTTTCAAATGATTCCCACCTGGTTGCTATCCCAGCATTTTTTGACCTGGAGGAATGGGAAGCAAAGAGGAGTCTTTCACGTTGCGGAGCGAGGCTTTCCGTGGCCAAGGGCTGTACCTTGCTCCCCTCGCCATCCCTCCTCGTGAAACATGCCTTTGTCTCTGCGCAACCGCGATATCGCGGACCTGCTCCCCCCACTCCCTCCCGCCACGGTGCTGCGCGTTGGCGACGGCGGGCAGGGCCGAATTAAAAGCCGCATGGCGTGTTCGCACCGCGGCGCGCAAAGTTTTTAACGGAGTCCGTTAGCGGGGCGATAAGCGCGCCCCCTCGCGCCCCGCCCCGCCCCGCCCCCGCCGTGCACCACGGGCGGCGCGTTGCCCCTCCCCCCACTGCGTGTGGCACCCAACTCTCCCGACGACTGCCGGGCCAGCCCTCGCGGCCGCGCACGAGGAAACAAGCGTGCCGGCGCAGGATGCCTGCCGTTTGACGGTTATTTCAGGCCTTATCAGCGGTAATTGAAAACCGTATTGATTTTGCATTTGCCGGGCCCCGGTTTGCGGCCGTGCGCGGGGGCGCGGGGCGGCTTATTGTGCGTGATCAAAACCGAAAGCAGCCCTGGTGCTGGCGAGAGGGGGCGTGGAAGAGATTCGATTCACAGAAAGGGAAGCAAACAAGTGAAGCAGTGGAAATCGACCCCACAACTTGGCTTAGCTTGCCAACTACCTTGGCTTGTTCCTGGACAAGAAAGTTCGTTTTGTGTTTGTGTTAATTGTTTCTACGAATATTTTCCTCCAATTTTCGTACATGCTTTTATTTCAATGTTAGTCTATAATCGACCGTTTGCCCTGTTAGTACCTTCTGTATCAACGTATTGGTGCATGTCCCGTCTCCATGGCGTCGACCCCGGCTTTCGATTCGCCTTCCAGGTTAATTAGAGTTTGTTTTTTTGAACCATTTATGTCAGGTCATTGGTACACGTCCCATAGCCATTGACCCCCCCATTCGATATTCCTATGCTGTCGTTGCCTCTCGGTTACTTCACCCGCCTGTTCTGCGCTCGTCCGCGCTGCTCACGTCTCTGGCCGCGCGGCCGCCCTTCAGTCATCGACTAATTCCTGCGCGAGATGAGGCGGCGCTCTCGCCTCCACCCCCACCCCCACCCACTCGCACGCGCCAGCGCCGACACGCCCCGCGCCCGGCGGTGGCGGTGGCGGCAATGCGTTTCCCGGTCCGGCGCGCGCCGCGCCTCGCTGCGCTGCTAATTGCCGCCCCCCCACCCACTGCAGCAGCCTCGCTCCCCGCCCCGCCCACGCATAATTTTCACACATCCCTCCTGCCGCTTTGCGCTGGCCCGCTCTACACCCGGCGTTTTGGCATCTCACCCTCGCCGACCTTTTTTGCGCAGCATCATCCCTCCCGTGCGCTCGTCCTTTCACGGCGCCCCGCCGAGGTTCGCCGAGAGAGGCCGCCTCCGCATCGCCCGATTGACTGGCGGCGTCTGGCTCGATTGAGCCCCTGCTCTTTGTATCGAGCGGCGCCCTGGTGACTGCAGGTAGTCTGCGCCAACGTTGCCACATGGACGGTGAACTGTGTTGGGACAGGAAATACTGGTTACACGTAGTATTAAGTAACTTTACAATGTATTCACCCAGCTTTTCGAAAGCGAGTGTGGAGTGATCATAGAAATATAACTTGCAAAAGTATTATCAACATTCTCATACGGAAAAAAAAGAACAGTTGCAGTGTACCGGCTGGTACATTGCAACTCTTCTTTTCTTTCCGTGCATATTCAAAAATAACTCAAGCCAAATTGAATTGAACGCATGTTATTATAACATTAGAACACAGTCTATGAAAAATTTATAGCACTTTTTCTGTATTGTTCGTAAATATTCAAGATTAAAACCAATACTTCGACTTCTACTTTCTCGTATATTTGTAACGGTTACGTAATATTATAATACTCGTTGAATCCATTGCGAACATTTCACACATTGATCTCTATTTCAAAGCTACACGCATGCACACTCTTCAGAGACCCCAAAAAGTTATTCTCGTTAAAATTATGAGATAAAAAAACGTAGGAACAATGATCGGTCCCTTATCAAATGTTCAAGTTTTTTTTTAAAAAAACAGGTTTCACTAATATCTCACATACTATAGATCGAATTTATATAAAAAAGAGTATTACGCACATAATTGAAAGTATTGTCCGTTTTGCAGAAAATCAGTTCTCTCGCTTTTATTTCTCGTTTCTCAGCTTCATTTGCACGCGCATGTGTGTGAGGGAGATGGAAGATGAATGTGTTAACGAGGAAATATGAAAGTGCTCATTAAACGATTTGTTATTTTTCCTAATGTTGCCTTGGCCGGCAATTATGACGAATAGCTTTATGGGCACGTTTAGATCGTAATTTTGCGATTTCGCAATACAACACCTGGGTCCGTTATAAAACAGTTATTGCTTCTGTTATTGCGACCTTAGCTTTACAGCAGGCGGCAAATGTAGGAAGCGACCATAACTCCACTTCACCTGCAATTTCTTTGGACTTATATGGAAAAGAGAAATGTGTTTTCTTGCGAATTCAGTCCGTAGTTGTAAGTATTTTCGTTTGATTCACCGGGGTTTTGGCCTTTTTTACATATTTATATTTTGCAGATAAGGCAGCAACGTTATACCGTTATGCAACAAATGTTTTGAATAAAAAATGTTAATGGGCAAGATAGTCGGAAGAGTATGCACGATTTATAGAATTGTCCAGAAATCGTTTTTTGTTTAAAAAGAAAAACATTCGTTTTAAGTAAGTCCCTTTTTATTCCACTTTGTTTCCTTACAAGTATGTTTCACGCATCTTGAAATATTGTGTTCCAATATCTTATGCGACTCATTTTGCACTGTCTGCACTAAATACTGTCGTACTTTTTAAAACATTGTAACAGAACTCTCGTCAATAGTTTCAGTGCATTAAAAAAGTGAAGCAGTAGTATGTATATCATAAGCATACATACATATGTACATCATAAGCAGTAGTATGTATAAAATAATTAAAGACGTTGTCATTGCCAACAATAGTATTTAATGTAATAGCAGCTTTCGATGGTTTAGCCGTCATCATCAGTTGTCTGCTGGATGGAAGCCACAAAAACGACTACTTCCAGCTACTTCCAGCTACGACTACTTACAGATGGAAGCTACAAAAACTGGCTTCCATCCAGCGGACAACTGATGATGATGGCTAAGCCATCGAAAGCTGCTATTGCATTAAATACTATTGTTTGCAATGACAACGTCTTTAATTATTTTATGAAAAATGCCAAAGATATCACACCACAACACCTATAGTTGTATGTATATCATATTAAGCATTAGTATGCTGTTGGGGATTTTTCTCTGATGCAATGAGCATTTTTTCAGTTGTATTGTCCAATATACTTGTCCGCTGATTTTCGATGCTCCAAGAAATTCTTAGGAAGGTGAAACCTCGTAGGAAGTACAATATTGGAAATATTTCAGTGTGATTGGTTTCGCTTTATCCGTGGTTGTCCTAGCGAACGCTATGCCCAGTGTTAACTCTCAGATCATTTGTGAAGGTTTCCATTTTTTTATAATGTCCTTGGTTCTCAGTTTCCTGCTGCTCTCCGTGACTTATTCAGGCCGCCCGCGAGGTGGAGGCGATTTCAGCTCTTGAAAGTTGCACGCGCATGCGAGTATGGCGCGGCGCCCTGTAGCATTATGGGAATTTGCGGCTATTTTGGTTTTTAGCCGGAACGGTTTTTAAAATTTCATTTCCGTGTTTCCCCTCGGTGCGGGAACTCCGTTTTTTCTTTTCTTTCTTTCTTTCTTTCTGTGCGTGTTCTCGCTTTTCTTCCATTTTTTGGCGTGTTTGTTACGGTCGGGGGAGGAGCCGGTCTAATAGCACTGAAATTACGCGTCGTTACGAGTACTTCGCAGAGAGCTTTTTGTGGCGCGACTATCGCCCGAGCACCGATTTCAGTCCCACGACGATGACGACCTCCCGCTGTCCGCCGCCGTGGCCGTCACAGCTTGAGTTTCGTCCCCTTTCTGGGTTCTACTACAAACGAAAGCGTTTCGTTGTTCCTTGGTTTTCTTTTCGCCGGCGTCCTTTTAATGTGTTTATCATGGATTTTTGTCGAGTCGGATGACTTTCCAAACCGGACAGGATATAAAATTTTGTCTGAATGGTATTGGTATTGTCGTGAGTTTTCGTTGGCATTTACAATGAAATAATTATGAGTCATTGCCAACAATATTGCCTAATATTGTTGGCAATGACGACTGAATGAATGAATAGTGTTAATGTCGTAAATCCGTATTCTGGGCACACTTGCATTTTTCTCGTGCACACATGTTTTTCACGGTGTACTCTCGTGCGAGAACTTTCGCCTACTATATTGCAAGAAAACTTCAACTTGAGAATTAGGAATTTCATTTTTCCAATCTTCGCTACTTGAGTTTGATTGAGCGACTCATTGGCTGTCGGTTGTTTAACCCCGTGTTCTCGAGATAACATAGTATATTCTTAATTGCCGTTCATAGGGGGTTTACTGCAAGTCTTCTCCATCATACAAAGTCAAAATATATTGACTGACTAGAAGGTTTGTAGATTCTGAAAAAGTTGTATTATACAAACGACGGTTACTGCTTGGGAAAGTGTTCGCAAACGAGGAAGGCCGCTGTCGCTGTCGTCGCCCACAAACTGCGGCGGTCGCTGCCCTATCTTATCGCTGCTTGCGATTTCTCGCATATGGTTTCACCTGATTGCACTCACGCCCCGCTTACGCTGTTATAATTCTGGCCTATATTTTCCTTGTGCATGTGATAATAAGGGCTTGGGTATTGCGGTAATACGCAGACTCGTGGAGGACACGCCTCTACAGCGACGTAGAGGATCGTGCAGCAACATTACGCGCAGCGGCAAGCACATTTGACGTTTTCTGCGCTTGTCGTGAATGACGTTAATATGACATTATTTTGGAGCTTCCAGATCGAAACGAGCTAAAAACCATGTTCTTTTAACCAGTAACTAAATCTGTGGTACGATAAATTATTTGTAAACATTTGTTTGTAAATTAGTTGTAGACTTTTTTCGAAATGTGTAGAAGTGGTTAGTTAGGTGTAGGGATGAATGGAAATGTATGTTTTGTTACTCCCGTGGGTGACGAAGCCACGATTCGCACAATAACTGAAAGGATGCCCCCATGTAGCAAAAACAAAGGAAGACAACCACACCTGGCCCTGAGGATTTTATTTTCGATTCTGCAGAAATTCAGTTACGATAAGCACCGTCATTTGTCATGACCCACTCAGTCTTCTACTTGACTTCAACGAGACTGTCTCTTTCTTGCTTTCTTTCAATTGTTTGAGAATATTTTATCACGTTTCAAAAGTCACTTTGTGGGAATGCATCCCGTGCCGGCAACTTCGCCGCATTTCCTGGGCCGTCGTAATCGTAAGTACGCTGTGGCTAGGAAAAAGGTTGTTCACGCGGCGCGGACGACCAGTGGCAAGCGATGAGGCGGGAGGGGGGGGCGTATCTGCGGCGACGGGAAGCGCCCATCCGCCTGCGGTCGCGGCCGCCTCGGGGCCACCTCGCGGCGACCCACTTCCCCGGCGCCGATTTTCCTTGGGAAGCCTGCGGAACAGCTGTGCCGCAGGCAGAGTAGGCTCTAGCTGGAAATTCGTACATATTTTTTTTAATTTATAGGAAATGGCGTACGGTGGTCTCCGTTCTTTGACATTTCTAAAATAATTTAATAGGCTCAGTAACAGTTAATAGTCTCGTAATCAAATGCCAGTCCTGTATGCTAAATAATGGGTAACAATGTTCGTATCTATCGTTTTCAGGAAGGTGTACTTCATAATTGAAACGTGTGCCGTGTAGTGTTAGAAAATTACAAACAATAAAACCTTATCTTTACTCTTACTGCATTAAGCAGAAAAAAAACATTCTGTGGTGAAGAGAAGTAGGCTACTTCATTAGATTTAGAAACGCTTTGAATGAGTGCGTTGAGAAACTTTGATGCGTAAGTTCGCCCTCTGGTTTCGTGTCGCTACCTTAAACAAGGCGATGCCCTCCCATCCGAAAGGGCCGTGAGGGCCGTGAGGGCGCCTTCGGCCCCCGGGGTGGGCGAGCAGTGCTTTGCAGCGCAGGTCCTTGTGGCCGCAGTAGTACAATGCAGCCACACTTCTCTGCTGTGAAGCCATCTCTATCCTTTCGGACATCTATGGCTGATCTGAAAATAGAGAAAAGAACATGGTCAGGAAAGACAGTAGCCGTTCGGCGCGCGTTTGGCGTTGTTTACCGCAATTTTCATGCAAGTATTGGCGTCTCGCCTATTGTAGCCGGGGTGGGCGCTGGCGCCGTGAAGTACATGGCAGCTGAGCGCGGCCGCCGCCTGACCGGAGTGGCTGGCCGGGTCCAGCCGGCCGCGCGGGGACGGTCGCTTCGTTGGCAACGCCGCCACCGCCGCGCGTCCACGGCTCAACCGCAACTGCTGCCGCGGCCGCTGCCACTGCCGCCCAGCTCTCCAGTCAGCCACCCTGGCGCGACGTGTGGCATTGTATGCAGATGGCCGCGGCGGCCGGTCTGGCGACCCGCCCACCCCTCCGAACCGCCAGGCCTTGCCTCTCCTCTCTGCGACTCCTTATCCCCACTCATTCTCACGTTGTCCTGTGTCGTTCCGCGGACAACCAACTGCCAATGTTCCACCCCGCGTGAGCCTGTGTTCCTAGCCGCCACCCGTCCCTGATGCAGCGCTTGCCGCCTCGTCTTGTGCTGCGCGGGCGACCGCAGCCCTGACCTCGGTCACCGTCGGTTAATTGCGCCCGGTCTTCTGCGGTTAAAGCGCGCGCCGCCGCGGCTGCGGCGCTGGCGAGCGCGGTGGGGCGGGGCGGGGAGGCGGGGGCGGCACCTGCGGCCTCGGTGGCTTTGCGCGTTCGCCGCCGCCGCCCGCAGCGCGGCCGACGCATCGCGTGCTGGGGGATTCACGCTTTTATGAGGCTTATGGCGCGCCGGCCCTCGATTGCCGCTCCGCCGCGGACCAGAGGTCGCTTGTGAAGCGCCCGCGTGCTCGCTTTGTTCTCCGGTGCGGAAGAGGGGCGCGCGGCCTTTTGGTTAATTGATTCCCCGTGGAAGCGAAGACGTGACTTTTTCCCGTGCCCTTTCCTGGCGACGAAGCGATATGCATTCTGTCACTTTCTCAAGAGTTCGTTAAAGGAATCTGCATGGTGTGCCCCAGCTTTTCTCGCCTGCTTCACTTGCGAATAGAATAATAACGTAACTAACTGTACAAACAAGTTGAACTAGGACGTCGGTGTAAAAAGCTCTCATTATTGTTTTGTTTCTTGCGATCATGGTTTCAATTGGTTCTTTTCAATTATGAACCCTCGTTAGGGGGAAAACGCCATGTTTTCTTAGACTACTCTCCTGAGATCTGTTTCAAATGAACCTTCTTTAACTTATTTTATTACTTTGTATTTAATGCGAATTATTTTAAAAAAATACTGTGGGAAACGTCTTGACCATAATGCGCAGATCCTGTGCAGAACGGGGACTGAAGTTATACTCCGTTTTATATGTAAGCGCCCCTTCAAGGTAACGAGCTTGAAGATGAGAAACCCTCATTGTATCAATAGCTTCTTGCTGACTTTAATTTTTGGTATTGAAGTTCCTGATTGGATGAGTATCTCCCTCTCCTTTCACCTCGTGACGTTAGAGGGACACATTTAAATCGGAGCATACACACAAGTGAGTTATACACAATAATGATTGTGTTATGGTTTGATTAAAAGGAACAAATGTGTTAATTTGATAACTCTTTCAGTGTCTTTAAACAAATATCTATTCTTCATCTCGTTGTGCTTTACTGCGATCGGAGTAGGCCGTCGAAGATATTTTTAGTCCACCCCGAAGCAGAGCTGCGGGGGCTGAGGCGCTTTATCTCGCTGCCTTAAAGGCTTCCGTCTGGCCGCTGCCGCTCACGCACTGCATTTCCTCACGGCAGGAAAGTGCACTGTCTCGGAAAAGCAGCCACTTCTGTGGATTGTTCATTAAAACATGCCCAAACTTTCTGCTGACGGGAGACGCTCAACTCCGTTGCAGATAGCTCTGGGAATTTGATGTGGGTTTTAAGTAGGTATCTAGTTGGCGTTCAACCTTTAGAAGATCGTAAATGATTCTTTTCGCCGTTACTGCGAATCGAGGCAAACGGCCAATGCGAAATGGAACGCTGCCAGATCGCCCCGTCATATTGAAATTGTGACAGCGCCGCGACAGAGTTCATGACATCCTGTCAACACTTCTTGTAAGTACAAGAAGCCCCGTGGTGGTATTAGGTGTAGTGATTTGTCCCCGAGCTTAAAAAAATTCGGTATTGTTCTCTAGGCACCCCCTCATTTTGATTCGCCGCGTACGTTTCAATCGCGGTGCTTGGTATTCGTTTGATGGAGTGCGTATTGTGCTGTAGCGGTGGGCGTCGCCGCCGGGGCTTTGTGTTTCCGTCGCCGTCGCGCGCAGAGCTGTCTCCGAGGCCGCTTCGCAACGCGCGCTTGCTTTCCACACACGTCGCCGTGATAGAAACGCGGCGCGGACGTGTGCGGCGTGCGGCCTCGCGCGCCGGCGCAGTCGCAGGCGCAGTCGATTGGCCGAGGACGCCGCCGCGCCGGTGACAGTTTTTGCAACTGCCATCAACTCGAATTGCAGCACTGCACAGCTTCTGGCCGGCGAAATAGGTGAATATTTATATTATTATTATTATTATTATTATTATTATTATTATTATTATTATTATTATTTTGTTTATTTTCAAAGTTGTGGTTTCACTTGGATACACAACAGATACAATATCAGAGCATGGTAACAGACATATTTAAAATCTACAAAAACAAATTAAGGCATTCTAACACATAAACATAAAATAACTGTTTTCAGAGGTGTAAACATAGAATAATAGTTTTCAAATGCGAATAACAAATACAATTTCAAGAATGAGCTTTCAAAATCCAGCATGTCCTCCCATGAATCTCCTGACTAGTGAGCACGTGCTGATTATAACAGACTTCTGGAGGCCGATGATAATGCTTTATTATTATTAATATTATTATTATTATTATTATTATTATTATTATTATTATTTACTTACAATGTGGTTTTCAGGGAGGTCGGTGTATCTCTTCCATGAGTATGAAAATAATTTATGTGAATAGCAAACTTGTGCTACAGAGATACTGCTTGTTTTTTTGTAAATGTAGATCAAGGACGCTCAGTTGAGCGGTGCGGGTGGCTCGGTCCAGCGCTATCTGCGGCCGGCCGGTGTGGCCCGTTGTGTGTCGAGGCAGCCCACGGGAGGGGAGGCGCACGGGCGCGATCAGCGTAGCCTAGTGAAAGGCAAGAGGCACGCGGGTGTGAGTGGGTAGTCCGGCCCGAATTCTTGCGTTGGAGCAGCCCTGATGTAGATGATAGCAATGTTGGAGGATAATTGACTAATTCATATCGCAGTATGTTATCTCGCTAATGTTAATATCCATACGAAAGTGTTATTGATATTTGTTAATTATGAACGCGAAAGTCTTTCTTTTAATATTTCATTGATTCCGATATCTGGATTTTAAACAATTATTTACCAAGTTATGCATATTCAAAACGAAGTGTGTATTCGAGGTATATTAATATAATGTAATACAATGTTTTTCCACACCACTCTATCGTAACCATAGTTCTATCAATGCATTTCAAATCTTCTCTAAATATATGAATTTCATTTTTATCAAATCTTTGACGTTTGTGTTTCTTTGTAATATGTTGGATTGGCTGCCGTGCGCGAGGTCGAAGGCCGTTGGCTCGTCGCGTGCTCCCGTGGCCAGTCCTTTCCCTGCAGCGGCGGTTAAAAACGCCGCCGCCTTGTAAGGGCAGCCCGCGTGTGACTTGAAAGGCCTCCTCTTAATTGTGCGCCGTGCGCTGCGTCTGCGATGGGCGCTTAGTCGTGGGTTCGCCGACGGACCGACGGCACACAACCTTGCGACCGCCTTCGGCCAAGTGTGTCGTCGCCGCGGGCGAACTCGGGTTTGTTTTCGCCAGCGGCGCCCGCGCCGCCCCGACGCAGAACGGGATGTCGGCGCGCAATGCGGTGTTCGCGGGCGGCAGCGGCGGAAATGCAGACTCGCTGATTTCGCTTGCGCACTGTGAATACTTATGAGTTGGAAAAAACAAACTCTAAAGGAAAGTATTCTGTTCGTATATAACTTTCACACTGTCAATATTAGTCACGAGCAGCATAAATTGTCGTATAGTATTTGTCATGTTTTCTCTTGTGCTTGAGAAACCATGTTTCTGCCGACGGCATATTATGCAAGTGCTTATTTCACAAAGCGTCGAGTGATGATGCTGCGAAAAAAAGTGTGTGCTGAAGTTGTTGAATTGAGTGTTCCTACTGTTTGGCTAATTTTCTTCTGTCACTCTCTCTTCGCGCATTAATAAAGATGGCCAATCACATTCCTTTATCATAACAAACAGTATTGAACCTCACTGCGGGTGCACGTAACATTCTGCGATATTTCGCTCGCGCTTTTCGTTTCTCGAATTTTAAATTACTAGTTGGATCAGTGTGACCATTCCGCACTTGGCAAATCTTTGTTTTAAAATCCAAAATGGCAACATATCATTGCCCAACATCGGATGTTTCTGCCAACGGAGCTACGGAATGAGAGTATTCTCGACAGTTCAATAGGATGTTCAACGAGGGCTCGATGTTGGCATAAGAAATCCTCCACGGACCGTACTAAGAAGAGCAGGACGAATCGTTTTCGAGTCCTGCGCGAAAGTAAGATGGTTTGGGGTCGCTTGTGCAAGCGTCTTTTTCCCGCTGCCAATTGTTAATGGTTTCAATGTTTTCGATGTTTGATGCCAGTCTCGTCCCTCCCCGTAAGTAGCGCACTCAGTGGGCCTTTGCATCGAGGGTTTCTTGACCCACAAAGTCGTCGACGTTCCTTAGCGCTTCGCATGTTGAGGGAATGGCATTTGGAATGGAATGGAAATAGGAGGACCCGATCCTCGATACCCGCGTGTGGTATCCTTAGCGATCGTTACTTTCTGAAAATGTCTCGATACTTTTTCCATCCTTCCAATTTTGTAAAGTTTTCCCCACTCTTGAGATTTTGCAGAATAATTTTATTCACATCCCTTTCTCTTCTCTTCTTCTAGCAAAAACGAAAAGTCCCTTCGGATTTTAAATTTATATTATAGGCCTTCTTAGCTACTAAACCCCCAAAAATTCAAGCCATTTGATGCGTGTATAAGAATATTCAGATGTTACCACGACCCAGTACGCTGTGTGCACGAAACGCGAGAAGTCGAGAATGTGCCTAAGCGAGGCCGTTCTTCGTCCTAATAGTAATGTAATTACTACACAAACAAAGTACATTCCCCAATTTAAGAAAAAGTGCTATTCGGTACTTCAGTATTCCACCAGCTACAATGTTTTCCGACAGTACAGCTGGACTGATGTGATAAAAGAAATAGAATTGATCCAGAAAGAGAGACGATGTTAGTTTTTCTGAATAAAAATTTTTAAAATGTATCTTTCTTTCAATATTTTTTAATATTAAATTAATATACGCACGTTTGAATGACAAAAATGTATAGTTACAATTAATTGAATCAGTTATGTTGTTGTGTTTTTAAAGTCTTCTGGCTTCGAGTTCGAAATTCAGATATCAGCCCAACACTACTATTAAACGATACTTAAAACAAATATCTAATAATATGGCGTCGAACCTCTCATCCCATGATATTATTCATACTACCCTGGGTTCAAACCCGAGCAGTAAGTGTCTTTTTTGAGCGAAACATTGAGGACGTGCTTGCCGGTCGTTATACGTTATATCATACATTGCTGGAACTCCATTTGAGAATTTTGAGCAAAAATAAATCCTCATTTAAATAAACAGCACCGCGTAGTTCTATTGGGGGCGTTTAAGATGACTGCTGATAAATAAGATAGAACTTACGCTTTTTAGTTATTAAATAGATTCTAAATTGGTGCTGAGTGAACTTGGATGGAAGACTTCGACCGATGAAGCGAGGGAGGAGCTTCGCTGTGATAGTCTGGCCATTGCTCAGAAGACTCAAAAACAACTAAAAATAGCCAGATTGGGTATGATGAGTGAAAATGAGGTAGTTGAAGACCGTGCAATAATATCTACATGGTTTGGTTTTTGGTCAAGCTGTTTTTTGTGTGAATTGTGGTTATAAAATATATTTGATGTGTAAACTAATTGATAAGTGAAGTCGCTTCCCTGAAGAAACGTGGACCTAATCAACCACATCGTGAGCAGCGGCTGGCAAGAATTAGATTCGTAGCCTTCCGCGGCCGGAGTCAAATGATATTTGGATGTCCAGGCCGAGTCGCGTTACTGTCGGTCTGTCTTGAGCAGTATAGTTCTGAAGAAGGCCGAAACATCAACTCGATCGAGAGTGACGCGGCTTATCCCGGACAGCCAAGTATCATATCACACTACAGAATAACGTGAACCAATGTCGTAATGGACTCACGATGACACTGTGACTCTGTACCAGTCAGTGCGAGTAGATAATAATCGTGGAATTTGGGAGGGCGCGCCTGGCGGCATCCAGGTCGAGAGCGGCTCGCGAAGCGGCCCCGTTAGCCCCCGCTCCGCCCCCCCCCCGCCCCCCCCGCCCCCCCCCCCGCCCGCCCTCGTTTCCGTCCAACAGGTTCCCGGCCGTGCCATCGCCCGCGCGCCCTTCCCGTTATGAGGCGATGGATGGAAATTCGCTGCCGGCGCCGGCGCGAGCCGAGAAGTTGTGCGCTTCGCTACCGCGGCGTAGCGTGACGGAGGCCGCCCGCGCACGGAACGAGACTCGTCGTTGAATATTCGAGAACGTTTTCGGCAGGCACCGCCCCCCAACGCGCGCGCCGTTTCTTCGTGCTTCTGCACGAACACATTCCTGCCCTCGGGAAAAGTCTTGGTGCTGCCGTCAACTCTGTCGCAGTGCGTCTAGAAACGGCACTGCGTCGATCTTCCTTCTGTCGTGATATTTTCTCTGCGGGGGCACTTAAGCATGCGGCCAATGCATTTATCCGGTGTTGAATTCGCTTGTATCGAGTTTTGCTTCCTCTGTACGTACGTGTTTCTCGCCGCCCGAGTCTCCACGATTGCTTTGTGCTGGCGTCCGCGGTCACTTGCGCATTAGTGTGGAGAGCGAGGTCCTGCGCCCAGGGGAATTAGAGGCCAAGCGGGTTAAGCCCGCCGTCGCGGGGGCGCGGCCGCGGCCGGGCGGCGGTCACGTCCGCTCCCCCTCCCCTTCCCCATTCCGCACAAGCGGCAGCGGCCGCCCGCCTGGAAGGGTAGAGTGGAAGGATGGGCGGAAAGCGCAGTTGCTCGAGGAGCAACGAGCGGTCTTATGGCGGCGCCGTTCGATTCCAGATTCTCGGGCGCACGGCACTCCGAAACCTTAGCGCGCGCTTCACGCGGAGGCTGCGAGTTCGAACGCTGATATGTATCGCCTTATTACGAACACGTAGAAAATGAATATTACGGTTACTTTTGTTTTACTTTGGGTCCGAGCAACGCGTTTGAAGATGTTTCTTGCTCTCCAATATCACCACATAGACTCCTTTCGCCACTTTCAAGCAACTAACATAACTTCAGGAAAAAAAGAACAGTTCCCTTGTTACAGTACCATGGATCTGGTATACTGCAACTGTTATTTTTCCCGTGTTTGATTCAGCTTGTTATCGTCATATGTTATGTCACTTATATGTTTACTGAAATAATTTGACACGTGTGAAAAATGTTTTTGAACCTTGGATTTCGTCTTTGTGATTCGCCAAGAAAACCTTGATTATTATTTCGTTACAGTCCAGTGGACATTCTGAAATGGCGAGAGAGTTGACCCGAGAGTCGCGGTGCGCTTTGAGGATACGCGCGTGGATGGGTAGGGTGGCGTGGGCGGCGGCGCCTGCCGACGCCTGCCGACGCCCTTCAGTTATTCGCCGCGCGCTCCAAACATTCCTGCGAAACAACGGTTTTTAGGTCCACAGGGCCCAGGAATCGGTCCATTCCCTTTGTACATCAGGCGTTGTTGCACCAAAATTACCTTTTGTGTCTATATGTACACGTCAGTTTCTTCGTGATTTATTTCCTCTCCGGAGAATATTTTTTTGTATTTTCATTCCGATTTCAGTAAAATCCAAATAATGTGTTTAAGTAACAATTAGTTAAATTATTTTTTCCTTTTTTTAAATTCAGTATGAATGATTTCGATATGCTCAAATGAGACCATTGTGTTGACAGTGTTACACTGACCAGAAGGCTCGGTCATTCTTTTCTAGCTTGTTTTGTATTGAGCAGGTTCTTTTGAATGTATCGAGATGATTGAGAATCACGAATTGCGTAGCACCCCGAAACACGTTTGGTCGTTTGCGTTAACGGTTGGAATGTTTAGCATCGCGTGCTTGCCTGCAGTAAGTTCGTGACGTGAGTATACTGTGATTAGGTTGCTACGCGCTAGGAAAAACGATGTGCTTCTCTCTCTTAAAACCCTTATTGAAATAACAGAGTGAAACTATTGGCAATACCATATACTTTTGAACATTCTTTTCGATCACTTAGTTCTTTGAGAAAACTGAATCAACATATTCTTTGCTTCTAGAATATGGGAACTGTGAGCCCCTAGAATAAATATAATGATAATAATAATAATAATAATAATAATAATAATAATAATACTAATAATAATACGGAAGTTTGCTTTTGACAATAGATTACAATACGCAAGTTGTCTAAGAAACCTGTTTTAAATGGTGTTACTTTATCTGCAGAAATCTGAATGGGCAAGTGAGGCTTGACAATAAGGAACGTTCTGGGTCATGAAGAGGTTCCTTTGTTAACTCTCGATTATTTACATTTCCTGTTGCTTTCTGTGGGCGAGCCCTGGGCAGCCGCGCCCCGCCGCGAGTGGCTGCCCCTTCGTTCCGAGGTGGCGCGGCGCGGCGCGGGGCGGCGCGTGCGAGGGAGCTGGTGCCGTGAATAGGGCGGTAATGAGCACGCGTGCCGCGCCGGGGCCGTGAGTAAGCTCGCCTCCCGCGTCGCATGCATATGCAAAAGTGCACGTGGCCGCGCGGGACTTCCGTCCCCGCCGCGCGCAGCGCTCCGTCGCCACCCGCTGGCATCGCGTGCGGCCGCCGCGGGCGCCGCGTCCCGCTCCGCCGCTCTCGTCCTTTTTTTGCGTGAGAAGCAGCCGGGAAGGAAGAACCGGTCCGGGTGCGAACCGAACCGGCTGGCGCGGGCTCGACGGTAGGGCGAGGCGCGTGGTGCTTGTTTTAGGTTCTTTCTTTTTGTTTTTTCACTTTCTCCCAGATCTTTGGAGAAAGTTCAGTTATACATATTTATTGATGCACAGATTAATGTTAATAATTTATTTGGGCTGCTATGCGGATTCTTTACACTTCCACAGCTGCAAATCATTTCGTGTAGAAACTTCTAAAATCTAAGACTTAAATGAGAGCTTGTTTCAATCGGTCTCCTCCTAAATTTTTTTTTTAACGGCGCCTGTGAATATGTAGAAAGGCGCAAACGATACTAATATATTTTTTTTTATTGAGAAATTCATTTGGATTTTGAAATTTGATTCTTTTGTTGCAGGTGAGTGCCACGATTATCATTCCTGTTATCGAGTTTTAAATGGGATTGCAGAAGGTGAGTTACAGCCTCTTATCCTGTTCGAAAATCCTGAGGTATTTTTGTGAAAGGGCGCGATTGGTGTTTTGTTGTACAATTCGGGATGATTTCAGTTGTCGTTTTCACATAAATTTTAGTGAAGCTGATGCGTAATTTATAATTAAAAATCATTGCCCTGCTAGTTTTGAATGTAAGAAAATCGCGTTTCATTATTTATTCTTTCATCAGAAAAATAAAATGCGAACTCTTGTTTCTGGCTTTCCATGCGAAAAGCGATATGCTGAAAGACGCAAATACCATTTCGAATTTTTACTTATTTTTCGGCGTTCTTACGATTTGTTGAGACACATTGAGCTGATGTTTTGCAACATCGGTGTCACAAGAGTTGGGTAAATCTTTTTTTTTCTAGCCCAATAATTTATTGAAACGTTTTTTTTTTTCATAATATGTTTTATTAGTCAACTTCGTTGTCATGAAACTTGGTTCGAAAATAGTTATGGAAATACAATTGATTTGGTTAACTGTCTGCGCTTATCTCTATCGTTGTGTGTTTTATTCCTGATCGGAGATATCGTGATATTAGCGAGAGAACTGCATTTATATGTCTATTTGTAGGTAATATAATATTCCCTTTGCGTAGTTATTAACGTCAATGAAAGCACGCTGTGGCAGTGAGTGATTCGTCGCTTCCACAATTAACAATTCGAGCCAAAATATGGCATGCTGCGGGGTTATAAATTATCCCCCCCCATGAGCGTTGGCTTCTAGCCATTAGACGAAAATGACATGCATTAGGTGGACAAAGTTGAATTCGCAGTATGTTCCAAGGACTTTTGAAAGTTAAGCCACTGCGGGTCGCGCCCGTTGCCCCGGAAACTTGATCGGAGCTGAATCGAAGTCGCCGGGAAGCGGCGGCGGCGGCCAAACCGCAGCGATGGAGCGGCACTGGCCGGGAGCTGGCCACCCTCGTGGCGGCCGCGCGCCCCGGCCCTCCGTGCA
Organism: Gryllus bimaculatus; assembly: GCA_017312745.1. NCBI lineage: Eukaryota > Metazoa > Arthropoda > Insecta > Orthoptera > Gryllidae > Gryllus > Gryllus bimaculatus. Next base: position 2,663,691 of record BOPP01000128.1, read on the forward strand.
GACCCTTCCGTTCCGCGTCGCGATTGCGCATTGCTGAGCCGTGCAAAAATAAACTGATTACCGATTTATATGGAGGTTGCGGCAGCGCGCTGAACAAGCGGAGCGCGGCCTGAGAGCGAAGGAGCCCCCGTTGCCTGCCCAGCGGGCTCTTTCGCAACCTCCCATCGCGCGCTGGTACTCGACTGTTTGTTGCACCCTCTAACTTCGGTCGCTACCTCCCCCCCCCCTTCCGACTTGGATCATCATTCGTATTTTTGCTCCCAAGGTCTTGACTATCATGTACTCCGCCGTTCCGTTATTATCTGCTCGAGTGCTCTTATTTCACATCGATTGTCCCTTTTTCTTGCACGAAGACCGCCATGTTCGTTGGGTGGGGCAGTGTGGCGGTAGGACATCGATTGGTCGGGGGTGCGTGGTGCGGGGGGCGGCTATTCCGGAGGTATTTGGGCGGCGGGCGCTTCGCTGGGAGGCGCCGCGGGCACTAGCGGCCGCCGCCGCCCCAACGGCGCGCGTGACGAGCAGCACGCGACAAAGGGCACGCCAGCAAAGGGCTGCGCTGGCGCTCCCCCCAACCGCCCTCAATCGCCGGCCACGTTCTTCTTCTGCAGAAGACAACATTGTGCTCTCTCCTTGTACTCCTTGGCGAGAAGGCAGTAATTGGGTGCTCGTTAATGATTGCGCGTGAATTTAACTTTAAAATGTCGAGAGATTCTTACGCGAAAAATTAGTGATGTACATGATGGCTATTATTGCGATTTCACCTTCAAGAGTGTGTGACGGAATCGGCCATGCCTCGGGTGTTAAAGCGACGAAACTTTCACATTCTTTAGTGGCGTTAGCACGCCGCTGTTTCCCCCCTATTCCATGCATCTTTTAATGTCAGGGTGACAGGTAGAATGGCTCCGCCATCCGCGCGTTAACCGTCTTGGATCGCGTTGCTTTCCTTTGTTCTTTCTTTTCGAAGGGAAATGTTTGTGACGTACGCGACCTAGTGTTTGCTTTCGCGGGCGCGGTCTGCATCGGTAGCTTTGCGTACACGGAAGGGCGGGGGTATCGTTGATCGTGGCGTGTTTCACGCCTGTTATCGCTCTGCGGCCGCGCGTATCTCACGTCATCGCATTTTGTTGGGAATTGCCTTCGTAACGATGGCAGTGAATGGAAAGTACAATCGTTTTCGAGAATAATGAATGCATTTTGATCCGTGCTGTTTGTGTTTTTAATTAAGATTCTTTTAGCTCGCAGGTGGATAATGGAGTTAATATTTCGAGAAATTTCTTTTCGCTAGACGTATAATGAAACGTCTGTAGCTCAAGCAGGTGTGTTAAATGCTTTCGATTCGTGAACACCTGTTGTATGCTCACAAACTTGCCAAGTAATCATTTAAGTGGAGACGCGTGCGAGATGCCTGAAAGATCGTATTAGTATTAACAAAATTGTAGCGTTAAGCAATTTGTAATGTATAAAGATCCGTAGCTCTACATCTCCCCTACTTAATTAAATAATTTAATCTTTGTAATGAATTTATGCCTGTGGAGGCGGTCGTGACATAAAGTGAATATATAGCATATTTTAGTGGCCAGTATTGTTAGTCCTTCCATTATAAATGAACCTTCCTTTTGATGTTTAATGGAGTGGTGCAGAAATGGATTTCAAACGACGCAAGCAAGGTTTATGGAAGCAGATAGGTTTCTTCCTAACTTTCATCACGCAGCATCTTACGACATGCTTCGCAACCTTCTCTGTAGGCTGAGTGTTGCGTTTGCTAGAGCGGCCGGCGGCGCACGGTGGGTGGGTGGGGGCGGCGCCAGCAGATTGTCAGCGGCACGAAGGGCGCTTGGGGAGCGGCGGCCGGCGGGCTTTTTTTTCTTCTCCCGGCGCAGTAACCCGAGAAGGGCGTGGCGCGGGCGGTGGAGCTTTACATCGCGGATTCAGAGCGCGGTCGCCTCCCCGCCCCGCCCCCGCCCCGCCGCCCGCCCCGCCCCGCCCCGCCCCGTCTCGCGCGACGAGCGCGTAAGAGCGGGAGCACCGGGACGCGTCGAGGGCGGCCAAGGAAAGGACGGGAAAAGAGAGCGGCCGCTCCTCTCTGTTTGTCCCATTCTCAGCGTCTGCTGTTCTGTGCTTGCTTCTTCGCACCGCTGCGACGCAGTCACAGTATACGTTTTGATTGCGAACGATGATTATTGCGGGTCGTGTTGGAAGTTCGGAGCGGAGAAAGAAGAGGAAATTATTAATTAAAGTGCGATTGGAATAAAAAGGAAATACTAGGCGCTAACAATGATAGAATTCCGTGTATTCTCTCTGGCCGCAAGTGCGGCGGAGGGCAAAAGCGAAAGCCGCCAGCGTCGCGGGCGGAGCATTAGCCGCGCCGCGCCAATTGGGCCCAGGAGCTCGTGGCGCTTCCCCGGGGCGAGGGCGCGCGCGCCAGCAGCTGGGAATTGATCGCCGCCCGGCCGGGGTCGGCGGCGAGGGTCGCCGCGGGTCGGCCTCCTTTATCCATCCAGGCGCCCGTGCGCTGACCTGTTGTGCTCGCGCCCTTTGCGCTCCCTTACTCTAGGCCTCTCCACTTGCGCCGCCCCGCCCCGCCCCGCCCCGCCCCGCCCCGCCCGCCGCTGTATATTTTAAACTTTTCCTCTCTCGTCACTCCCTCGCTCCTGCTCCAGCCCGCCCCCGAGATCCCATTTCCGCGGGCTTTCTCGCTGCGGCTGCGGCGCCGACGACGCCGGCTTCCCCGAGGCTGGGCGGGGCGATAGGGATCCTCTTGGCGCGCCAAATACTCGTCGCCCCGAAGGCAGGGGTGGCCCGACGTCGGCGCGCGGCCCGACTCCCGACGCGGCCAGCGCTTTGCTTTCTGCCGGAACAACTTGTCACCGAAGCAGATCGATGTTGACTGTTTGCTGCAATCAATGACTTCCAAAGTTGCGCAGAAAGAAAAGTCTCTTAAATGTCAGTCTCACTCGGAATGTTGGTTCAAAAGTTCTTTTCTCGACCCTAGCGACTACATTGTTCCATTTTAACTTTTTAAGTCATGGGATATTTAGCTATTATGTACATTGTTTCACGATTGGTTGGATTTTCGAAAAAGTAGCGAGACTTGTGTACGCCCATAGATTTTCCTCATAGTGTACACGCGGGTGCTTCAACGGCTGGCTTTTAATCCAAGTGTGGAGGGGAAAATGTTTAAACAATATTTAAATTGTGTTTTTTGTATGCGTGTTTCTTGGATGTTGAATTCTAAACTAGAAATTGTGGAAATAGTCTGTCATTGAGAGTAGGAATGTTATTACCTTTGTATAGTTTATTATTTATGACTGAAAAGACTCCTGATATTAGGGTTATTTCGTGAAATACATTAACTAGAAAATTTAGGCCAAACGTAGTATACTTACGATTGTCATATTTAAAAGATTTATAAGAAAAAGGTCAGTTTTATTAGTATTATCTGTGAACAAAGTTGTTGTTTTCCATAGGCATCTTTTGTTAAAACGGAAAAGTTTGTCGTCAAAGTGCCGGTGTAAAGTAAGAGCGCAATAACAGCATGATTACTTCCGGCTATTACTTTTTCTCGGCCGTTTTGAGGATCGTTGATAATTTCAGCGAAGCCGTTAAAGATGCACAGTTAATATTTAATGTGTTTGAGTTCTCCTTCCATTTTTTTCGGAGTCCCTAGTAGTGATCGATTTAATCCCTCGTTTTGACACGGATATACCGCTGCAAACGCGTCTCGTAAAGGAGCTTGATCTTTGTGGCGGCGGCATTGATCCGTTCGGTAGTCTTCTGCGCCCGCACGTCTTCTTTCGCCTTTGCGTGCGGCGCGTTGCAGCTGTGCGCCGGCGGAGGCGGGCGTCGGGTTTAACGTGGGTTCTCTTCATCCGTTTTAAGCGTGCGCTTCCCTTTGTTTCGTGCGCTTTTATCGGCGTTTTTAGAGGCCCATTAATGAAGAGCCAAGAGCGCCAGTGGAGCTCGTTTGCGAACTTTTTTTTAACTGACATTTGGTGTTCTCGGAGCGTTAACTAATCGCCTTCGTCACGGATTGGTGACTCGCATTTCAGCGCGAGCGTTGAGTTCGAGGCGGAAGCGTGCGGCAGTACGTGCAAGTTTTGCCGATTGATTTACATTCACCAGAGTCGTTGGAAAAGGGAATGGCTAGAGACACAATTGTTGCGGGGAATTCTCGGTTACATTTGGTCGTACTTTTTCTTTTATTTTCGTCTAATTTTTGTATTTCTGATTTAGCCTTTTGGTGTAAAGTTTTCCCCCTTCACCACAGAAACCATTTGGTGCTATACGGTATCAAAGATGTTATTTTTATAAGTCTAAGCTCTTCTTCTATTGGTGTTTTTATATACGGAAAGTTGCCACGATGTGATTTCATTCAGGAATATTTTTATCATACTTCTGTGGCGATTGAAAACTCCATGTTCAAACGCTCGAATTTATAAGAGAACTGAAACTTCTTTTCCCAAGATAGTTCTGAATAATGAAGCTTGCAAGTAATGTTTAAATCGCAAAACCGCTCGCTCTTCTGCATGTAATAAGTTGCGTAAAACGTGAAGAAGATGTAAAGTAAAGATAAAAAAAAGAAGCGCGTGTGCTGCCAGTGTCGTTGCGCGTCGACTGGGCTCCCCTGCGTGTCCTTGGGCCGTCGCGCCTCGGCCTCTTTCACGCTGTCGGAGTGAGCGTGGGCGTGGAGCCCCATCTGCCACCTCCGGCGACGGAGGAGAAAGAGAAAGAGGAGGAGGAGGAATGGGAGAGGCGTCTCTTGCTGCGACGGCCCTGACGGCGAGCCCTGCGCCTCTGCGGCCGCCGATCGCACTTCCGTCCCCGCTCTCCCCGCCCGCCACCCGGCTCTCCGGCGCCACTGGAAGCGCTCTGCAGTTAACTCGCGCGGCAGCCGCAGGGGCGGAGGTGAACGTACAGCCTTCCTACTCTTCGTTTGCTATCACGAAACGTGTGGGTATTGTTAGTAATGTCTGTGCGTTGTTTACCAATGTCTACCTGTCGATGATGATGGTGATGACTGGGAAACCTATTTTTGAAGGTTGCGTATTGCGATTCACTCTACACATATACTTGGATTTATTTATAAGTGCGTTTTACGTAAATCGGCTGTAAATTCAATCGGCATCTTGAACGACACCATAGCGACGTGACTGCAGTAACATAGAAGCTCCCGATTGGTTGAAACAGTCAACAGTTTATTTTTCGTGAAACGCACGTACAAATAAATCGCCCTGGAATGCTAGAAGATGGTGTTTTGGGGGCGTGGCTGGCAGCGTCGTTCATCGCCAGGCGTTGCTCGCTGCGCTAGGGCGCTTAGTGCCTCCCCGGCCTTCGCGCTGCTCCGTTGCTCTCCTTGGATACGCCCAGACCAAGCTTTCGTGCAAAATGGCGTCCGTTGACTATTCGCAAAGCATACAACAATGAAAATGTTTGTTACGATCTCTCTACGTAAATATTGAAACGATATATGTGTGAAATTATTGAAATATGTATTGACAAAAAGTTTGGATGTATAACATATCTTCAATACTTTCTTAGTTATGAAAATTGACACGTTGCAAATTATATTTTAATGTAAGTAGTGTGTAGGGAAACAAACATCTTCCTATAAATATACAAGTAAAACATGTAGCACAGCAAAAACAACGCCTTCGAAAGCAGCCGTAGGCAACATCTTTCCGTGTCGAGTGGACTACCAGGGTTTTTGACCAGTCCTGGCAGTCATTCTCGCGAGGTGTAGGGAGCCCAGACGTTGATAGCACCATTTAATCTCGGGTTGTAGTCGTCCGGTGTCGGCGCGCATTGTATCAGGCCAAGGAGAGAGAGTTGCCGCCGCCAGTGCGGTTCGCCGAGCGTGTGCCCGCCCGACGCCGCGATGTCCCCGTGGCTGTGCGGCGCGGGCCGGAGCCAGTCGCGTTTGGAGCGTTACGTCACACCTGCGGCGAGCACCTCGTGCCTCGGCCCCCTCCGCCGCCGCCACTGCAGGCTGCTCCCCCAGGGGCGCTGGCTGCGCTGCTCGCCCGCCGCGCCGTCCCCGGGGCCGGGACCACTAACACAATTACCACGTCCCCCAAGCCCGGGCCTTGCACCTCGGCCATTAGCGCGGCCGCACGCGGGGCTCTGCCTGGCTTTGTCCTCGGCCGCGCCGCGCCGCTCCACCTCACCCCGTTCCGACCGCCCCCCCCCCCCCCCCCCCCCGGGGGTTTTTGTTCGTCGTGGCCATCGCCGCCTCGCGCCCACATGCCTTTCCGCGCTTTTTTTTTTTTTTTTTTTACTTGCTGCCCCCTGAATTCTCTTTTGGCCTGTCCGCGCGGATTACATGACATTTATTGAAAATCTGCTGATACCTTTAATTGTGGGCGGTTCTGCAATTTTGCGATTGAATGTATCAGTTTGCAGTGTTATTTATTGCGCTGTTTGCAGCGCAGCCAGAATAGCAGAATAATTCGGATCCCTTCCGCCTGGCTGAGGGTGTGCGGCGTTGGAGCGCCGGGCGGGCGCGGGCCCATCGACCGCCCCCGCCTTCGCCTCCAAGGAACTCCGTAAATCATCGATAACCATCTGGCGGCGGGGAGGGCAATGGCGGGGGATCGGCCTTCGTGGAAGGCAATCGCGGAAGCCTGGGCCGCGATCGGGGCGTGCATTATTCTTCGCTTTCTCTGTACATCTTCAAAAATAGCATCATTTTTAACGGGGCCGTATTAAAATTTATTAAGGAAGGTGCGTTTTTGGACTCCTCCGCTTTAATTTTTATAATCGTTCAGAACGTCCTATGCCATTCAGTGGCAAGCAGTTTCTTCAAAAAGGGATTCCAGGTTTACAGAATGTAATGATTTATTAATTCGGAAATCTCTAAACCAAATTTCTAAAGAGAACTACAAAACAAAATCAAATTAATCGAAATTGGAAATTCATTGTCGCACTTCTAAATTATACCAAAGACTAATAGAAGTTGTGAACTAACTGCTTACAATTTTGCCATAAATTTTGATGTTTGTGTTGAATACGCTACATGATGTTTCTTAATTGTTCTTGTTTGATCACGACTGTTATACACTAGCTCGTCGGTCCTACTTATATTTTCAATATGTTATTCAAAATATATTATTCAAATATTTCAATATTTTATTCAAAATTCAACTGCGGTCCGTTCCATGTTCGTCTCCAGCGACTGCAAAAATGCGGAGAGTTGTATGTTCGTTAGCGTTCGCCCAACAAAAAGATTGCGCGTATCTTTGACAGATCCTTTTCTTCCACGCACAGATCTTGTACTGCGGCTAGTGTTTCCATCACTAAAAAGAAAGAACATATTGTTTTCGTCGTGATTCTTAGCTAACCAAGAGCGTTGGAATTGTTCCAACCGATAATGTAGAAATATGAGTATTCTACCCTTTAAAAAACACACTTCAAGATGAACGAAGTTGTTGCGTATTCGAACAGTCCTAGGATAATAAGCCTGAGGTAGCTGTAATTTAGAAAACTGTGCTTTTGACAATCAAATGTCCTTCAATTAATCCTCTTTATCCTCATGTCAACGTATAAATACGAGCTATGGAGTATGCTAGGAGTGATGTATGCGTGAAGTAGGGTTACGAACGTTGCGCCTGGTGAGTGCGATCGAGCCAGTTCGACCCCCCCCCCTCCCGTCACCCTCCCCAACCGCTGGATTCGCTTCCGCGAGGGCAGCTCCCCTCCGCCTTTTGTCGGCGCCGCCGCGGGCGCCATTGCCTGGTGGTGTTGGCCCAGCGGCACCCGTGCCCGTGCCTTGTTATTCTGGCGCGCAACACCTTGCTTCAAAGCAACTGACTTTTTATTGGTCCCCGCGTGGACGCGAACAGGTGTTCAGAAGTTGCTCGCCTCGCGGTGGAAAATGATCGTCAATTGGATTATAATGAAAATGCTGTTTGAAAGAGAATTCGGAATGAATGTATTCTGGGAAGATACGAGATAACGCAGTCGTTGGGAGTGCCGCCCTTATTCGGTTAAATAGAAGGCACGGAACCTTTTTGTTAGCTCAAAACTTAGACTAAAGGGCGTTTAATGGACGTCTCTCATGGAGACATGTACTCACAATTCAGAAGAACTGACTAATACTGGTGACGAGTGTTAAAACTTGCATTTAGAGCTAATAGGCCCGTGTTTGAATTGTCGGTAATGTTGATAGTTAATTGGAACTGTAGATGGTGTAGGAGATGAATATTAAAGATTGTGTTAATTGTTCTGAAAATCAGTTCGATAATGCTCCGTATAATGTTATTCTGATAATTATTTATAAAATTGCAATTGCAATTGTTACCACTGGTGGAAACTGCTGCATTCAGAAATTTATCGTTCATGGACTGCAAGACTGCCAGAACTCGAAAAATGAAGTACAAGTTCTTTCTGTTGTTGGTAACGTCTGAACGAAATGTTGAGTAATTATACCCAAAGCAGAGCTTAGGTTGACAACTCTATTGACAGTTTGGTTTGTCGCAGCGTTTATTTCCCGGGCTCCCATCGCGTGAGAGCAGCGAGTGGAGCGCTGGGCCGCGCGGCCGCGGTCTCTCGGGCGCAGCGGTGCGCGTCGTTAATAGTGCATCGGGGCGGCGCCTGCGACCACAGACCGCGGGAGGAGGTGGGGCTGCAGGCCGCTCGGTTCAGACTGGGCCTTATGGCGCACACCGCCGAAGAAAACCGAATCACTGGAACGGATTCGAAGGTGGCCATTTTCCAGATTCAAAAATAAATAAATAAATACTTTTGCTATTAATAGGAATTGAAGAGTTGACCCTTTTTAACTGTCGACGATTTGAATTTAACTTTAAAATCAAAACAACGTAACTACAAAAGAAACTGCATTTCTTCATGTGCATAAAGGAAGGTTTTTGTGAACAAAAAATTGTGAAAGCTTTGTATTATAAGGCATTCAGCATTTAAGAAGACAATACCACTGAAAGTTACATTCAACCCCCCCCCCGAAAGAAAAAAAGGCCTTCTAGTTGAAAGGGATCGCATGGGTTGTCTCTGCAGCGACTCCCGAACTGGGAATCCATGGTTTTGAGCCCCAACGTTGACGTATGTTTCGACGCCATTATATATAGAGGTAAGTCGAAAACACCTGTTGTGTGCGTTCCGCAGCTCTAATCGGTAATTTATGTGGTTTCTCGTACCATTTGAATGCCGAACCACTATACTAAAAACGGGCCACGGAGCGCATTTCCTTTCTTATTTTATGTCCTCCCCTTATGCGCAACTTTCTTTCACGCAATACTCTACCGCATAAGTTAGGAGGCGAGACGGGAGTTCCGAGGATGGAGCAGTGCCCCGCTGGTGGAGTAACCTGGAGGGGGGAGTTGCCGCTAGTCTCCGGATGTCACCATCCAGCATGGACAAACAAGTCGCATTACGGGATCAAAAATCACAGTACTATCGGGACTAACGGCCATAGCAGTTTACATGTCCGAAGACGTCAGTCAGTTTGACATTCGTTGAGGACACGCATGGCAGGATATCTCGGGAAATAGGCGCTGCGGCGTTAGGTGCTCGTGTGCCGCACTTGGTGTCTGTCCGGGGCGCGGGCGGGGAGTGCGCTTGCGGTGCGGTCAGCCGTGGACGAAGCGTCGCCTTTCGCGCTCCACGGCCTGCCGTTTTCTCCGCCTATGCTTTTAGAAATGAAGTGATTGGGCACGAACAATGTATCTAAGGTCATACCAGATTACTGCGAGGTAATGGGTTTGTTCAAACGTGCCGTGGTGTGATAACAAAAAATAAAAGTTGCTATTACTCAAGCGCACGGCGAGATAAGTCGATGTTTTGCCCTAGTTGGGGGCCGGTTTTACAATCGGTAGCCCAACTAAATCACAAGGTCCTAAGTGAAATTAAAGTCGGCACGTTTCTTCTTAGGATGACCCGTAAGTCAACTGGATATTTATGACGGAATAATTATACCAATTTTTATCAATTGCGTATGTTTATAAACCAACTGTAACTGTCTGCCATCAATGTTGCAAAAAATGGAATCGTCTGCTAGCTAAACGAATTGCACTCTGGAAACAATTTTTATTTGAGATAGTGCAAATAGGTCGTTGGAATAAATTAGGAAAGTACAAAGTGTCTCATAAACGATAAATGGTGATGAGTTGTTTTCGCTTGCATTTGTGGTCCTCTTCACTGATTATTTTGCATGCAAGCAATTTGCCACATTTCGCAAGGCGCCGAGCGCGGTTCAGAGCCTTGTCGCGTCGTCGTAATGGTATGCGTGCGCGTGTCGGGCCGAGGCCCTGTCGCTGACAGGAAGCGGCGCCGGCGCCGGCTTTGGGGCGCGCGCGGACATAAAGGGGCGAGGGCGAGGGTGAGGGCTCGAGTGGGAAGGGAAGAGAAGGGCGAGAGCGCGAGTGCGAGCGAATGAGTCAATACCGCCGCCGCCGCCGCCGCCCTCCCGCCCCGCGCCGTCCAGGCCACGCGCCGCGCTCGTCCCCGCAACCGCGCAAAATCTCATTCACAGAGTTTCAACGAGGGTATCAAGCAGCGTTGTTAATTCCCAAGCGCCGCCGCTCGCGCCTCCGCCGCGGGTGCGGGCGCGCCGCTCGGCATCCTGTTGCCCCTGCCCCCTCTCGCCGAGCGGGCGGCCGGCGGTAATTGGGCGCTCGCGCCTGGCGACGCGACGGCGACGGGACGGGACGCGCCGGCGCGGAAGGCAAATCTGGTTGGCGGCGCGAGCGCACTCTGTGCTCCGATCCTCGCCAGGCAAATTGCCGCCGCCCGCCGTCCCCCCCCCCCCGTCCGCGCAAGTTCCCGGGCGAAGAGGCGCGCGTTTCGTGCGTTCGCGTCCGTCCATTGTGTGGGAGCGGCGGACGAAAGGGACGTGGAGGCGGCTCGAGGAAGACGTCGCTCCGTCCACGCTCGGCCCGGGGGCCGCGTCAGTGAGTCAAGCAGCAGCAGCCAGCGGTGGCGGGGGCGGCGGTTGGTCGAGGGCCCACGGCCCCGATTTCCGCTCGGCGAACGCGCCTCCACCCTGCCCCTGCCCCTGCCCCTGCCGTTCCGCGCCGCCCGCGCCGCCTGCCCCTCCAAGTAATGGCCGCGCTTACGAAGCGCCTCGGCGCGGCGAGGGGACGACTGGCCGAGAATTTATCAAGGCTTCATGTCTATTGGAGCGTGTCTGGAATGACTTCGTAAGGGCTTCTATCCAATACGCATTTCCAGTTCCAGTGCTCCTGAACAGTACAGGGTTGCCGAGAGGGTGGACTGTTCTTCCTCCCAACGCACGTAAACGTACGTTACGCGGTCGCAGCCAAGACGATCGTAGCGCAGACTTTGTATTCTTTATTGGCGTCCCCCTTTTTCCTGCCAACCATACAGTAGAAACTTGGTGACCCAATACAGTGTGGTTCCCATTCACTTCACACACCCACAGCAATGCATTTTATAGAAACTTTTAAAAAATCTGATCATTTGGTGTTCAAATGTGAAATTATCCATTGAAACTCTTAACACCTTTCTTTTTTCTCGATCACCGAATCATTCACTTTACAATGAATTTATAACACTAGAAATGCCAAATTTATCCAAGGACTCTTACATATCACATACAACAAAGTCGGGCTAGTTACCGCATTTTTAACTCAAGAACGGCTGGACGAATTTTAATATATCTGATTAGTTGGATTGATCTCCGCCCCGAATAGCAGAATAACTATTAAAATATCAACAAAAAAAAAAATTACTTGATAGCGCTGTACAACAAAACAAAATAGTCATGCCAAATGCAACCCGCGGTACAGCCGGTAGACTTTTGACTCTTCGTCGTTAAATGACTCCTAAACGAAGCGTTCTAAGACATTAAAAACTGAAGATTTTGAGGCCACCTCCTTCTTGAGCTTTTATTACATTTTTGCTGAGGGAAAGACGAAGAGAGAGAAAGGGAAACGAAGGGCAGAACAACCACATTCGCGTTTGCAACTGCCAAATCTGAACCTAGTTATTTCGGTGTGCGTGGCCGTTCTAGTTGGAACCAATGCTCTTGGGATCAATTGGCAGTGCCCTCCGGGTGTGCGCCTAGCAAACCCGAATTCGGCCTGGGTTGCATCTCAGCTGCGATATTTGCTGTCATTCTCCCACATCGGTGATTGGCCTCTTGGCTTTACCGATTGCGAAAGGGAATCTGTCTTACCCCCCTTAGCATACTAACGTATGTTTGAAGGTGGGTCGCAACTGTTCAAATGTGATAGCTGATATCGCGACTCTCTTGCAACAGTGCTCGTGAAAGCTCTTTATGAATCGGGATTGTGTCTACAGTATAGTCGTCGTTGCTTACATCACAAGTCATAAATTATTACCCACTGATATGCCCCTTTCAGATCGTTTCTACTCTCTACTGCATTGGCAACTCGTTTACGATCGCTGAATATTGTCAGCAGAATACACTTAACACTACTGTGCTTGTTTGGGGCACTGCTGGCGGCTGAACTCCTGCCTTCTGTGAGACAATGACTGTCATCTGGATACTACTGTCGAATTCAGCCTCGCTCGAGCTCTGTTTTTCGGCTTGTTACCGCTGCTCCTTTCACTTCGCGGCAACCCTTCGACGATGAAATCCAACAGTTGCCAAACGCCAAACGTAATCCTGTCCTCTCAGGACGATCTTTTTAGCTCCTTTCGCGAAGGCAAGCGCCGACGAGGTAAGGCTTCTGACTCCGTGAGCCGCTGAGTGCCTGGTAAGTGCGACCGTGCAACGCGTGCGCTCTGCCCCCCCCCCCCCGGCGTTGTTTGCGATAAACATGTCTGCCGCCTCCCGTGCGTTGTTCCGGCGACGGTCGATGAGGCAGACGCCTCTGCGCGCTGACAGCCCCGGGAATAGAGCGCAGGCTGGCGCAGCTGACCTTTACCGACAGCGCTCGTCAGAGGCAGCCCAGAGCCCTGTTCTCAATCTTTGATGTGGATTGTGAGATTACCGCGTATGACTAAAGAGGCTCCCCGCGAGAATTTGGATGAAAACTGGGTGGTCGCGCAGTTTTTTAAAGCTTTACTCTTTTTCATTGCTTTTCGTTGTGATTTTTCGAGTTCCTTTGTTTCAATAAAATTATTTTTTACGTTGCAAACGCATGGTAAATATTAGTTCATTATTGAAATAGTATTCTTATGCACACTTTAGGAAGAAGCGTGTCATTGTTCATACCTAGGTATACAACTTTTCATCGTGATGGTTTTGAATGTTTCCTTCTTTGTGTTCCTCATAATTGACATTCCAGCGCGTCCAAGGCGATCTGCCAGATTGTGTAGGCGTTCACCCATCCAGCGCGTGGTGTTAGCGCGCGGCGGCCGCCAATTGGCACGGTTGGACGCACTGCTGCGCCGCTCGGTGCAGCGCGGCCTCGACGGCTTCGTAATCCGGAGGCTGACTCCGCCTCTCGTTCGCCCCCCCCCCCCCTCTCCTCTTTCTCTCTCCGCTCGCCCTCGTCGCCGCCGCCGCCGCCACCTGTTCGCTCGCTACTGCGGTAGTCGGCGTTGGCGCCTGCTGCGGCGCTCCTCCGCGGCGCCGGCGGCGCGGCGATTACGGCCCCTGGGGCGCTGGGCGCGCCCTCCCCTCCCCTCCCCTCCCAACCTGTTGGCCGGGCGAGACGCGCGGCGTCGCCCTCGCCGCGCCCGTATTTCACGGGGCCCTTGGCGCCGGCGGCTGGCGCTTGCACCCGCGGCTGATTTACTGCAGACGCCGACGCCCAACAAATCATCGACCTCTGCGCGCCCTCGTCGGCGACCCCGCCGCCCCCGTCGGCGAAACCCAACATTCCTGTCCTATGGCGAACATGGGAGGAATATTCGAGCTGTCCTAGGAGGTTTGTGTTATCCACGTTCTGGTTCAATTCTCATCCGAGCCGTGCTTTTTTAATGCTTTAGTGCACGCAACACACTGAGTCCATTAAAATAAAGCGCATTCGAGGAGGGAAAAGCAGTCGATTGGTGCAGTAAGCCTCTTGCACAACGTAAACGTAATGCCGTAAACTTGACACTAAACTTTACGCGTAAAATAAAGCATTACAATGACGAACGTAAGCTGGAACGCAAGTTTCGCGTAAACCAATCACATTTCAATGTTTTGAAGCTTCTTCGATGCGTTTCTAGCATGTTAGAAAGATGTTTTGACCATGGTTTCTTGTTTATTTTTTTGTAATTGCCGAACGTGAATATTTTCACTTCGCCACGTCAATTTAAAGTCACAAGAAAAATATCCCAAATTTTTACTTCGAATTCACTTCTCGTTTCAAAACCGCTTGCAAACCTGTTCAGTACATAACAGTAATGAAATAACAACCACTAACTACCTGAACACAATCTGAAATCCACCAGGTTTGTTTCTTTCATGCTGCTCTCTGATTGGTCTACGGAAGAATTCCGACGTAAACTTAACGTAACAGCTTGGTGGTTGCGGATGTACATCTACGATTACGTCAAGGCATTGTGAATGGCCCCGCTTATTATCTCCTTTCTAGGTTTTGCAACTACGTTGTGTTTTTTTGTTCGAGTTTGCATTGTGAATGAGGTCTTACTGCACCTAGGGAATCCTTTTTTTCTCACAACTACTTCCGCAGCACGGTCTCCTCTTCGTGTTCCACGTAGTTGACCACTCGCCCACTCTCATTTCCCTTCGCTTCGGATACTCTTCGACGTCGCTGTCGGCCGCCCTCGGGCCTTCGCAGTCCGTCACTCGCACACTCGTTTCCCCGCCCCGCCCCGCCCCGCCCCGTATTGAATCGCGTAGTGTGTTGTGGGAGTGAAGAGTAAACGCTGACCTCCGGGCCGCGTCGGGACGTTTTTACTGCGCGCGGTGCGAGGCGTGTTTGTTTGGGACGCGGTCGTTCAAAGCACACAGAGCTTCGTCAGCACGAATGCCCGCTTTGTACTTCGTACCTTATTCCCTTCGCAGGTCGCTAATTTGATATCTACCTCGCAGTGGGATTCAAAATGTGAAGAGTATACACAACGTGGGGACTGCAGATTAGCCTTCGTTGTTGTTGTTTTTTTATCGCAGCTTACGTAGTGGAAACACCAAAATAGGCAAATAAGAAAAGAAAACACGTCCGCAAAATTTTAATTTTTGTTCCCAATATTAAAAATATCACCCTCGTCGTTTTGGAAACGAATTCCAAAGCAAGTTTTAAAGGGTGTATAAGGGTGATAGTTTTTAAACACTGTAGTGGGTTTTCCGTTTTTTCGTGGAGACGCTGTGAGAGATTGCGGTCGGGAGGCAGCGCGCTGTTCGCCGCGCGGCGGGCGCGTCCGCTCCCTCGCGCCGAAGTCGCCCGTGAGCGTGAATCGCTGCTAAGTAATCCGCAGCTGCGCCGGCTCGGCTCGGTTGTGCTGGGCTCCGCGCGGCGCGCTCATCTGTCTCGCGGCCGTTGACAAATAGACGCCCCGCAGTGCCAAGAGGGGCGGGATGAGCCGGGGCGGGGCGGGCGGACCTGGCGTTGGCAGCGGCGCTTTATTAGAGCCAGGTGGGCGGGCCGCGGCGGCGGCGGCGGCGAGAGGCCTTTTATCTGCGCGCACTTGCGTCCCTTGCCCCCGCACCCCTTCACAGCCCAAGAAACTCGTATGACGAATGGCTTGTGTCTCTTGGATGCGGTTATCGCTTTTTTCTGAACACGTTATGGGGAAAGGAGAGCGGGGGAACTGAGGGTTAACGTGTCTTGGTCGTTTCAACTTTCACGTCTCTTAATGTTAAAGGCGAAATAGAAAGTGCTTTCTCCTTTGGAAACGAGTAGTTCTGCGGATAGAATACTTGGAATAACACAATTCACTATTGAAGTGACGTATGATCGACGCGTTTCTCTTCGAATCCATCGCAACTTGTATCTATAGCACCTTTGCGGATCCTTGTTGGGTGTTCCATCTCCTGTGCTACAAGCGCGTTCGCCGCATGTCTCTCCTGCAGTCCCTCAGACGTCGTTTCCAGGCGGAGCGAAAGAGCGCTCTGCCGCCGTGAGCTCGCCCTCTTGTCCATCGCGCTCTCCTCCCTTTGCGTCCAACCCGACGAAGCACATCAAGCCGAGTCCTCTTACCAAGTAGCGGCCGCCGCCCACTCGGCTCTGCGCCGCCGGCGGCATTCCTGCCTTTCCCGGCCCCGGCCCCGGCGGAAGCCGACAAAAGCTGCTTTATTGCGTTCCGCGCCTTCTCCTCACGCTAGTGGGTTGAGACGGCCGTGACGCAGGTCGACTGGGCTTTCTCGCCCGCGCTCCCTCCCCCGGGTTCGCCACCCGCCCGTCGCGGCGCGAGCATTGTCTGGTGCCGGGTAATTGAGCTGTCGGCCCGTCCTTCCGTCGCTCCATCCGTGCGAGGCCCCCGTCGCGTCCCCCGGCCACGCGTGCCCGCGAGCCCGTCCCCTCCGAGCCCCGTGTTGCCCGGCAACGCCACTATACCCGCTCCCGCTCCCTCTCCCTCCATGCCCACCGGCCCCTCCCCGTCGCCAGCGAGGAAAAAAACAAACAGCGTCGCGCCCCCTTCTTTCTTTCTCTCTTCGCGGCGCCGCGCCACGTCTCGCCCTCCCTCCCTCGCTCGCTCGCCCGCCCGCCGGACTTAATGACTAATGTTGATAGCTCCTTGTCTTGAGCCTTGCGTGGATTTGATAAATCGCCTTCGTGATGGATCGAACGGGCTTTGTGCGGCGACCTCCGATAAGGCGAAGGGGCGGGGCGGGCGCCGGGCGTTGCCGACGAACACTGCGTGAGGGCTCGTGGCGGTCCCCGCAGGCGTTAACTTCGCGAATGTTCGTTTTTGTGTGACATGGTTTCTCACGACCTTGCATCTTATCAGTCTCCATATTGTACGTGTTACTATTAACAGTTTCGCGTTCAAGTTTAAATAGGATGTTTCATTTTTTGTTAAAATGCAGTTCAGGAAGTTTTATAAAGGTATTAGTTTCTTCGCAACGTGACTTAACAGGATTTGTTTTATATAACAACTTACCGCCACTTAAACAGTAGCTATGATTGTCATTGATGAAACGTGAACTAAATTTAATACAGGTTATAATTCAATGCCAGTTACGAACAGTTAAATCCTAAAAGTATATATCTTATAATGTAAACAAGTTAATTGTTTAAGAGCTACATAAGTACATTAAAACAATGTTTACATTTTAATTGCTCTGTTTTTATTTATTTATTTTTATATTAAACTATTCAGACTGCCGAGGTTATTAGTCTCCAAAGAATCTTTTTCCCCGCGTCACTCTGTGTGGTTTCCTGAAGCAGCGTGTTGTAGTCCAAACTGGAGTGACGGCGCTGGGACGTATTTGCCTGTCGCTCGTGCGCTCCCCGCACGCCGCGCCTCGGAAGCGCGCAGATGCTCTTCGCTTGCAGCCTCCTCGCCGCGCGCCGGAGCGGCTGCTCGAAAGCAGCTCGACAGCGTTCGATTGACTAGCTCTTCGCTGGCGAAACAACGCCGCGTTTCATCGGGAGACTTATTCGCCCTCCTCTTGCGGGAGGCTAGCCGCTATTCATGACGTGTGTTTGTCCGATGTTGTGGAGCCTTTGTGGCCCGAGCGTTTTAAAAATGGATGACCGCGAGTTATTTTCGAGAAGGTCGTCGGAAGCGGAGGCCGTTAGAGATCCGAACGCAGACCGCGGTGCCTGGAGTTTGCGAGTGTGTTAAGTGCGCTTCGTACTCCCTCGCTTCAACTGAATACTTTCAGATTTGTTTGTAATAGAATTTTTTCTAGCTTCGTAGATTGTCCACTCTGTTAATGTTTTGATAATGTTTTTGCTTTTAAGGGCCGGGTTTTTATTCGAATTAGGAAGTAAAATTTAATAAAAAAATAGCTCATCACTATGTCCACAAAATAATATTCGTAGCAGGTTTTAATCGTTTCAACTGTCATTCTTTTTCCCCCATACCTGTACTTCATGGCATTCCTTTCTCCCTTCACATCCATCCTGAAAATTCTAACAAATTTATCAGATTTTAACTTCCAAGATGGATCATTTTTAAAATTGGAAACTTTAGTGAGGGTATGTAAAGACAATGTCCCATGTTCTTATGCCACGTTATTATCAAAAAAAAATAAGCGATTTTGGTTATGAGATCCATTCTTTTTTTTAAATAGATTGGATAGCAGGATTTCGTGCTGTTCTGCATTACAATATACACGTTCAGACTTTCGTAAATTAAAAAACAATAATTTTAAAGAACATGTTTAACTCTGATAGTAGTGATGGTATTCTTCCAGACTTTGCATTTCTTCATTTCATTAGTCTTCGAGATGTCTTGAACGATGAGAAATAAACCATAAATATTGTTTCACTTTTCTCTTGAGTGCGTATATTGTACTTTTCTGTTGTAACTTTTTCTACAGATCTTCCTTTTGAGTGATGAAATCGCAAGGGTTCAGCTGCTGCGCCTAATTTATTTTTGTGTATAATAATGATAAAAACTTTTTAATTGGAAAATATACACAAGAGACGTGTTGCTAAGTTAGTACATTTCGTATTTCAATTACTGAATAATTGTTTATAGTCTGGGATAAATGACTTTTGTGTTCGTTGTATTATAAGAGGATCCCCAGGAATAAGATGTTTCGATTTTGAGTCCAAATAACTGAGCATTTCAGTAAATTTTTAATGCTTATTATCCATATCCTATTCTTTAATGTAACCCTTAAGCATATTGTTAATGTAATGCAAACAACGCTATTTTCATATTAGTGAGGATTTGTCTCGTTAAATAATCTGTTGTGACGTTGCAAAGGAATATAGCGGTTTTGAAGAACTAAGCCTGTTGTTAATTCAACAAGAACAATAACCGGTTTACGCCAAGTTTCAGGTTCGAGGAACTGACGTACGCGGCAAGCCCACTGCAACACGTTACCTGCGCCTATGCCGCTATTTCATGAACGGAATAAATTAAAGATGAAGTAAACAAGTCGGAAGATGAGTTATTTTGCCAAGCAAAGGTGCGCTTAGTGATACTTTCATCGTGTGAACACCTTAGACTAAGGTGAAGTCGGCACGAGAACTAAAAATTAACAACAGTTGTACCAATCGTTTGATTGTAATTTATCTCTCTTAGTGTGCTTGTCATTAATCTATTACAGAATACGCCTAACTTCAAATAACCTGATTCAAAAATAATTTAGTGCAAACTACACGTAGGTGCAGCAATTATTGGAAATTTATTGACCTTCTACCTGCCGATGACTGTCGCTGTGTAATTTTGTCTCTCGTTAAAATAAGTTATTGCGTGCTAACAAAGTTATTTTGTACGTGAAATCCATTTACTAGTTATTGAGCGTTTCAGAATGCACGATGCCATTACATTAATTGCTGAAAAGGTAGAGATGCAAAGACCACCCCCATTCGTCGATATTTCGTCGTCATTTTACATCAAATCGATTAACTTAAAAGTATAAATGCATTCGAAAAAATGGTCTACGTTTTGTGTCATCATTTCTAATAATATATAATAGTTTCCATTATATGTACGAAAGAATTGCTATTTGAGTATCGTCAGTGCTTTAGATGTTAATAGATACATCATAGAAGGAATGGACCTGCCGCGCCTACTTCTGATATGACGCATTTTCACATCTTGTGTGTATCCGCTCACCCGGACCTTCAGTAGATCGCATTTTGCAAACACGTCACTTTTTTCGTTTCTAATTCTTATGTTTACAATTTATTTTATCACTTGCTTTGTTCTCACTTCTAAGATATATTTTTATAAATTTTATTTCAATCGGTAATCCTATCGGTAACACCTTTTTTTTGTTGCATGGGTTCACTGTCATTCAATCGTTCTTCGGAGCACCTGTACCTTCGACTTCTGTTAACCTAGCAATACTCACTGGCTTGGGTGGCTCTGGGCATCTACTGATGTCACTACGCACTATCTAATAGCTAGGTCGATTTCAGTCGCTGTCTGGAAGAGAATTCTAGTGGCCGGCTGCTGTGATAGGTAGTTCTCCGTGGTTCCTCCGATCAACACCAAGCGAATGCTGGAGCAGACCGTAACAAACTGGCCACTGACCGCTCTCGATATTTCCTTCTCCCTGGTCCTATCTTCACCATTTACTTGTACACATACACACTAACACGGGCTACACTTAACATATACCGAGAGATCAGTCGGGAGCCTAGAGCTTTCCCTGCTGGCTGGCGCGGTGCCCCGCCATCTAATGAGGCGACGGTAGTTGTGCGCGGGACCTCGCCATCCACCCAAACATGCACTGCAGATACAGGGGTAATGGTCTGAACAACCCGGAGTCAAGAACTACTCAAACAATACTAGCGACACCACAGCATTTGAGATGCATTGTTGTCGCATTACTTTTTCTGCATGTGCTGTGGTAAACGTGATATTTCTGGAAAATGGGGTGGCGGGTAGGAATGCGGAATTCGTAGAGAGGTGGTAGGAGTCCCTTGCTCACACCTTCGTGGAGGAGAATAGCACGTGCTGGAGGTGAAACTCGTTTCTGACGAGATAGTGACGTTTTTCTGAATGATCAGCTCTCCCTGAATATGGGTCTTGGAGGGGGGAGATTTCGTAACATTCCCGGTTCCAAATTTTCGAAGAGACGAAAAACTAATTATATGAACCTGTCGATGCATTCTGCAAGTGTTAGACGAAAAATGGAAGATATGAGCATTAATTGAAAAGTGTAGTCTACAAAAACGTTTGCATTTCAGATTACGCCGATTTTCGAGAAGGAATTGCATTGAACTCCCGACGGGTGATCCTCGTTGATTCGGAAGCGAAAGGGTCAGTGACTACCAGTCTTGTTTGTGGACCTAACACATTGGAAGCCTTGTCCGACCTGTGGCGTCGCGCTTCGCTTCGCCCTGGGGCCGCCGCTGTTCCCGCTGCCGCCCACTGCAACAGGTTCAGGGCCCCGCTGCAGCCGGGCGCCGCTGCACTCGCGGCGGGGACCTCCCAGGCGCCGCGCAACTCGTTTAACCCGTTCAGCTGGCGCGGGCCGGGCCGCGTCGCCTGTCGCCCTGCACAATGCTCTCCTGCTCGTGTTCAGTTGAGTACATACTGCACAAGTCACGTAATTGTCTTTACGTTGGTTTGCGAAGCGAATACTATTGTTGGGCTAGGCTAATGAACGGATGTTAGATGATCAGTGACGTACTGGCTGTCGTAACTTACCAAGAGATTATTGCTGCTGAAAATAAAAGTGTCACAACGAGGTTTACTTTTGCGCGCTCAGTGAGCCATTACAATTCATTACTGAGAAATAGCTTCTTGCCTTTTGTTTTCAAGCAATTTCCTTATGGCCATCTTCCTTTATAAACGCCCATGAAAATCTTGGAATTGAGGTCGCCTAAAGTAAGTTTCAGTCATTCAAGTTTCCTTGGTGGGAATACGAGTATGAGTCGTCAACATCAAGTACGAACATAACGTTGGTGTATCCAATCTCAGTGTTAAGTGGGAAGTCGAAAGCCATTGTTTTCGTTAAACCTTCGTGAATGTCTGAATTAAACGTAGTAGTTTCATTTCAGGAGCCTCTCCTGGACGAATTCCGTAAGTGTGAGGTCATTTCCATGTTTGTGAAGGTGTTGGTTTGGAAAGAGAGAGGGAGTGTGAGCGTCTCCGTTGGACGTGCCAGGCAGTGGCCGTGCGTCGGCGTGCTGCCCGGCCGGAAGAAGCCCTAGCGGCGGAGAGCGCGGCTCGCGCATTGGTGCGTGCGGCTGGCACCTTTGACGAGACCGGCAAACAGTCGCGAGCGCAGGCGGCGGCGGCGCGGAGCACCTGTTGCGTTGTTGCTCGTGCGCTCGCTCGCTCGCACGGCCGCACCGCCCCCGCCGCATTCCGCGGACACCCGGCGATCGAACAGGTCGAGCGGAGCGCGGCGAATGAACCCGAGGAGTCGGCGAAACGACGCGCGTCTGCGGGCCGCTCGCCCCGGCCCCTTGCGCCTTCAGGAAGGAAGCGAACGTCGCGCCACGTGCGAATACGCTCTGCACCACAGCGACGACCGTTTCCGGAAACGAAATCTTACTAGTTGTTAAAATCGGACATTGACTGTTAGGAAGTACTATTATCTATCGATAAAAAAGGAAGCATTACTTTTCACTTAATTTACTTGTATACTAATTGTATTTCTCTGTAAAGAAGGCAAAGTGAACGTGATTAGATAAATTGTCACGTTAATTTAGTGTTTAGTTAATTTAGTTTTAACTACGAGTGGATGACCGCAACTAAAGTATCTAAAATCCTATATAAATTGTTCATAAACCTATAATAAAACCCAACTTTGCATTTTTACATAAATGGGTTTCCTTAATGAGTATAAGATAATCATGTTATCCCTAACTTTGTATAGTATTTTATGTACTTAGCAATTCTGGAAACTTACAAGTGAAAACTTCTCACAGTTTCGTTGGAAATGTTGCTCTTGTACATTTTTATTTTTGCTTCATGAAATCAGTGGTTCCGGCAGAGCGAAACCTAATGTCGGGAACAACGGCACATTCATCTGAGGTTACATAAACAGGCGCTTGTGATTGGAAACCTTTTATTGTCATTGACTTTCTAGTTCGAAGATCTGAAGACTCGTTTGTCCAGTAAGCTGTGTAAGAATTACGCCACCTCAGTGGCGGTTCCTCGTGGGAGGGAAGGGAGAAACGCCCTCGCATTCTTTCTGGGTGCAATTACGAATTATAGTGTTTGCTTTGACGTTTGAGTAGAAGTGTACGATTTCGAGTTGATATCTCTCGGGGTTTTTATTTTTGATCAAGTTTTAAACTTCGTGCGCTGTTGAGCTTCGTGAAAACAATCGAAGTCGTTTGGACGAGGAGTTCTCGGTCTCTCCACCTCTCTTATAGCCCGTATCTCGCATCGCTCCCCCGGCCAAAAGAGGAAATGATTTTTAATGGCGCTCAGTGGCCGAAGGAAGAGAGACTCCTCCATTGATCTGCCATTTACTGTGAACAAGAAAGGCGCGTCGTGGCCGGTGGGTCTCGTCACATTGCGGCCGGCTTGGGACAGAGCAACAGGCCGAGGCAATCGTACAATGTGGGGTGACGGAAGTCACGGGAAAACCAAACTGATCACATCACATGTCGACGCATGTTATCTAATTTGTTGTACGTTTTATTTGAAGTCGTTAATGCACTTGGCTCTTTTCCTCTTAAGAAACATGCACGAGCCGCCAAGGTTCTTCGAAGCAAGGTCAACTTTTTCACACCTATCTGCATAATAGAAAAACTCCACGTGCGGAACTAGAGGTGAGAAAACTTGCTTTTCAAGTTCCGATACATGGAGGCCTCGGAAGAAAATTGTTAGGAAATTTGTATATCTGCGAACAAAGTTTATTTTAAGATAAAAATAAAGGTAGCTAGTTATTCGGGTTTGAGAGTGAATTATTATTAGGCCTATTATTATTATATTATTATTATATTGCAGAGAGTCATGTTTCGAACAACCTCGTTTGATGTGTAATATTTACACTACGTGATCAAAAGTATCCGGACAAATGGCGGGAAAATTACTTACCAGTTCGTGGCGCCCTCCATCGGTAATGCTGGAATTCAATAGGGTGGTGTTCCACCCGTAGCGTTGATGGCAGCGTCCTCTCTCGCACGCATACTTTGAACCAGGTGCCCGAAGTTTGCTTGGGGAATGGCAGACAATTTTCACGGAGTGCTTCACTGAGGAGAGGTATTGAAGTAGGTCAGTGAGAACTGGCACGATGTCGGCCTTCCAAAACATTCCAAAGGTACCCGATATGATTCAAATCAGGACTTTGTGAAGACCAATTCATTACAGGGATGTTATTGTCGTATAACCACTCCGCCACGGGTCGTACAGTATTAACAGGTGCTCGATCGTGTTGAATGATGCAATCGCCATCCCCAAATAGCTCTTTAACAGTGGGAAGCAAGAAGGTGTTTAAAACATAAATGTAGACCTGTGCCGCGCAAGCCCCCTCCATGAAAAACCACACCATAACACCAGTTTGGACGTGTCCGGTTACTTACGATCACATAGTGTACCTACCATAACAATGTTCTTTTTAGGATTTCATGGGAACTCAATTCTTATTGATTCAGAGACTTGACCTCCGTCGTGCCTGGCGAGTCGCACGCATAACTACTGAGGCCGAAATTCCGATGAAACCTTGAATGGATTCACACTGCTTGGAGACAACTAATGTTACATAATTTAAATGACGCTTTTTGCTTGTAATGATACGAGTCGTCCAGATAGAGCTGACATGACGAGGCACGCTTCGTCGTACGTCCAGGGAGGCGCGAATGCTGCGAGAGGCAGCGCGCCCCCCACCACAGCACCCCCGAGGGAAAAACGCGCACTCCCATAGAAGAGGGGGAGTTTTTAAATATAAATGTGCGAGCATGATTCTCTAGATCGAAATTTCGAGTAACTTGGAAAGAAAACTGATTTCTATAAAGCTATGATACTTAATACGTTATAAGACCATTTTTTGAGTTATTGTATGCTCAACCGTTCATTAAAACAGCTCTAGTGATGATCGGAATTATTTGTTTGTAAAATTCATTTCAAAATAATGTTGATAATTATAATGAGCACTGCAATTGCGCCAGTAAACCACGTGAACATGGATTACTTTGGACGAAATGCTTCGTAAATGTAGATTATTCTCTTCTTAATTTTTTCTTGTTTGGTACTAGGAACTTCAGTTTGTTTTGACTTACGAAATTATACATCCTATTACACTTCGTTACTTTCAGGTCGTATTTGAAATAAGTGTTTCCTTTTTTAATTGCTTAATGTTTAATGGAGTAATTAAAGCGGACTCTTGAAGATGCGTATCCTTCAGGATATGTCTTAATTTTAGCTCTTCTTATAAACCTGATGTATTATTGCGTCTTGCATTCTGTGCGCCTGGTTTGGCATCGCACGTTCTGCCTTGTACCTGCGTGATGCGTGCGTGTCAGCGAGGCCCGTTCTGTCCGTCGCACCTGCCGCCTGCCGCAGTGGGAGAGGGAGAGGGGCGACTGTGAAGGTACCCTGCCGTGCGGGTCAGCGCGACTCCTTCGCCTTTGACCCCTTCCCCTCTGGCCCTCTTCTCCCGGTGGGTTTTGTATTTTTTTCTCGCGTTTAAATGTCCTCGCGGTCTCTTCTTTCCGTCGGATCTTTGCGTTCCTGTTACCTTCCTTCTCGATTTACACCGTTCGTACAGTTGTTAATAGCAGTCCCCCTCCCCCTTTTTTTTCCCTCCGTCCTCGCTCTCTCGGCTGTGAATCCGTGGCATTACATCCTTCTCTTCTGTCAGTCCTTCGAGCACTTCTCTGGCAACGCCACGGGCGAGAAAAGACGAACTGTTGGAGGGCTGCGGAGAACAATCGTCTGCAGGAGGCCGAGAAAGCTGAGCCGGTTTTATTACCTTTTCGTCTCGTTCCGAGAAACGTCGCACCGTCACTGAAGCACGGAGCTCTTGCTTTTATTTCCCTGCGGTTGTGGCTCCTTTCGAATCATACATCTCTGGTCGAGGATGCGACCGAGGTCAACTGGCTGCACTATCTCGCGGTTCGCAAAAAGGTCATGGTTGTGGTAAAATTGCAATGCATGTTTAACGAATTATCACTATTGATGTATTAAAATGCGACCGTACCTTCGTGGTTTAAATTAACTCTTGATGCAGTAAATCTTCCTCTCGCATTAATTGACACGAATGAGCGTGAATTTTGTTTCAGTATTGGTAAATCGTGCTTATGAATTAATCAAATTTTAATACTGAGTAATTTACATAGTAACTCTGAGAACTTGCCCTCGATGGATGAGTCCGCTTTCATTCTGCAACACGCGATTTACCCGATTCCTGTTTTTCAGTTAGAAGTTTTAGCAAACGCGCATGCACACAGCTGCTCCGCCGTCCCAGAAGTTACTGTGCGCAGGGGCGTATGCCCTAAACTCCCGAAACCGTTCGTCAAAAGGAAGCATGTAAATTGGGTCTAATTCGCGTAGCACATAGGCTCGTTGCGCGCATCATGCTGGCAAGTCAAATGAAGTTTGGTGCTGATCATTTTGGTCGCTGGCTATTCTTTCGAGATGCTTGTCCTGTTTTCCACTCTTTCTGGGGTTGGTTTTTGTAACGTTGAAAAAAAAATTAAATGTCGTGCGTTTGCTGGGGACATTTTAGTGAAATCGTGAGTATTTTATTTATGGTTCTGATATGCATACCATGACTCATGTGCTTTGCGCCAGTGGAAGTAACAATCGATCGATCCATCCACGATTCCTTGCGTGTCAAATGGGACTGATAGTTCGTTGTGAGACGACAGTTAAACGACGCCAGTGACCTCTCTGTATACGTAACGATCTTGTTATTTACGCAACGCATTCGCGGAGCGACGGGTGGCGATTATGCGTGAGGTCTGGGTCGCGGCCTACTGAGAATGCGCTGTTCTGCTCAAAACGAGGCGCTTATCGAAGCGTCAAATTGTGATGGATATTTGAAGAAGAAGAAAAAACATGGTTACATGTGAGCCTTCTTCGCAACGATTATCGACAGTACTGACAGTTGGAATTATCTAAAGAATTTCTGCAACTCCGTTGCTTAAGGACAGTAAAATTACTGCACTATATACAAGGCGTAGGAGGATGTATTTACATTCCAGAATAAGTTACCTGTGTTTATTATTTTCTGCGGATAAACTTAAGTTATTTCGACATTTACTGGAAAATATTTAAAACGGGCAAATCGCTTCCGTCTGTCCTTTCATTTTATCATTTCCTATAGTAAGATATTCCCGGCGCGTCAACCGTCCCGTAAGTGGATAACTTGTTTTTATTTCTCGAGTAAGCGCTTATCTTCCCCTGTACGTGGTGTAATCCGGCCCCGACCTACCGTGGGTTAGCAAATAGAATTAGAATTTCATAAATTACAAAACTGCTATAATGATAATTGGAATTAGAAGTTGATAGTTCAGTTCCAATTAATTTATAGTTTTCTCTAAAGAAATATTTTATCCGTCTTTTCCTTTTGGCTTACAGCATATCTTAACTCCTCGGTTCACTTAAATACACTACACTTGAATACACTGTATAAGGGTCCTTCTTAATAACATTATTAGTAATATAAGCAATAATAAGAGTTAAAATGTAACACCAAATCCAATAAGTGTTAACTAATGATAATGAAGTCAACAACAATAATTTATAGTATAACAATAAAAGTATCAGTATTAGTACTAATGATGAGAAAGGAATTAAGCATATTTGTAAATTTGACATTGGAACAAAAGGCCCCTAAATGTTTTTGCAGATATTTTGTTCCGATGTATTAAAGTGCGATTCACTAAAGAAAATTTATCTATTCCAGTTCTTTTGTTTCTTTATATCATAGTGTCTAAAAATGGCCTCATCTGCTTTCATAATGTGTTTCTGTGATATTTGCCCCGATATCTGCCCATGCTGTGTCCTCTGTGTATACCTTGAACATTCACATGAGCGCGTCTTTCCCTTCTCTTAGCTAAAGACTCTCGCACTTCTCCAACAACATCGCGCCTATGATTTACGAACATTCCGGCCCGGTTTTTGAATTTTATCTAACGCCTCGATTTACCCTTTTCTGTACGGGTTCCGGAATGCCGCTCCGTATTCTAAAATAGGACGAACAAGTGTAGATATACTAAGGATAGGACATTTTAAGTACTGTATTTTAGAATAAGCACTGGTACATGCAGCGCCCTCCAAGATTTTTTTGACCGTATGACCGTTGTTAATAGGATCCGACCAACCCAGGTCGCTTCGCAGAACCAAATCCAAATACTTCAGTCTTTACACGTGGTATAACATTTATTCCTAGCACATAATTGCAGCTGAATATAAATTAGTAACATGACTTTGCATTTTTAAAAGGGTTTGTTTTATCCAGAATGACTGTTTGTGGAAAATACTGACGCTTGGAGGGTATTGACGAGGAGTGAGGTGCCGTTTGCGTTGAGAAAGCGCGCGTGCCGGCGCGGGGGCGGGAGCGGGGAGGGACAGTGGGGCGGCGCTGCCAGCGCGTGATTTATTCATTTATTCGAGAAGTTGGAAGCGCTGGCGCCGTATAAAGATCTTTTGATAGGCCCTGCTGTTGCGCGCGGCCACTGCCGCCCGAGTGGAACGCGGCGGCGACGGCGGCGGCGGCGGCGGCGGTGGGCAAATAAACGCCCGGAGGGGCTAGGCGCGGTGTCGCTCTCTTTCAGTGCGTTCTGTGGACAACGTTGACGAGGATGGCTCGCAGCTTTATCAAGGCTGTTGCACCAGACATTTAAAGTCGATTGAATTCGAACACTCGGGAGACTACATTTTTCGTTAAATTCGTTGTTTATATCAAAATTGGCAGAGAAATTTTGCAAATATTTATTTATGCTAGCATTGTAATTAGAAAATAGTTGTTTTTTTTTAAAACATGTATACTTCTTACTAATTTATATTTTCCTTGTTTCAGGTGAGCATGATGAATGATTACGAAGTAGAAAGAACTTTAAGTATTCGTAAGTACAAAAAGATATATGCTGTATTTCCAACCATCCCGAAATGTTTGAAGACAAAGCAAGGCCTATCACGTCGGTTCACGTCCCGTGCGTAGAACGCCTCGCTGTCGTGCGGGCGGTCCCCCTCGCTCGCGGCGCTGCCTGTGGACTGAAGAGCGGGCGCGGAGGGGCGCGCAGGCGAGCACAGCATGTTGCATGTGGCGCCCTGCCCCTGCGCCTGCCCCTGCCCCTGCCCCTGTCTCTGCCC
>BOPP01000128.1:2695080-2705235 GCA_017312745.1 Gryllus bimaculatus
CGCAACGGCGGCGCCTGTTGGTCTCGGCCGGCGCCTCGCTCCCACCTCGGCTCGCGCCTCGTGAATGGGCTTCTCTCCTCTCGAGTGCCCGCGCTCGCTGCGATAGCATCGGCCACGGTGGCGTCTGTAAGCGCGCATGTTGCGCTTTAATAATAGCACGTTTTCAAATTGGCCGTCGAGTAAAACTGTTCCCTTATTATCGGGCGTAGTAGTCTTTTTTTTGGCGCCCCCGCACCGATGGGAGGCCACGTATGATGTTGAGTTACGTTCGATAAACATATTACTCCTAAAGTGCAGTAGAAATGGCGTTGAGTGTCTACGTGACAGGCTGCCATGAACGTGGGGCGGAAGGAGATGAAAATAATCCCCGGTGTTGGAAACGTACGTTCCTTCCGCACGCGATATCTCGCTTTGATCTTTCAATAGACGTAGGGTAACGTCAGAGCAAGTTGATTCTCGAATTTTCCCGACTACTCGTAAGTGCACATTCAAGAAATGGAAGATATTTTTGTTAGGCAAATTGATACCTGCGCAAATTGTTTTGAACGTTTTTTTGATGGATGTGTTAGAGGCTAACAGATCTACTTTTAGTGTAATGGTTAATTATCTTGGCAATACAAGGGCTTATTCTTTTAGTCTTAGGACCTATTCTTTCTCTTCTCAGATTTCAGGAAAATAATTGCCGGGCGCCAATAGGTTAAACACACTAGTAGCACGATGGGTGTAAATGGCCCCTGGGCCGGAGTGTGTCGTGCGCTACTGGAACTGCGCTCGTGGGAAAGGTCGAACGCAGGCGGCTTGACGCGACGCGACGCGACGCGACGCGAAGGCCCATGAATGGAATATCCATTCCGTGCAGACGATGAGGGACGCTCGAAGGTGCTTGGCGCGGAGAGGGCCGCTGATGCGGATGCGGGATCGAAGCCGCGGCGTTGCCAGCTCTGCGCGGGGCGCCGGGCGCAGCGGGCTCCTCTGCCCCCTCGACGCGCTCCGCTTTGATTCGCCCACGCCCACCCCTTTGGAGGACGCCGACCGGCCGCGGCTCTGGCGCGGGGCGCACCTCGCTTGTCACCGGCTCCGGCGCCTCCGCCGCGCAGCCCTTTACTGCACCACAAACCACTTAAACGCCCGCTGCGAATCCCTTGATCTGAATCTGCCGGCTGAGCGAATTTCTGGCATCTGCAACGCGCACTCGCGCCCCCCCCCCTCATCTTGTAGTTCGCAGCCCTTTAGAACCCAACGTGTGTGCATATTTTGACCAACGCAAATTATTCGCTCGAGTTAAACTTGCATGACGGCCGCTTTGGCGGAGCATTGGTGCACGTGTCGATCCGAGATAACTGCCACGTAAACGAAATGTGCGTACGTGTTTGTATTAATCATGCTCGAGTGCCGTATTGCCTCCGCGAACAAGAGCTTCCACAAAGTTTGTGCGTAATTTACTTTCAACCTAATGTTACTTTTCATACTTCCTGACCACGGAGGTTTAGAAATTAAGGAAAGTTGGTATCTTGCCTAACCGGCAATTTGTCGATTAATTGTTTTTTATGAACGTTAATCAGATAAACGCTAAATTGTTAGACCTCTGAAAGTGGACTGCAATAAATATATTACATATGAACTGAAATTCAGTGAAACTCTAATTGTGTCCTAAAACAACAATTCAGTTAGTGCAAAATAAAGAAAAACTCCAGCCAATAAATGGAAAAAATTCTTTAAAATTCACTGTTAAAGTTTTAATTCGTTAACGTTTTTATTGAAATTAAATGAATTGAGTCTCGGCTCGTGATAATTCTAAAATACGTTTCCGTCAAAATTAAGATTCTCTGTAAGCATAGTTTCTATGTCCATTATCGTATTTTGGTAACGTATTGGGATGCTGGTGAAAAAAAAGTGTTAAACTACGAAAATGTATTGAAACATGTTATTGCTTATTTCTAATTATGAACTAGTAACATAAGACTATATAAGCTTCTAAGAACTAAGTCTTTAATGAGCAAATTTCATAATGTAAATGTTATGCAATTGTGTAATAGATAGCTAGAAAAAATTACTACCTTCGACAGTCTTAGACCGTCAGATCAAGTCTCTCTTCAATTCGGAATTTCGATGACTTGGTGCACATATTCCATGCTCAGAATTCCATTTCCACTAAACCACGCTTGAAAGATGCTGTTACTAATGTTAGCTTTGTGAAAAAAGAGAGTGATCCATTCTTTGTACACTAGGTAGATGTACGCGAGGTCTCGAAAAACTATATTAACTCGTAAGAAGACAAGATCATTCAGCGTTTGTGCGCTCAAGACATAGATGTACAATAACAGGGTGGCAACTTTCTGGAAACCGGGGAAAATCATGGAATTTCATTGCTGTGGAAAAGTAAGGGGAACTCAATAAATCTGTAAAATAATCTTTAAAAGAGAGGTAAAATTTTGAGACGGTGATATGCCTGCCCAGCATAAAGTAGTCACTCAACGTTTGTGGATTTTTAAAATTTGAACCTTATCCCTGCACTCAGAGCTGACAAACTAGTATTAGGCTTACTTTAAGCTATATTTTTTAAATAGTGTGAAATACAGTACTAATCTTACGAATGAACAGCTAAAAAGTAGTGGAAAACCGGGAAAGGTAGGGAAATTTTTAGTAAGACCATTCCAGTGTTAAGATCGCATTAACGAATACGAGCGTAAGTGATGCCTTTTCCAAGATACTTTTGTGTACCAATGAAAATGATTTCTTGAAATTTTCAGTTTTAAAGTTGTATTTAAATATGTCTGTGTTTTAATAGTATTTTCCCGTTTATATTATTTTTATATCTCGTTTATATTAATTTTATCCTTAATATTGACGCGACTTTTTCGCTCCCAATCGCTAATGTTGGAGGCGGCGTTGTCCGATTTGAAAGCCAGTCTCTTCGAAAGGCGGGTGTCGGTGGGCCGCAGAACTTCACCTGTCGCTGTCTTCCTTTCGCCTCCCCGCCCCCGCCCCGCCGCTTTCGCTCGCCGCCGCCAGGTGCGCGCGTGCGTGTCCTCCGTTACGTTTATGGGCGCGGAAAGTTATGAGCACATTGGCGGCGGCTGCTTTTAATGTCGCAGCGACTGGCGGATGTCCGGTTTATCGGCGCCACCACGCGCCCCTGCTGCTTGGACTTCTTACCCGCGCTCTCCGACTCGACCGGTCTTCGTTTCCTGCGAAATCTATTTATTCGCGTATCTCGAGAGGCAGTTGTGTATGAAAAGGTAGCTCCGAAGTGTTTAACTGTGGTGGACCATCGTATTGAAATGATGCGGTTGGTTTGGGTCCAAATTTAAAATGTGGGCAATGCTTTTTGTACAAGTACTTTCGCTGACATAAACACTAACATGATCCTACTTCTATTTTTTAACGTGTCGCCTCAAAAGTCACGCACGGAAAAGGGAGAGGAAAGACAAGAGTCCAATAGGGAGCTACAGCTCCCACTTTTACGGCTCCCTATTGGATGTGCGTGATCTGGAGACGCCACGTTAAAAATATCGAAGTATATTATATAATTTAGTATGTCCTCACATCTTCTAGGCTCATATTTCATTTTCAATTATTTTATATTTTCTGTACAAGTTAATGGATACTTTTAATAAATTTGTATATAATATTTATCTATTCAAAATAAAGATTACCTGCTAACTCACGAGTGAAATAATAAGCATACTTCAAAGGACTATTTACTTATTTATCCAATCGTTCATGTTAATGTTTCACATTATTAGGAATAAATTATCAGAGTTAAGTCATTCTGATTCACCAAAACGCGCGTGGGTGATGCTATTCACGTGGGTCGTGCTGAGCTTCTGCGATGTTCAAGAGGAGGTATCGTATTCGTCCGCAATTGTTAATTGATTAGAGGTGGAGGCGCGCCCTCGGGCGTGGGCCTGTCCTCGCGGGTGCGCGAAGGGCAGCAGCGCCTTTTTACGGCCGTCCCCTCGTGGCCGGCCTCAAAGCCTCCCGGAGCGCGTGTGTGGCTGGGCTGGGCTGGTCTTGTCTGTTTTCCTGCCTCTGCGGGTCACGCTGGCGCGTGTCTGGTTGTTGCCTGTCAGCTGGTGGGCGTGTGCTGTTGCGGCTAAACTGGGCCAGCCAAAAGTCCTGCAGTCGGTTTGGTAGCTCTGTCATGTGCAGAAGTCTGCCACAACCCTCTATTTCACGTAATGTTCGAAAATGTAATTTATATATATATATATATATATATATATATATATATATATATATATATATAATATATATAACATTGTATTTGTTGGACTTGAGATGTGATGCGTGAAGATATGCGTTACGTATATGGAGTGGACTCTATGTATCCCATTCGCACACAACCGTTGTAAGAACCTTTTGTAGAACAATTGTTTTATTTACCGTCTTTCTAATATTAATGTGGCCGTTATTACAACTGCAGGATGTCCTTGTGTTTACTTAAGATGTCAAGAAATTGTTTCAAAGTCACCTTAAAGGAGTATGAGCTGCTTACCTGGATCTCGGTAGAACTATCTCCATGAGATATCGAGGTCGCAAATGCATGTGACCGTGGAGGCCGTTCACAAGTGAATACGAGTTTCTCTTCGCCAGTGGACACTGCGGTTAACTCCTCTGCTGATGAAAAGGAAGAGCCAACTTTCTAATACGGTTTAGTGAGCGGCAGGCACTTGCGGGGCTGCGCTCGAGGAGTGCGAAGCGAAATCGGCTCGTGCGTTACGACGGTCGCCGCGAGTTGTAAAAGTGGAAAGGCGCAAGAAAGTGACGCTCCGTCATTGGAAGGCGTTAAGATGAATGTGTTAGTCGCGAAGAGTAGAAATTGTAGACGGGGTGAGTGGGATAATCCATTACGAATTTTATGTTCATGTGAATGACGTTTTATCGAATGGAAGTAGAAATGTTATTATAATGCTGTATCATGTACGACTCTGAATCAAGTGAATGCTTTCAATGGAAGAACTTCGTAAATCCCCCCGCGTTGAACGCTTTTTTTAACTAGCAACCTACTGTTGGTAATTTTTATTTGAAATGAGCGCGATGCATGTTTCCACTGCCGTTGAGTCGACATTGTTTCGCATGAGCTAGATTTGGGGCGAGTGTCTGGCCTAGTTCCTTCGAGAGACACACAGTCACACCCACCTACTGTAGAGCCGTGCGACGTCTCGGCAGCGTTTTCACACGCGATTAGGCCCAGGTGGAAGTGGTGCAGCCAGTACGTTTATTGGGGCCCGTTCGATACAGTTGAGCAATATTTAAATAATTTTATCTTATATAAGTACTTTGATATATTTTCTAAGTTAAAAGTCACACCTGAGTTTGTGTAGTTCATTTCCCAAGACACCTCCGAATTGGGATATATGATATAACACAAAATGGTTTTGCAGAAAGTAGCACGTACCTACTCATGGACAACAAATAAAATACTCTCGTTTAACTCTGCAATAAATTATTATTTTAACAGTCTTCGCGAACGCTGCAATAACAGTATAATATATAATCATTTATCAATTCAAAAGTTTTTACGTAGCAAGAATATCAAAATTGGTTGACGTTTCAGAACGCCACACGTAAATAACGAATATTTAAAAGCGGGCGGTCTCTTCCTTTGAGACATGTTGTTGAATGACATTAGCTGTAGCTTAAGCACTGGCACACTGATAACTGAGAATAAGAATTCACTCGGTTCGAGCACTGTGAGAATTGGCGGATTATTAATCTAATATTTGTTTGTTTTTCAGTCAAAATGTTCCATTGCCCTTGTATTTTTCGCGAGTTCCTGGATGTCTAACGAAACTAAAGGCAGGAGGCTACAGAATTGTTTCAATTTCTGTGCGCATTAACAATTAACGTTTAGATAATCGATTGCAAAAAATAATAAAAATAATTACAACAATAATATACACATTGTATATTTTTTTGTTGGTTTCTTGTTTTAAAAAAAAAAATCAGTAAGGAACCTCCAAGCGCGTCGTCCTTCGGGCACCCAGCCGCGCCCGGCGCAACGGCGTTTATTTGCGCAGCGTCGGCGCGGGCCCCCGCCCCGACAGCCGAGTGCGCGCGCGATGTATATTTGTATGCGGCGACGGCGCAGTCGCCTTCGGAACGGCCCTGGTCGCAAGCTTCAGCGACGGTCACACTGCCGCTCACTTTCCTCCCAGGGCGGCCCGTGCGATCACGTACCTCTGGGCCCCCGTGCATTTCGCTCTGAGCCAAGCGGGGGTTCCCCTACTTCCCCTGCCACTCGCGACACCCGCACTCATTCCTTTCAGATATGGCCAAGGTTAGGTATTGGGCTCGTAAAAAAAAGAAAAAAAAAAAAACTAGACATCCGGTCATTGTAGAAACTACGACCATTGAGGAATTATAAAATTAGTTCACGGGATTGGTCAATATGGATAAGGTAACAAATACTTATGCCAACGTTTCGGAATATTTAATTTCTTCATCACGGCTAGTAGTTTCGGGCCGTGGCCCGATTCCGACTAGTCGTGCGGTGGACCCACGTGCTTTAGCAACTATGTGGAGTTGGGTGTGGTGGCTGGAAATGAGGCTGGACCTTCGTGTATTAGAAAGGTGTGTACTTTCGATATTTTGGTGTTTTGTTGTCTGAGTATATAAACATTTTTTCGTGTAATGTTATTTAATTAATTTTAATTTGTTTGTTGCCCTCATGCATTGTTGATTTGTCTTTGTACTCTACTCTGATGGAGAAATTAAATATTTGGAAACGTTGCCGTTGGTATAAGTAATTGATCCTTTATCCATATTGACCAATCCCGTGAACTAATTTTATAATTACACATCGGATGTTTAGGAAAATGCCTATTTTATTCTAATGAACGTATATAGTTTTGTAGTATATGTGTACTAGTTACGAAAATTGAAACTTCTAAGTTTTATTTGGCATTTGTTTGCCTTTTAGACACTTCTCTTAAAATGCCTTAAAAAATATTTTAAATCTTCTTTTAGTCTCGGTTAGAATTGAATTTTTTACTTTTTACTTTCACTAGTCACAAAAGCAGTCCGCAGTAGGAATCTACATTTCCTCGTATGGACTGAAGATGTTATTTGCGTTCGGATGTCACATTTTGTATCTTTGATGCTCAAATGCTCGCTTTTGTGGCTGTAGATGTTCCAGAAACATAAGGAAGACTCGTAATGTAAAGAATTGAACTTCTAAGTAACTCTCAGATGGCTATCCGATGTGA
Organism: Gryllus bimaculatus; assembly: GCA_017312745.1. NCBI lineage: Eukaryota > Metazoa > Arthropoda > Insecta > Orthoptera > Gryllidae > Gryllus > Gryllus bimaculatus. The sequence continues at coordinate 2,702,292 of BOPP01000128.1, forward strand.
ATGCCTCTTGTCTACGCACTGACACTTTAAGAAGGAGAAGAAAAATCGTATAGAGTCGATATTGCGCAAGACGTATATCGAACCGCCATACCAAGTAACACTGAAGGACATTAGGAGGAGATATTTGTGACAAATATTTGTATATAAAAATATATTCACTTCCGCATTACTCGTATGTAGTTCATTTAATGATTGCGAAAAAGATTTGGTAAATTCTTATTATGTTAAAAATAAATTGAGAAAGCGAATTCCGAAAATATTGTATCTTTTGTTAATTCAGAGCTAAACTTATTGTATCCAATTAAATCTAAATATGTACTTTTAATATTATTATTATTATCATTATTAATAAATTCAATTAACTGTAATGTTAAGCGATGCAGATGCTGACATGGTTTTAGCAGGCAGTGTTTGAAGCTTTTGGACCCCAATGCCTATCATCTAACTTGTCTCGTCCATGGCTTGCTTCGAGTTGCTGAAATTAGAAAATTATTCTGAACAGACAGAAAATAAATTCTTAATGTCAAAAAGTATTTTGAGATGCACAACTTTTGATTTTAAAGAAATTTACCTGACAATTCCTTATCCCTTAAACCTGTAATTACTAGATTCGGAACATGGTTGAAAGGAGTGTCGTATTACCACAAGGACATGGCAATGTTTTGGAAATAGTTAATGAATTTAAAAGGAGCGATGTGTAATTTGTACTAAACGTTAGTCATATGAAGTGATGCGCTACCAAAGGATTTTTGTAGGAGTAAAATTGCATTATTTAAAAATGTACCAGTGACATCTGTTGACGTTTAAACGTCTATTTCGGCATATTTTATCAATTGCGTTTTATCCAATAAGCGCCACAAATTTTTTAAACTTGAGAAATATTTATTTATGTACAGTAATGTATATTAAGGAAATTAAGATATTATTGTTTTTCATTTTCAAGGTATGCATTATATGTATTGGTATATAATTAGCTAAACAATATTTTTAATGAATTAATTTTTCAATTTTTTTCTTTTATATTAAATGTTTTGTTGATTAAAGGTAGTGTAAAGAAATACGAGTTTCAAATTTTTGGTTTTATTGCGTTGTTCACTCCGTATTATTGCATTTTAAATGTATTTTTCTATGTTTCTTAAACGTACGACTTCAGAGCGCTAACATCCCGTGTCTAGTCATCGCGCTGCTTTCTCGAAAATGGAGTCTGCGAAGGCGCGTTTAGAAAAACCGTACAATGGAGGTGAATTCGTGCTCACCGATTTTTATGTACATGCTACTTTATCAGCATCAATTACTTACATGCACGAGGTTTCGTGATTTTGTCTTACCACAGTCGAAGACTGTAAGAAGTAGTGAATTATCATTCATTTTGCGTTAGTTGTAAGATACAAGTTTTGATTATTTTTCGCATAAAGAGAATTCGATCTTGTGACTAACATTGCTTAAACTAACTTTTGCTAGTACAACAAAAAGCCCGTTGTCCATTATATCATCGATATTTATCTTGATTTAATCTATCGTATTATATGTTCCGTATTCTAAAGCCGAAGAGAAGCGTTTCCTCGTCTCCGAAAAGCGACAAATACGAAAGAACAGAGAGCGTGATGGCTTGAAACGGTCTTGGAGTGCAAGCGCCTACTTCCCTGCGGAGGGCGCGGGCGCGGGCACGTGCTGTCTGGGGGCGCCCTGCGCGGAGGAGGCGCCCTCGCGTCCTTGCGGGGGGAGTATTTATAGGACGTCCGCGGCGCCGCCGCAGCTGCACCGCGCTCGATACGGAGGGCAAGCACAGGCGCCCGGCCCCGGCCCCCCCGGCCCCGCCGCCCCCGCCCCGACGGCCGCACCCCATCCCACTGCCTCCCACCGCGACCCGCAATGCGCCGCACCGCTGCTCGGATGCGGCCGATCTGGTTTTTTCACTCTCTACATCATCGGCCCTCGCCGTGTCTCACGGATTGGATTTTATTTGTTTATTTAGGGTCTTGTTTTAATTGATTTTTTTAAATTCTGGCATGTTTATCTTTTCATACTAATTATCTTCATTGTTTTCTCAGAGCGCGTAATAAATTAGGATTTTAGTATTTATTTTTCTGACCCTCTTCCCCTGTAATTCTATTGTTCGTTAGTTTATATAAATTGAGGGTACGTGGGGCATAGAAGGTTAGCAACCCGAAGTACATTGTTGCTACTCGGAGAAGTGACTCATCATCACTCGCAGGTGGTGACGCAATCTGGACATCTTTTCACTTGAAACGGAGATACTCAAATAAATGAAATCTATTGTGTCTACATGAATAAACTTAATACTATGAAATGATTTGCTGAAGTCCGTTCCTTGACTCCTGTACAAATAACGTCATGGATTCGTTGTTGACTGTGATATCTCTCAAGCGAAGTTGTATTCGCAAAGAATTTCATGAATCTATACAGACACGCTATAAATGATGTGCTAGGTGGGTGTAAGTGTTGAAGGCCAACCTTATCACATATTTCGAAGTACACGGTTAAAATTGTCATACGTTGCAGGTTTCGTTAGGTACTTCATCTGCAAAAAGAAGTCTTGGGAAAAAATCAGAGAACAGCGACGTCTTAACTGTTCTCTCGTTACACTGCTCACCACACTTGAGAGAGTAAGGTTGTGGTGTAAAAGTGAACCTGAGCGAAATGTGGAGAGCGTTCATAAAATTTTCCAAACTCTTCGCGGATTCGCGCTTTGCCTTTGCTGCTGCCACCTGCCCCGCCCCCCGCGTGCGCGCGCCTGTGGCGGAGGCCGCCGCCGCCCCCGTCAATTAGCGCCAAGTTTAATTGCCGGTTGCCCGGAGCGCCGGCGAGGCCCAGGCCGCTCGGGGCCTGGTGTAAACCGCCGCCACTGTCGCGTCCGCCTCGGAGGGCCCCCTGCGCTCCCCCGCCGCCCCGCGCCGAGCACCCGGTAATTGGCTCTGCTCCC
>BOPP01000128.1:2705247-2776799 GCA_017312745.1 Gryllus bimaculatus
CAGCGCGCCTCCTGACGTCGGCCGGAGTCAAGCCGCTGTATCGACCGCGGCGCGGAGGGGCCTGCTTGCTCGTGTTTCCGCTGTCGTCTCGCGCTGGCACGTACTTCAGATTGTGGCGGTGGATGTCTCGGGAACACTTTCCAGATAGCTGGCGGCGATGTTGAATTTGAGAAAGCGAATTAAACAAAATACTGTACCTCGTTTTCCTTTCTTTTTGACGCGATCCGAGGAGCAAGTTAAGACATGGACTGCAATTTTTCTTCTTCTTAAGTGTATAATCTTTTGTGAATTTGAACGAAAAACGTAGAATGCAATAATTCCACGAATGATAATGAATTGCACTTGCTCTTTGTGGTGTGTTCTCGTGGTAGTTATCTTTATTTGCAAGCGCATGTTATTTACTCATCGGTACAACGCCTTTGTATTTGCTGAGAATTTTTTTCTGTTGCGATGTTACGTAAGGACGAATGGGTTTCTTGATGCGTTATGGTCTCAAAGTGCGCGGCAAATATGGTCTAATGAGGCTTCTTGTCGCTCAAAATGAAACGTTTTGAGAGAGTTATGTTCCTAGCGAAACTCCAATGCGTCATCGCCTCAAACGAGCTGAATACCAGTCTGCGGGCGTTGCTGGCGTCGGAGACAAGAGGGTGTTAACTGCAACCGCGCAGTCGTTGCCGACTTTGCTGTTCCCCCTCCCTTTCTCTTAACTCTTCGTTTCTCACTTACGCTTATAATCTCTGCATCCGTTTTCCCTGAACCGCTCCCGTCCAGTTGCACTTCTACTGAAACTACTCATTTCATTCCACACCTCTTACTCATACTTGTGTTATTTCGTCTTGGCCTGCTCTAGTTCTCAAGCCCACATCCGCTTTCTCCTCTTCCCTCTCCCCTTCCTCCCTTGTCAACCTCTCTCCCTGTCCACCTCTTTTTCGCCGTCGCAGCGCCTTCGACACGCTTCGCTTCGCTTGGCGCGTCGCAGCTCGACGCTCGCGTTTTTATCGCGCGCCTGTCGTCGCCTGCGCCCGTCCCGTCCGCCCCCGTCCTCGTGCGCGAGCGAGCGAGCCTTTTTTCGCGCCTCCGGTGCGGCGTGACGCGGCGCAGAGGGGCCGTCGCGGCGCCTGTGTGCGCGCGCCAACACCAACATCCTCGCCGCTGCAGCATGCGGCGCGGCCTCTGCCGCAGCGCTGCCCGCTCGAGGTCGCCGCGCCGCGCCGTGACGGGCCGGCCGCGCGCCTGTGCTTCCGCCTTGGGAAATCGGACAGGGCGCAGGGTTCGTTTCTAGGGGGTCTGCGTTCCAAAAGCCACTATTGTGCCTCCGTTCGGCGACAGCTTTCGAAACTCCGCTCCCCCCTCTTCTATTTTCATTGTTCTACGCTTTCTTTCGTCTTAACTGATCATCCACTGGCTTATTGATACGAAACGGGAATGTCAGTGAGGCTGCCAACTAAAACTCATCCGGTTATAATTTTTATATGTTTAAACCTTCCGTTTGAATAGCAGTGACGAAAAATAAACAGATTGTGATAAAATTAAATCATCCCGATCGTTACTGCGGAATGGACATTTCGACATCTGTGGAATGTAGTGGCATGTGGTAATGCCTCAAGTTATTATTAATAGCGTGTGTTGCGTGATTCTTCAGGTCGTGACATTTTGTTTTCTGTTTATTACAGACCATCTGAAGTAGCACGTTATCGTCGGGAATTTTTTTTATCGTGAGCTTATGGTAGGCTGGAAAAAGAATGAATTCTGTGAATAGTGTGGAATGGAATACTTTTATTATTATCCCCTCTCCTCCGGCCCAGCCCGCCAATGCCCCTCCCGTATCGCTGCTTAATGGAGATGCTCTTTATAAATTACATTAAAAATATTTCTCCTCATGAGGTAATGAATTTTGACAAATTCTTTGTTAGTGGATCTACTGACCGTGTTAGGATCGTGTTTTCGTCGTGTCACGTTTTTAATTTCAGTAGTGTGGGGCAGTTACCTTCTCCTTCCGGCCCATCGCCGACGCTGCTTCCTCGCCTGGTATCGCCCGCTGCCCAGCTCTTGAAGTGGCAGCCTGGAATCCTTGGTCGGCCAGAGGCAGCCGTCGGCGTCTCCCGGTCAGGACAGGAAGGGCGAGGGGGGGGGGGGGGGGAGGGCTGTCGTCGCACGCGCGCGTCGCGCCGGCGGGCGCAGCTGCGTGCGGCGACTGGACAAGGCGAGGGAGGAAGGCGGCGGGAATGCCAATGCGCCAACAACAGGGACTGCTGGGGCCCCACCGAGACACGCCTACTTGCAGCGGATGTGTAATTTCACTCGTTGTCAAGAAATTAAACATAATTCTTCCGTCGTCGTCTAATATTATATATATATATATATATATATATATATATATATATATATATATATATATATATATATATCTTCCGTGCTTTTCAGTATCGTTCCCTATGAGTGTTCATCACAGTACAGGTTTTTTTCCTTAGTAAGCTCACTGCGTGTTTAAGCAGCGTTGACCGTTTTTTCACTGGATTTGAAGAGCAAGGGTGACTGTTGAAAATACACCAGAACTTGCTGAATGCGGAATCTCAAAAGGACATTTTTTCGTATTAGACAAAATTCCACATTAGGCAATGTAATTCTGTAGACTCTAACCTTTGTCGGGTCCGCGATTAAAGTTCACGTTAGACAAATTTCTGTATTATACGCGTTCCGCATTGGAATAGTATTCTGTATTTAAGATGTGAAGGGGATGGGGTATTTTATGAATTGAAAGGAAACCTTTTCTTTTTAATACTGAAAGCGTGCAAATCAACTTGAATAATAGATGTTCAAATTTGAAAAAGTGTGGGTATTGGGTAATAACGCGGCATTTTGTGCGCGCGTTCAGGTATTATGCTGGGGATTTGAAAGTCAAGCGTCAACAGACCCAACACGTTACTATGTGGTCAGTTTCATTATATCGCTTATACAGCAAAAACGTCCCCCCGCTTGCTTTGGAAATTACTTACGTCATTTAGCGATATTTTCGAAATTCTCTCAAGTAAAATATTTTCAATTCGTCTGAAAATCCTACAAACGAGATGAATGCATGTATACTATTCTCAATTGACCGTCGCATAGTTGGTGTATAAACGAGTGCAGAGTAATCTAATTTCCATGCAAGTTGGGTTCGCTCCACCGCGAGATGTTTGCCCATTTTCTAAAATGCGAGTTTATGAAGTGCTTGTGAACTGTACCAGCGTTGACGATTTGTTTACCAAACATCGTATTACTAAACATAAATGATGAAAAGAAACACGAAGTTTTGCAAATAGCCTGCTTTCCAATGTTGGCACTGTTTCGTCAGACGTGGGTTCCGCTTTTTATGTGCGTTGCATATCTGAGAAAATCACGATAAGAGACGAGTTGCTGGGAGGGACTGCCGCGCCGTTTCGCCAGCGGCGCCACCGTTTGCGTAACTCGGCCGCCTGCCGGCGCTGGGTCGGCGCAGGCGCCCACCGCTGCCCCGCTGCAACGCAACTTTCTCACCGCTGCTCAAATCACTTCAAACACGGAAAACGATAGCGCTTAGCGCTGGCTGCCGCAAGCGGTGCGCGAGGAGTGAGAGTGAGTCACTGAAAGCGCCTGACGTACATCACACTCTTTTGCAACGAGTGTTTGCCCTGGACTTCGTGAACAGTCAAGAAGCGGTTTTCGTGCGGTGCGTGGTAATGCGTATCATAAACGTCGCGGCTCGCGTTGCGAAGAGCGTCCGAAGATAATTTAGCGTGCCGAATTTGCTTCACGGGTGTAATGAACTTGCGACCTAACGAAAGGTTTAGAAGCGCCCACGAAGATGTTTACCTGTGCTTTAAGCCGAGTGAATTTCAAAGAAAAGTACATTTAATACGTTACACGAACATGGTTTTTCTTTGCTGGGAAGTTAATGTAAGAATTTAGATATTCTGAATTATTGTTTATTACTAGTATTCGCAGTTAAGACACGAATTATTAAAAATGTTCGATTAATAAAACATGTTCTAGAGTCGCCGAACCAAATCGTAACTTGTAAGTCATAAGGATTTCAACTTGGTAGATCAGATTGTAGCCAAACTTTGAGCATATTTTTGGGTAATTTCGACATATTAAATCTAAGAGGGTAAATGAAGAGCGATGAAATTTTCTCTTTTTTTCGTTATCTCGTTAATTTTGTTGAAATGTTGGCATCTACCATGATAGTCATAAGAATTGATAATAGAGGGAGATCGGGAGCGGAGAAAATACCCCTCTTTCGTAGCGGCCGCTCAGGCTGTCTCTAAACGATGGTACCCATTTTCTATTTAACAATACTTTTATTGGTTGTAACATTGATTCTTGTAGTTTTGAGAAAAATAGAGGTCGCCTTCAAATATTTTTTTAAAAATCTTGATACGTGCGTCCTTATTGTATTTAAGCATCTTTCACGCCGAAATTGATGTACACTTCACAGCGTAAGAATGAAAATGAAATGCCGAACGGTCGAGTTGAAGCAGCACCTAACTTCACTCGGTCTAATTATTATTATTATTACTATTATTGTTCTTGGTGGTGGTGGTGGTGGTGGTGGTGCATAGGCCATTTTTGACCTCCCTACACGTTCTCTTCCGAGGCCTAGTCATATTCTATCCTGGAAAGAGGTTAACGTGTGTCATGGGGATCAGCTTTTCAGCTGTATTGATTTATGGATTATGAGGTGATAAGATGATGATAACTACAAAAACAACCATCCCTGAGCAGACTGGAACTTGCTGCCTCCTCGGCGCAGACGACGGCTGCCGCAGCCGCCTGTGCCAAAGGGCTGACATTATTATTATTATTATTATTATTATTATTATTATTATTATTATTATTATTATTATTAGCTGCCGGTGTGAGAGAGGTGGAAGCGAGTGGTCGTGTGGAGGTCGCTGGGGCGCGTCGCGTGGCGACCCACTCGCGCTCCCGCTCGCGTGCGCCGCCGACGAAAAACGGGGGTTATTAGCAATTAGAGAGCAGAGGACAGCTGGGACCGCGCGCCCACAAGAAACTTTTTAATTCGATGGCTGCGTTCCCTGGCCGCCGCCCGCGATGGCGCCGGGGGAAGACAGCGGACTGCCTCTGCACCGCTGTCGATCAGCCGCTCCTGAGATCCGATTTCCGACGGTGGCGGATGTTCGCCAGTAGCCACTGAGCGACGTCGAATTGAGCAGCTCTCGGGAGGAATTGTACGTCGAGCTGCTCTGGCGGTAGTTTTCCGTGGTTTCTCCCATTGACACCAGGCGAATGCCGGAGTGGTATCTTCTCAGACGGACCAAGAACCGCGCGCGGTTCTCTCTCCCCATCGTCATCGTTGTTTTTCCCCTTACACACACACACGCGCGCGCGCGCGTGTAAACCTCCCAACTATGTATATTGGGTCCAGCCTGCATATTAGAGATTGTCATGGCTCCGCCGGGGGCGTACGTCAAGTGGGAATTCCTGCAAAACGACGTGTAGGTTGGTGCCAGGGGGAGAGGAACGCGTTTGCAGGGATATATCATGCAGTTCTAGTACGGGACTGACGACCTAAACACCGCATGCAACAAAAAATGCAAATGCACGAAACAAAAACGTTTTCCTTGCCCAATGTACCCTGCCTTCGGCTAGCTGTAAAGGCTCGCGCCTCCCGCCCCTTCTGAGCTTCCTTGGCTTCTTCGTGCCCGTTGTTTTCCCGCCCCGCGAGGCCGATGGCCAGCCCACCGCCCGGGGACTGGAAGAGAGCGGCGACGCCGGCGATGTTCGCCGCGAGGGCGAATTGCATTCGGAGAGCTCAGGCTGCCCGCCATGGCGCCCCTCCAGGTCGATTGGTGTTTTTTAACTCGTGACGTTTGGAGACGAACGTTCATTGCGATGACACAGTTATCTCATGATATAAGAGTGAATAACGCCAGTATTTTCTGTAATGAATTGAACTCATTGTTTGGATTTCACAATATCCAAATTCTCGTAATTGGAAATATTTATGAAATATTCTCGAAATTTCAAAACAAAAAGTTGCTGCTGCAATGTTCTAAACTTTCTAGTTGTTTTCTTCCTGGTAGTAACGTATTGGACTCACAAAAGTAATTTTGTAAAAGGATTGTATTATTTCATTGATTAAAAAATAGTTAATCAATTTAATTAAATCAAGTATAACATTGGCATAATATTGCATTTCTCAATAGAAAAATTAGTGAATAATGTGAAAAAATGCATTTCTACCCTATTGAGAGCTACTGGAAGCAGGAAGGAGTGGCATATGCCCTTCCCAATGTACTCTTCGTTAAGTTTCTCCCAGTTACTACTAATTTCCCGGGAAGTTCTGCGACAACGTTCCATTTTATTACTTTTACTGCCTTAACAGTGATGAGAGCCCTATCTTGGCTACGTGCAGTAGCTTATCCCGTTGTCATGTAGCAAGCCAAATTGTTTTGATTTCGAAATAGTTCCGTCGTTTATTTTTTCTTGTGAGTATGCCGTCTCTTCAATTTAAAAAGAAAAACTTATTTTTTTATGGTTGTTACACCAGTTAATCGTAGTTGAAATAACGTGCTCTACTTGTGAGCTGTTATTCTCATTTCAATATTACAGATTGGCATTAACTCGGCATCTAATTATTTCCATGTTTACGTTGTCATTATGTATTCTGAATTAATATTTTAGTAGTTGCCGCTGTGCGAGCATACCAAAATACAAATAGGATGGAACGCCTTAAAGGATTGCGTTTGCTAGGTTACAACATTAAACATAACTTTTGGTGTTAAATCCTTGTTTTAGAGGCCTAGGGGGCATTTCAGGATATTGTGCTATAGGTTGTAAAATGTGTTGCTGTTTGAATGTGCCCCTGCTCTTTTCCCCACATAACCTATTGACATCTATTTTTTTCGTTTTAAATTTGTTTGATTGAGGAATAAGGGTAATTTTCTGTCCATCAGCAGCGCGCGTGCTATTGTGTGTGTCGTAGGCATCCTATAAATGAGAAAATAGACATCTTTCCTTAGCGTGTTATACATAGAGAGGATATTCCTGAAATCGTCGAGAGGGACAAATAGTAGTAACCTAATTGAGCTTTGAGCGTCTCCCAGCGTGAAACGCGGGGTCGCGTATGTGCCATTGCTGCGCTGGTGGTGGTGCTAATGCTGGTGCTGGGCGGCTGGCGGGCGGCGCGTGCATTCTGCCGGTGGAGGCGCGATAGGCATCGCATGCGGGCTGCGCCGCGCAGCGCCCGGCGCCCCATCTGGCGCGTGTTTCTTTGCATCGTTTGCACCGCGCCGCTTTTTCCTCTCCCCGAGGGCCAAGCCGTTCGCCACTAATGCTCCGTCGCTCATCTGCTTGCTTTCGCTGACAGCGACTCAGTTTGCCTGCGTACAACTGTGGAGATAAGAAATTCGCATTGTTTATTTCATCTGTAACTTACAAATGTAAATCGGTTGTTTCCGGGCTTGAAGGCCGTGGTCCAATGGAGACTTGTCCAAACCACGGCCTTCAAGTCCGGAAACAACTGATTTTGATGTGAAAACCGGCTGTGAAAGCCTACATTGTATGTTCACAAATGTAAATTCTAGGATTTGTAGTTATAATGATCGTTTGAAATTATTTATTTATCCTTCATTACTAGACCGTTTATGTTCCTTAAATACTTATGCAGGCATTCTAATAAACTCTTATAATTGTTTTGAGTCTCTTGGGATTGAAGTGATTGAACAACAAAAACATCGATGAAGCTTCAGGGCGTGCGTTTTGTCGTGTTGCGAAGAAAGCTTTGGAGAAATATCTAATCGTGGGGATTCCAGGAGGTTAATCGCGCTGCGGGCACCGCGCAGCCGATTAACACGGCGCTAGCGGCGTCGCTCGTCGCGAGACGTTAACGTGATTTCATATTCGGCCACGCGGGTGCTCGGCGCGTGCTGCCGCTTGGCGGCTCTTCCACGGACGCGGACGTGCACCCTTCACTCGCCTCGGGCCCCGCTCTCCCAACTCCATGCGTCCACCCGCGTAAATTCAGTCGCCTCAGCTCTCGCAGCCTTCGTGCATGAGCGTGCAGCCGCGCTGGCGCAGGTGGGCGGGCGGGCGCCACTGCAGCCTCCAGCTGCCCGTGTCCCGCAGGGCGCATTGCATTACGCGGCAAATTGAGGTAAATTTGTTTAATGGAGTTAGCGCGGGAGCGGAGGGCCGCGCCGCGCCGGGTGGCGCTGTTTGATCTACGCCCGAGCGATAGCGCGCCCATATCGCCGGCTCGCCCCGCGTCGCGTCGCGCCGCGCCGCGCGTCCCACGGCAGCAGCGCTGGCGCCCCCTCCCCCCCCCTTTCATCAGAAACCCGCTCGTCAGTCCGGCCAACAGCCGGCGGCGTCATGAGCAGGTGGCGGTGCCACCCGGAGGCCGACATCACCACAACCCGCGAAAGAAGAGCTTAAATGAATGTTCGTTTCCTAAATGGCAAGTTACCATACGTTAATGGTAATTCAATTCAATTATCTCTTGTTTAATGAATATTCGAATAACGAGCAAAATTATGCGGTCACTTCCTTTCATTCATTTCAACTGGCAACGAGACGAGAAATGAGCCAAAGCTTCAGGAACGACGTGAATCTCTTGGTTGTTCTGATAGAATTCGGAAATAAGCTCGACAAATTCTCCAGCTTCTTTCAGTCTGATAAATCTGAATGTATGCTCACTACACGAGTTTGAAGTTTATTGAAATTATATTCTAGCAAAGCCAATTGGTTGTGAATTACTAATTTGTGGAAATTCAAATGAATCCTGCAGCAAACATCCTGGTTATATTTGCTTCCGAATATACTAATTTTCAGTGTTATTGAACGGTATTGAAATATTTCCTTTCGAAGCTGTATTACGTTCATTTATTTATGGAAATATATCATGCAATACAGCTCTAAATGTGTAAATCGCGCAAACCAGTAATTAACTGGAGTGGTCATCATCCCGCAAAGCTCCTGTAGATCGCAGGTCGCTCGAAATCAGGTGTGTGTAGGTAACGCGGGCGCACACACACACAGGCCGAAGCGCTTTGCAGGTGAACGCTGCGCTAACCATTACGCCCACGCCACGCCACGCTCCGCCCCCGCAGCTCACCGCAATTTCTCGCGCCCCACCGTCCATCGCCCGCGCTCGGCTCGCGCCACAGCGACGGGCCACTCCCCACCGCCCAGTCCCGCGTCGCTCGCTCGCTCGCATCCCCATTGTGCCGCCGCCCACGTGCGTAATCCGCGCTTCTCTCCTCCCCCGCCCGAACCTCCCGTCCGCCCGCCCACTGGCGGCTCCATGTCGCCCCCGCGGCGCCGCTCGTTACTGGGCGCTAATGGATATGCGGAAAAGCGTATGCGGCCCATTTATAAGCCTGTCAGCGGCGGCGTGTTATCGGCGGCGCGCTGTCCGCGATCGTCCCGAGGATAATCGCCCCCGCCCCCCGCGCCCCCACCGGCCACGATCGCCCGCCCTCCCTCCCTCCCGTCCATCTCGCTGCCGCCATTTTGCGAGCTGGACGCGACTGCTCTGGAGGGGATTCGGGAGGTTGGAGTGCTGTCTTCTGTGAGGCATTAGACGTGCACACGAATCGTGCAAGACGCGACGATTCCGTGATCGGAATCGGTTTTCGCAGTGGAATTGTCATGAATTGGTCGGAAGTCATATATCGCAGGCGGAAACTTTTCAGCTATCAGATCGTTTTATCGATCATTTATTTGAGAGCGTAACGCTTGCCGTAAGTCGAACATTTCCAATATTTCCATTAGATAAATGTTTAATTGAGAATCGTGTCAAATAAACATTTTTAAGTGATTTAGATAACAGAAACTGTTTTTGTTTCCCATGTGTTACTAATATCTCAAGAAAATTATATATTTCGCCGAGCCAATTAACAGAACTAAACTCCAGTGTCAAATATACCTTCGAAATATATCCTCTCATCGAATCTCGCCAAACCGTTCTTTGACCCGAACACGAATGCCGAGTTGAGTGTTACCACACAGCACCTAACGTCTATGTTAACTGCTTTTTTGTTTATAGATTTGTTCGTCTTCTTAGCCTCGAACTGTCAAGTAGTATATGCGTATGCGCATCGTGATATGCTAATCATGCGCAATATCCTTGAATGCGGTTTTTTTGTTTACTGCAGATAATTCGATGGTGGTAATTTTGAATCCTGTCTCAGAATTCCCCAAGTTCAAGTATAATAATTAGAATGAAATTCGTTATATTTTATGAATGTGTTAAATAACGTCTCAATTTTCTTCAACATGATTGTAAGCTACGAGGCCGAAGTATTTTTCTATGCGAGATCGAAATCAGGGTGCCATTTAGGAATAACAATAACATCGCATTAGGAATCAAAAAACGTTTGTGGCGTGAAAAGTAATTTAATTTTTCAAGAGATCTTTTTGGTTTAATTTCATGGAAATGACCGATTGCAAATTAAGATGGTCTCTCGCCATCGATTTTTTTTATTGTATACAAGCTGTTAGACTATAAAGGAGTAATTTTTGTTATATTGCGCAAAATTTGCCACCTATTTACGGAGCCTTTTTGCATACCTGATTTAATTATATTAAAGATGTTGACATGCCAAAAAATAAATAAATAAATATAAAAATAGCCATAAGATTAACAGATAGAGCAGAAACGTTGAGCGGTTGCGGTACTTGCAAGAATCGTAGGCCGTCAAGAAGAACCCACCGGACAGTCCGCCTGGGCTGAGCGCAGCGAGAGTGACTCAATCGCTGGCGCACTACAAGCCTGTCGCGGCTGGGCGAGCGCCCGACTTCACGCTGTAGTGCGTGCGAGTAACGAGCGGCACCCACCCCACCCCCACCCCTCTCCGCGTGCCACCGCTCGCCGGTCAATCACGCGCCCGCGTCCACGCCCCCCCCCCCTCCCCCCCGGCGTCAATTGAATCTCCCGCCCTTTCACCGCGCCCCCGTTCTCCAGCTGTTGGCGCGTCCTTGCGGAGAGGGACTTAGTCTAGCCGCCTATCTTGGGCTGTAGGTTTCTTTCCGCCACATTTTATAAGGCTCTTTTTCTTTTAAATTATGAAGCATATTATAAATGCTGCCTTTTGCGCAAGGTGTGGCGAATGATTGGAATGCATTTATAGAATGACTGTTGTACATCGACTATTAATTTCGAACTGCCGGAAATAAATGAAACAGAGGCGACCAGTTGTGAAACCTCGATACTGTTTAGTTCGTGAAGAACTGGTCATCTCGACGAAGAGCCCAGCTGAATGCGATGTCGGCCAGTGTACCTGTTTAGCAGCGAGCCGGAAGAAGCGTCGCGACAGTGTTGTTGGGTATCTGAGTAACAGCGAGCACGCGTAGAAGGCGCGGGGCTGTGGCGCCGAAGCCCTAACGAGCGGCGGAGCGCGGGGCGGCGCGCGCTGCTGCGGAAGCGGTTTTTGCGGTCTCCGGCGCGGTTTTACGGCCTGTTGCGCCGCGCCCGCCTCGCCACCCTCGCCGCATCCGCCGGCGGTCGGGGCGATGCACGCCACCGCTGCCACCTCGGCCGCGCGCGCGAGGCGGCCGGACGCGGCTTATCTGCGCGGGCGCGGCGCGGAGCTCCGGGGGCGGCGAGTGGCGTTTCGCACGCGAGGCGGGCGACCGGCGCGGCCACAGAGATACGGACGCTTACGTGCCAAATGACAGGGTTCCGTTCCGCGCAGCCACCGCCGCCGCCGCGTAATGAGGCGGCCGTGCCTTTTGCCGCCTCCGCTCGCGCCCCCTCGCGCCGTTCCAGCAGCCTCTCGCCGGCGCCCGTGCGCTGCAGAAACTGCCGGACTGCAAGGCGGATAGAAAAGGCCCGACTGCCGTCAAGAAGAAGTGAGACACAAGAGCCTCGCTTAGCGGAAAACCGTTTTGTTGTGTGTTTTTAGAGAAATAATGCTTTTTAATGTCAAAATTAACGAATTTGGAAAGGATAAAACTTGCTTTGCTGCTTTTCCGTTATATTTTCGAAGGTTTTAAGAACTTTAGTGCTAGCTTTGTTTTGGAGTCAGCAAAATTGGTCTCTTAATATACCGAAATGTGTAATATTTTATGTTTGACTAATGAAATGCGGTCACTTACAATTCCCTTGGTGGGTCAATTTGCCGGGACAAGCAGAACGCAATGGAAAATCTGGAGATCGGCGGTTGTCTTACAGTCAGGTTTCAACCTCTTTAATTACAATGACCTTCCGTTTTTAATTAGCTCTGTACTCCTTAACCCTGTGAGACTTTGCTAATGAGAGGGAACTTTGCGATAGCCTTTGACGATAGTTATCCTACAGACTTTCCATCTTAGGCAACATTCCCAGCAAGCACGAATGTGAATTATGTGACAATTCTTTGCAAAAATTCGTGTAATATCTTGAAGTAGACATTTATATTAATATAATTTCCGTTTGTCACTATTCTCCTTGACACTATTATGGAAAAAAAGTGTGTTCATTAATTCTGAGACCCAGTGTGTTAATACAAAGTCCCTTAAAATCTGGAATGGTCAACAATGCAATGGGTACAGCAATGTTTAATGAATAGGTAATGTGGTACGTAAAAATTCATTCTTAAAAATGCTAAAAGATGTTAAATAGAAACAGGAAATAAGCAGTGTTGCATGTTTTCTTTACGATAATAAAAGCATTTCTGGGATACGTGGCAAAATGATGCGTGTGAAAAATCTTGGATTATATTATATTAATGTTAGTACTATGTCTTTATTTTCATTTGTGCCAAAAAATAGGTAAACGAGAATGTTTGTTAAACTCTTCTCACAATACCAAAAGTGTTTCCAGTGAAGATTCCTCTCGACCGGCACCTCTTCAGCGACCGTTTAACGTGGATTCAGACGGCTCGGGCGGATAACCGCGTGCCAGCGTAGCGACCTTTTGCGACTCGTCTGTTTCTACCTCTATCGCGCCTCCGCGACTAGGCCCCTCTCTCTACATCCTCTCTTCTGCCCTCCCCGTAGAACCGTCTTTTCTAACTTTTCTCCTGTTCCTGGTCCACTTATACAGCGATTTATTTACAGCAGCCTCTGACTGCTCAACTGTTACGGTGTCATCCAATCGGGAGCTTACACGTCACTATATTGACGTCATTATGGTGACGTTTAAGCTTTCGATTGGCTGACACCGTAACAGCTGATTTACGACAAAGGCAGCTCTAAATAACCCCAAGTTTTGTTCTGGAACCCCTCCATCGTTTTCATTCGTGTTCTTTCTCTTGTTATGTTTTCCTCGTATCGTCGCGAAGAGAGAAGATGGTTCTCGGTGCGGTGGGGTTTGTGTTTTCGATGGCGCTGGATGGAGCGTTCTGCCGGCCCGCCCGCGCTGTGGCCCTGCGGTGCGGGTGTCGCGCGCGCTGCAGGGGCGGGCGCGGGCGCGGCGCAGCCCCCGATCAGGAGGATTTGCACTAAGCCGAGCTATCTGCGCCGAGCGGCTTGTCGCGGCGGGGGCAGCCTGCTTGCCTGCGAGCTCGTTGGCGCGGAGGGGCGCGCGCAGAGAGCAGAGGAGCGACCAGCCGCAGAGCCAGGGGGGCGAAGCTCACATCGATCTATGCGGGCCCGACGCGTCGCCCCGTCCGCCGCACGCCCTATCCCCCCACCCACCCCACCCCGCCCCCACCCCGCGCCCTGCGCCTGGCCGTTGCCGTGGCTGACGACGACGACGACGAATCGCGCACTCGTTCCAAATGGGCGCTAACCATCCCGCATTAAATTCTGGTTTTGTTGGTGCGACTCGAAACTGCCAGAACAGGAGGATATTGGCGAAATAATTGGCAAAAGATGTTGTCGTGTCATGTACACATATAAGTACTGCATTCGTAACTCGTGATGTGCAACATACACATGGTATACAACAATATAGTATGTTTGCTTTTGTCTCGCGGGTAAGAGAAAATGCACATTTTGGTATGAGTTATTTTTTTTTCTGACGTGAACGTTGACTAAGGTATTCTTCGCGAGATGTTGCGTTTGATTGCAGTCTAGTAAGTAAAATATATACTTGTTTGAACACTACAGCCTGAAAGTCCGAGTAGAGTGAGAGAAGAGTCTCGTGTGGGGATTGTTCGCCGAATTTGCGCCGCGCAGCGCGAACGGCCGTGTCGGAGCTAAGCGGCGCCGCCGCCCGCTCGCCTTCCGCGGGGTGCCTCTGCCTCTGCCTGTGCCTCTGCCTCTGCGGCGGCGGCGGCGGCGACGGCGTGGGCACGACAAGCAAATTGCGGGGCCGACCTCTCCGCGCGACCTCGCCAGAGGTCAGCTTTCCCCTTCGCTGAGCGCGACCCAGATGTGACCCCGACGCCCCGCGCTCCCGCTCCCGGCCCCGGCCCCCTTCTTCGCCCACTCGCTCTCTCCGTCTCTCTCGCGGCCGTCGACGCTGCTGTCATAGCCCTGCTGCGCCGCCGCTCCGCAGCCGGCTGCTGTTCCGACGCCTCCGGCTATGTTTCGCGCTGTTTTTCTCTCTCCCACTTACCATTCTCTCTAGACGACCACTCTTCCGTTTTTCTTTCCTACTTCACTACAACGTCAATGCCTCGTCTCTCTTTCTCCAGGGATGTTCTCTTCTCGCTTTCCTTCCATTTACTCCGTCCTCGCGTCCTTTGTATTCTCCGGTCACTTCTAACCTCTTCCAATCGCTCTCCATAAGTCTGCTCAGAGAGATCTCTCGATGACGCGTCTGATAAAAGGATTTGTGTAGCGGCGCCTCGCGTCGCGGCGCGGCGCGGCGTCGCGTCGCTTTCAGTCGTGACGGGAGCCTCGGGCTGTGGTGTAACCGCTGCTCGCTTGGCTGCGGCGCGGCGGAGGTCTGGGCGGGCCGCGGCTTTGCATCATTTATCCACTTGCTACGGCGCCGACGCTGCTTTTCCCTTTCGTTTCCTCCGTGCGCTTGTTCGGCGGAGCGCCGCTTCGCTCGGTTCGCCTATGGAAGCGTCTGCGTCGGCAACCGAAGTGTTGAGAATGACTTCACTAACGTCCAAAAATTTACGTGCGTTACATAATATAGGCCCGGAGTTGGGCGTGAATTAGATAAACTTCTAGATCACGTCTACCTACGTACGAAAGCACAAAGGAGGTACGTGTGTAAATCTGGGTCGGAATGAATTTGTGTCCTGTCGGAATCTGTCGTAAACAAAGTAATTTGTTTGAATCTGTTTTCACAACGATCAGAGTCTCCTCTTGGCAGAACGCGTCAGTGGAACTGTGGAACAATAATGAAAATAAAAATTGCGATTGTGCGAAATTAATAAATACAATTAATAACATGTATTATTCGTCTTAAATTTAATTACCGGATTTCTCTGTAAAAGGTATTTAATAGAAGCTATCCAGTAGAAGTTCATTCTCGGGGTTTTGTCTCAACTGCGTCTAGTAAGACAATCCACTCTGAAAAATGTAATAATTAAAGGACGCAATTTGTAGATCACGATAAAATAACTCGAGCCTTTCTGTACCAAAAGCGGGCGTTCTTGGGATCCTAGAATTCATCGTTTCTGAGTTGTGCGCAATGATAACGGTAGTGGTTATGTTAAGTGAATTCGGGACTGCGTTCGTAATTGCTAATTTGTGCAAATCATAATTACAAAGTTTCGCATTTTTCGTCTTAAATATTTTTGATGCAAGGGGAGTAGTTGCCTACAAAATATCTATTTACTAATGTTTGCGCTGATGGCTTTTTATAACGGTTAACTTTTGTGCTGATTGCTTTTTATAACTTTTCCGTAGCATATTACTTATAGAAGAAATAAGAATATTTTACAAATATATAAATCAATTATTTTCTTGGAACATTAATCCTCCCAGTAAGTACAGTATTTTGCATAGTTATGCATCGTACATGTTTTATAATGTTCTGTATGTATTTTGGATGAGATGTAACAAATATTCAACATATATTTTATTTAGCTATGATAGTGAGACGGAGACACGACATTTTTTATTGAATACAAATCAACATTGCAACGGGTGCAATAAGGAAATTCTCCATTGACATTGTGCTAACCCTCCTGTACAGTAAGTTAGGTTTTGATTTTCCGTGCAACATTTTTATTTCGCAAATTATGTATAAATCTTACTGTGTCGCAGATAGAGCAGATCTACATAACTTTAGATTCTGAAGTTTAGAAAATGTTTAAAGGTCCCGAAATATGGCCTTGAGTGCGAAGCTGCAATATTTCTTGACCGAACTTCTTCTTCTTCTTCTTCTTCTTCGGCATTTTTCCCTCGGAAACCTACCGTTTTCACTCTCCTTAACTCTCGGCCCTCCCAATCTCCTGGTTTGAGGCCTCTATCCTCCATAGCTTCCTGGATGTAGATTGCGCGCTCTAAAACGGGTCTTCCTCGTCTTGTGGTTGCCACTTTTGGATCTTGTATGGCCATCTGTTTTCACATTCTTTGATCATGTCCTTACCATAGTTGTGCTCTATTTTTCTAGGTCTTCCTAATAGAACAAGTTACATTAATCCTTCTCCATGTTTCTTCATTTCGCATTTTCTGCGAGTAAGTGGTAGGCAGCGTCTCATGTAGTCCGTTTCCACAGTCCTGATCTTCTCTTGTTTTTTGTGTTAGTGGCCACATTTCCGCTCCGTATAGTACTATGTCCACTACACAGTGGAATATCCTTCTTTTGACATCTTGGCTGATATTGTTATTCCATAGTATCCTGTGTAGAGCTTTGGTTGCTTCATTCCCCCATAATTACTCTAGAGTTTATATCTGTGGCACATGTTCCCGAGTTATTTATTAAAGATCCAAGATATTGCAAGGTGTTAATTTTGTTTCAATTCACGCCTTTATCCGTTATTGCGTCCGCAGTGCACATACGTTCTATTTAATTTGTTTTATAATATTATTTAGTTTTTTATTCTATTTATTTATAGTTCTTTATTGTTTTATAAAAATGTATTTCTTATCCCCATTTATTATATTCATCGAATTGCTTTCTTAGCATATTCACCATATCCTCTTCATCGTGAGCAGAGATTACCCGGTCATCAGCTAATAAAAGGCAGTGAAAGGTGTTTCAATTTTTATTCTCATGCCTGAACATTTCCTTTATCAGTTATGTAGGGCTTGTTCAACAAGATAGCATTGAACAAGATAGGAGATACGAGATGGGGTGCACTTGTATATGTTAGAACGAACATGTATTCTAGATTTAGAATTTACTCCTGCGGTTGGAATTTCCATGCTCAGCGTGTTAATATCGATCACCTTTCTCTTGTTATGTCTTGCCGATGACATCAAATACGTACATCTGGTGCGTAAAGTACTGCGAGCATTTTCCCATTTGATTTACACGGCATATTTTTCACATATTCAGCCGCCCGCTCCTCCCAGATTTCGACACCTTCCGGGCGTTGAGCGACCTAGAAGGAGCGTCACGTCGTAGGATGGCGTCCCTCCCGCTTCCGGTCACGTGAGAGAAGCCCGCAGGAAGTGACGTGCGCCACATCTGCCGCCCACTCGCGCCCCCCTTCCTTTGGGAGCCGCAGCTGTCGCTCGCCCGCTGCGCCGGCGCCTGCGTGCGCCAGGCACCCCGGCGGCGGCAGCCCTCGTGGCCCTCTCCAATACACGGCTCTCTGCCACACCCCTTGCCTCTAAACGCGCTTCGTCACCGACTATCACCAACTTGCTTCCCTCCCTGCTTCACCCTTTCACTCGTCCTCCGTTTCTTCAAACGCTTGTTCTTCCATGGCAATTCCGTGTTCGGACCCACTAGTTCGCAGCCTCGTCGAGGGTAAACGATTGAGAAGCGAGCGAGCGAGGGGTGCGGTGCGGAGAGACGCTGCAACCTCCGCAACCGTCGGAACCAGCCGCTGCCGCTGCCGCCGGCGCCGGTGAAAAATGAGAGCGCCGGAGGGGGCGGGTCTCCATTGACGCGCCGGAGGGAGGGGGGGAGGGGCGCGGGCTCCGCAGGTGCCCCTGGCCCCACCCGCGCCGCACGCGCTCCCCGCGGCGAATGCGACTAATTGAGGATTGATGGGGCGCAGCGCGGGAGAGGAAACGGGGCGGGCGGGAAGGCTGAGCGACAGGCGGCGGAAATGATAGGCTCTCGGCAACAGCGAACTCTGCTCCTCGAGTGCTCGGGAATACTCACGCGCGATGCTTCCACGTCATCGTACTACGAAGAGTGCTCTAGGTTCAGAAAGGGCGTGCAGAAGAAGAAAAAATAGATGTACTATCTCAAATCCACAACCGGAATCTGCGTTTCTGAACTTCCCGAAATTGATATTATCATGCTGCATTATCGTATCGTCTGAGCAAGGAAACCACGAAAGTGCACGTAGAAGGCGCTGCTTGTTATAAGAACCAAAGACTAATCAGACTTGAATTGAAGTTTAAATGACATTCTTTGTGCGTAGTCTTTCAAGCAACACAACCCAGAGGGCTGTTGATCTTCATATTCCACTGTACGAATTACTTTGCAGTTAACCATCGCAGCATACGGACGCACGAATCGTGAAGCTGTGACGTTTTAAAAATATTGGTTTGCAAGTAAATTAAAAAGCAAAATAAAATGTTTTGGCATGAAGTACAAATTTATTACTATTATTATTATCATTATTATTACGTATGTGACATTTTATTACTCTGATAACATTTTTGTTTGGGACATCTCGGTGAATGAAGTTATTTGCAATTTAAAGACTTTTCGTATCTTACTCTACAAAATTTTATTTCCTGCCTTTTTGTAATCAGAGCTATGGGTAAAAAAAATATAACTTGCCAGAAAAGCATACCCGGGAAATCATACGTTAAATATAAATGACGTGTCAGCATTACTAAGAGAGAATTTTGTAACGTGAAAGGTGAATCTTCGCCACAGCGGACGTGACTAGTGCACGGAGCTGAATAGCCTTCCTGTGGCGTCTGATGAACTACGGAATCTCAAGGAAAATATATTTAATATTGTTTACGAAAAGCGCTTGCGCAAATCCTGGAAAATTGCTTACCGACTATCGGAAGCCAACTACGCGCTAGCTTTTCATTTGCTCTCTGGAAGACTGGAGCGAATCGTTTCCGAAGTCATTGGCATCGCGCTGCACTTGTTCGAAACGAGCCCCGCGAAACCTCCTCTGTTCCTCGTTGTTGTGGCGGCGACGGCTGCCCCGTGAGATTGCACCCGAGCGTACGCCGTCTTGCGCCTGGAGCGAGCCGCCTGCTCTCGTCGCCGCCCACGCCACGCCCGGGGCCACGGCGAGGCTTCGTCCGCGGGGCTTCTTCGTCCCTTCTCCAGCGTTCGGCGTTGCGAGCGAGGTTCTTCGATGCTCTCCGCTACTTTTGTCATTTCTTTTCTAATGCGTTTCCTAATATCAGCGGGTTTTATTTTATTTTATGTGTATTAAGCGAGACTTTAATCGTTTTGAAAGATTTGTGTGCAATGAAGTAGTGAAAAGCAGAAAGAGCTGGAGACGTCAGCGTGGGGCGGTGGGCGGGCCCTTCGGACGCCGCTGGCGCCTGCGCTCTTCGTCCGCCCAT
The DNA here is from genome assembly GCA_017312745.1 of Gryllus bimaculatus. Taxonomy (NCBI): domain Eukaryota; kingdom Metazoa; phylum Arthropoda; class Insecta; order Orthoptera; family Gryllidae; genus Gryllus; species Gryllus bimaculatus. The sequence continues at coordinate 2,724,721 of BOPP01000128.1, forward strand.
TAGTATGCGGGGCGGCGGCGGAGGCGCGGGCTGCCCGCCGCTAGCAGGAATGCCAACGAGGGGCAGTAGCTGCTGTTGCGCACCCCCACCCCCCTCCCGTCAATCCCGGTGCATTCCGATCCTCCCCAGCCAACAACTATAACCTCGTCATTATGTGCGCAAGATGTGGCAACGTCTCCTTCAAAATGAAAAAAAATGAACTCGTCTTGCTCCCCGTAGAGTTAATTTATTGAGTTTTATTTTGCTAGATCAAGAAAAGTGTAATTCGCAAATAATCAGTCACCAAATGTGCAAAAATCATATTCTTCAGAATTCGAGAGAATTTAGTTTCCCAGCTTTCAAGTCAGCATAACTCTAATTTGCAGTTAACTCTTTATTAAGAGTCTCGCAGTTTTGAGGTGTGAGTGGACGTGGTTTGTTCCCGTTGTGACGCGCGTTGTCTCTGTTGCAGGGCTGGGCCTTTCCTGGCGCGAAGCCCCTGGGCCCCAGCCACCTGCGTGCCCCCTGGCCCGCCGCGCCGCCCAGCAAGCACCGCGGACGTCGGGGCGGTGCGGGCGCCTTCGCTGCCCGGCGCGGCACACGGTTTGCCGGGCCTGGGCCCCGGCCCCGGCCGGGCCCCGCGGCCCGCCCGGCGCTGGCCCGGGCCCGGCGCGCCGCCTGGGGGCGGGCGCCGCCGCCGCCGCGGCCGCCGCCGCCGCCGCTGCCGCCGCCGCCGGCGCCGCGGGCGGGCGCCGCCACGGGGTGGACCACTCGTTCGCCGCCGCGCTGCGCAAGCTGGCCAAGCAGGCGGTCCCCGGCGCCGGTGAGTCCCGCTCCGCGCCAACGCGTCAAATGATCAAAATAACGAATCGGTATGGAAACGACTTCCTAAGCGACCTGGTATGGAAGCCCGCTCGGGTGACCGGTTGTGAGCACACGCTAAGAACCGCATTCGCTGTTTTTGGCGAGTCCAATGATAGCATACGCAACACATCATATTTCTGTTTTATCTGCAGACGATGTGCCGCAAGATGCTCTGAAAGTACCGAGTCTAATTACTATCAATTTAACCACTTGTTCCAAAGACGAACGCGGATATTGTAACATTGGTACCGGTTCGTTTTCCTACCAGAAACAAACGCTCGTCGGAATGTGGCACTTATCAGGTCCACGTCGCATGTAGCATTACAGGTAGAGCGAACACCTTACAAAGAGCACCTTACTATACAGATAGAGTGAACTTAAGCGCCTTTTCATCTTGTCGATGTCTACCTTGATGGTGCTGTGTGTTGCGATCAATTGGGCTACAGATTTAGCCTGGAGGCGTCAACAATTCAGATTAATAGTACTTCTAGAATTACTTCCTAACATCTGGTGTGGTACAGTCGATGTCATCGATCAACACTTTTTTTTCCCTTCCACTGATGTAAGTATTGATTCTTAGGACAGTCACTTGCGTTGGTCAATAGTCCCTCAAGTGTAACGCATGTTATGTCATTGGAGTGGGTGGTTTCTTCTCCTCCTCTGGCACGTGATGTCCGGCGCTCTTCAGCCACCGGTCGGCTGGGACAAGCTCTAGGTTCCCGAATAGTTTCCCTTCGCGTGTGGTTGTGAAGTGTATGTATGCGTGAGAGTATAAGGGAGAGGATGGAACAATAATGAAGAAGGAATGATCGCGCGCGACCCAGGTTTCATTTTTACTGCCGCGGCATTAAAACTGTGCCACGGCCTGGTATTGATCGGATAATCCAAGGGAAAGTACAAATCACAGTAGCTACTCGCTAGTCCTTTTCTGGCCTGACAATTGAGGGTCTGTGCGTGGTCATTCCCATCCCCCTTGACGTCGGAATTTTGGGGAATGGACTTCGTACAACTCCGTTGTGTGAACACACCTGATCAATCGACTAGTACTAGGTCTTGGAATTCTGGGGAGAATGGGTGATATCCCTTTGTTTGCCTTCTAGTGTGCGGTAGGGAAAAGTCCTGCCACTGCTTGCTATATCCCCGTGACATCCCTAACTCTCCAATCGAGAGTCCCCCTGTCGGAATCCGCAGGGCTGTATAGCTTATCCTCGATATGGATTTCGTTCCCCCTTCCCTACTCTCTTCCGCCAGGGAGAGAAGATTAATGGAAACAACGCTGACCCAGAAAGTTTCTTTTGCAAAGATAGACAACGAAACAATGCCTCATTTTTTATTATTACTCTCCATGAAGTCAAAGCAATGAAAGGCTCAATGCGATTAAGCTTCTCACGAAATAGACAAGTGAAGAACGTTCCTAGCGGTAGTTCGCCAAAGAAATGGAACAGTTAAAATGCCGAGCAGGTCAGCAGACTAGAACACTGCCAAACTATTGGAAATAATCTGGCTCTAGATGCTGGTGTCTTTTCACACTGATTAAAATCTCTACAAAAATATGTCAACACAGACAAGTCTCTTTATCAGCACACAGGACAACTCTGTTTGGAGAAAAACACCCCTTGAACACTCATAAGAATCGAAGGTGTAAACGTCCATCATCGTTCTCCTGTGGATTTAAAAGATTTTCTCGCACATTTCGATGAATTTAAGTTGAACCAACAGCAGCTTGCCGGTCCGACGAAGCTCAATAGTAGGTTCCCCACCACCAAAAATTTGATTAAGTCTCGATGGCTAGATTGGTGATACGCGAAAGTAAATCGGCCCCCTGAAGACCCTATCTTTCTTCGCTCTGAACTTAAAATGAAACGTGCGTCAAATATGGGGAAGAGACCCCTTGCCTATGGTCCCAGGGTTGTTGGTAAATGGAAATTCTCCTTTCCAAAAGACGTAGTTGAACTGGCTTCTCGCTACGGAAATATCTCCAGCTCCGCACACTTCACTCTGAGCTTTCTCAATAGTAAGAGAGGGTTTGAGAGAGCTGTGAATTGGATTTTTCGAGTGGCTTGCAAGAGGACTTCAACGTTTCCTCTTCTCCATGATAAAACTTTCTTCTACCCTCGCTCTCGCGAAAGATCAAGCTCCAGGACCCGGCGAGACACACAAGCAAACGAGTATTCAGTGGTCTCTGGTGAGGCCAGCGGACGATTAGTCGGACAGATTCTCAAAGATGCATCGCTGTAGCGCCAGCTGATAACGCCAGTCAGTCCAACAATAACACATGCTTTTACTCAAGTGGAAGGAAGCCAGGCTCCGATGACGTGTTTCAACAGCTGCAGATACCAATTAAGTCTTGTTTTGAATAATATATAGTTGTATTATAATATATTTTGTCTAAAAGACTAAAGTAACTTGTGAAACAGGAAAATTTGCTAAGCATTGTATATTTCTTAGATCCGAATTTAAAATGTGATTGATTAGCGAGACAAAGTTTAGTAGTCACTCTGTGAAATTAGGCACAAAAGATAAAATTGCTTAAAAATACTCACCAACTGAAAATGCAAATTCTACTGTACCCACAATTGTTTAACTTGTTCTGTTCAAATAAAAACAATTTGCCAAACATACAATCATAACTAGGGGGCGGATTTTAATAAAATGATTTTTTTTCTTTTTGCTTTAGAACAATGCCGTTTTGTATAGAAATTCATTTTAGGTCATTACAAAACGAAATGACCTATTTTTATGTTTTTTGCATTTTTCTTCAATTTTGACTAATAAGTAATTTTTCCCCTTTTTACATTTTTACTGCATTTTTCGCAATTTTGACGATGTTAATATAATTTTAATGGTACTTTGTTTAAACAATATTTACGAGGTGCAACGTATGTTCACCCCAGAATTCTTGAGTAGCCTACTTGCGCATGTAGTCATCTCAGCCGTTGTGAGTACTATGCAATCTAAGATTTCTGTGACGTTTATCGGCGCCATTTTCAGTTCGGCATGTTCAGTCCAAAACCAATTTTCGCAAGATGAGTTCACTTTAACGAAAGTAAGAAGCCTCGATTTCAACATCAACTTAACCAACAGCTTGAGTTGTTCATCTGAAGAGTTTTTGATCAAATTTTGTACGTCATTTTTCTTTTTGGGCATTGTAAGAGCATTGATCAATTTTTACTATGTTTTAGGTCATCAAAATCCGCCCTGTAATCATTTCTATTTCACAGCGAATAAGTGTGCATCCAAGTCTTTTCGCGAAGGGGGGGTGGATATCCGATATTCAATTGATCATAGGGTCGCGTAGAGCTTCCTTGTGTAACACTGCACCGAATCTAACTAACCAGCGAGGGAATATCACCGCGTCCAGTAATAAGCATGTACTACATTTACGGGACTAATGACCATAGCTGCGAAATCAATAAATCAATCGTGATATCTTCCGGTTTGCGCTCATTCTTACAGAAGAAAATGGAAGTGTGTAATAGCACTTATCTGCACAACAAGGTGTCTTGGTCAAAGTCGCTGTAATGCCACTCCCATTAATTTGAGAAATATTATGAAAACTATTTTCTGTAAATAATTACGTTCAGTAGATGCGATAAAATTTGCAAAATGCGGAATCTTAAGGGACACGTATTTTTTCCACATTTGACATGATTAAGTATTATGTAATAATACCGAAACATAATAATAATAATAATAATAATAATAATAATAATAATAATAATAATAATAATAATAATAATGGAAAATTTGCGTTTGCCAGGACCATGGTTTGTCTTCCCATTTGACAGATATCCACATGCAAATTTTATTGCATTTTGTTCATTTTAAAGCGAGATACATCTTGAAATATAGTGTACAAGATAATTTAATCGAATGTTGTGTGTTTTTTAATATATTGAATTGCTTATGTTAAACAATTGAAATTGCAAATGCAAATGAGATTATTAAAAAGCAATTATTTTGAAATCGCTGACACTCTCCAATTTTATTTATGAAGGGTGTTTCAGAATAAATGTAAAAACTTCTAGGCCGTGAAGACGGGGTCGAAAATTATCACCTTTTACCAGTGAATAGAGAGAAATTTGGTATAATAGTCACTGAGAAATTTTCCCCTGATTTTTAGTCAACTTCCTATGCACAGATGCAGTCATAGCATTTTTATGTAGCTACTTAACATCTTTGTGTACAGGATCAAATGCAACAGAGTGTGTACAGAGTCCAGACCAAATGCAATTTTTAGAAATGCATACAACTGCATTAAAAACAATTTGCCAAAAACTGTTCACTGAAAGAAAGTGTTATTTTCAAAATCAATTTCAAATTCATTCCTAAAATTAATTTAGTTGTTGCATGTCAGGGAAATGACATAGATTCTTTTTTCTTTTCCTTTTTTCCTCCTTTTGCTTCTTTCTTCTTTTGCTGTCTTCTTCTTCTTTTGCTTCTTCTTCCTTCTTCTTCTTTTGCTGCTTCTTCTTCTTCTTCTTTTTGCTGCTGCTTCTTCTTCTTTCTCTTTTGCTTTGCTGCTGCTTCTTCTTCTTCTTTCTTTTGCTCTTCTTCTTTTCTTCTTCTTTTTTGCTGCTCTTCTTCTTCTTCTTTTGCTGCTTCTTCTGCTTCTTCTTTTGCTAGCTGCTTCTTCTGCTTTAGTGCAATCATTTACTTATTTTTTTCATGATGTAGACCTCTGGACATTTGGATTTCTAGATATTGTAACCCCAGATTCTTTAGGTTCAACTATAGTTTGTTTGTTGTTATATGTTTTATTTATTTTTTTTTTTTTAATTTTCCTTTTCCTGGTATTTAGTGTTCGGCTCTCATTATCAATTCTTTGTGACAAATTCACTTGTGTGTTCAAAGAATTTAGGCTCATCTTGTTGTCACATGTTCCCAGATCGAGAAGTGGAAGCTGATCCTCCTCCATCACGCTCTCCTAAAACTCGGGGACCACCCCCTCTTGTTCAAGGGACATCTCCAACTGCAGGTTGTGCTCAAGACTCAAGGAAGGTATGCAGATCTCCTCACCTCTTGATCAATATTCATTGTTGTTTGTTTGTTTTTTAATACTTGATATACTTTGTTTTATGATGGGTTCAAAAAAAAGAAACAAAGAAACAAAAGGAATGATTATCCTTAGTTGAAGTCTTCTGTAATGTTTCAGGACCGTGGAAGTTTGAGCCATGATCAGCATGGATCTTCCCGCAATTCATCTCGTGCTGATGACACTCCGCTCTATGGTAGCCATGCCAATCGAACAGGTAGTGGTGCCAACGTGGTGAGTGCAGCTGAACTACCAGCCTCCCAGCTGCAGCCACGTAGTGGCTTTCAGCCTTATCGGCCTGAGGAAACTCGTCTTGGGCACCCTCCACCTCCAGCCCCAGGCCCTCCACCACCTCCGTTTGCTCTGGACCCAGCCACTGCAGCAGCAGCTTACAGCCAGTACCATGGCCTGTACCCTGCCACTCATCTCCAGCACCCTTATGGGTGAGTATGCTGCTGACTAGGCAAATAAATATTTTAGTGTAGTTTGTTGCAATTTTTTAATGATTTTAATATGTATTTTCTTCGGTTTCTTTTCAGGCTTGAAGGCTTGTGTATGGAACGATGTGGTATGTTACGGCCACCGCTCTTTCCTCCTCTTCCTCCATCGTATCACCATTTGTATGGTTTACCACGATATTCTCCGGAAATGCTGCCCACTCATTTTGGACTTATACCACCAATGCATGAAAGGTATGCACATTGCAAGACTTTTGGATTTTATTTCTTTCTTTCACTTTTATTCTATTGTAGAGGTAATTGAGTATTTCTTATTTAAATTGGGATATTTATTAACAAGATTGACATTTGAATAGAGAGCCAGAAAAATATACTACCCCAGAACAGAAGATAACACCTTCACTGCCACCAAATTTGTGTAGAAAGCAACAAATTAATATTTTTATGAAAATAAATTTTTTGATGAATGAATTCCAAACTCAATTACTTATATACTTTGTAGTTTGGTAATTAATGATAAAAACTCAACCGTACTTTGAAGTTGCAGTAGTCTATATATCAAGATCGTTTTTCTGGAACACAACACAAGAATGTGAAATTATATTTTTATTTTCGTATTAATGCCAGTCCTATGCAGTAACTTCTTGTCGCACAAGTTTTCTTCTTTTTTACATTTCGACCTGAATTTGTTTTTCCTTACACAAATTATATCAATGCAGTGCTTTTCCTTGTCTTGAATATGTTGACCAGTTGGTAGGAAAAGTGAATAGGCTAACGTTAGCAGGTTACTTTGGTGAAATTTATTTTAATCATCTGCTCAATAGTGTCAACTCTGAATTAAATTCGCTTTACAAGAGTTTTACTGTTACTTGTTACTTTTTCCTTGAGATATATATTCATCAAAACATGTGAAACACGCTTCACATGCAAGTAATAATGGCTATTTATCTTTGTTCTAGAATAATGTTATTTCCATACTAAAGATAAAATTTCTGAAATTTCAAATAAACCATTAGAAACTAGAGGTAAATGGATAAAAAGGTCATATATAGTACACATTTTTATCACAATAGATTTTAAGAATGGTTGTTCAGAATACTGTCCCCCTGTCAAAATGACTGTTTACATTGTTCAGCGTTGATGTATAAGTTTAGACATTTTCTAATAAAATGTCGATCATGATCTATAAGAGAAATTAATATCTCAATTTTCAACATGTTTTCTAAAATTTATTTATTTTAGTATGGAAAAAAAATTTCAAAACTATTTTCCTTTAGAAAAGTCTTATGTGTGGCAGCCTAAGAAAATGCTTCTTCTATAAAAAGTGAATACATAATTTTTAGAAATAATGTAGATTAAAGTATATGAGGTGAACAATAATTGATCTTTTATGGAAGATGGTGATAAAGGAAGAAAATTATTAAAATTAGCAAACTTCTAGAAAAGTGTTTGCTCTAGTGTCAATAAGAAAGTTTCTAAGCGTTGTTCGTTTCTGTAATTTTAGGGAATTTGCAGTTTTATTGATGCTACACAATAACTTAAAAGTGTATTACTGATAAGTGTGCTCTTGTCTTTGTATTTGTTTCTTGATACAGTTTTACAGTTTTACTTTTTTGGTTTAAAAAAAATAGACATAACTTATAATTGTTCATTACTTCATTCGTGTTTGTTTGGGTATCTATATCTCCATTTCCGTTTGGACTTATAGGCTTCTTTCTCATGGACTCAATGCTTCACACACCTTGATAGCCATGAATACAAGTCATGATTGTAAAAGTTTGCAGCCAGGTTATTTGAGTGAATCGTTCAAAACCATTTTCATTATCTTTTTTATGATAACTATTGTCAGATGCCACCGCAAAAGCATGCTAGCTATTAGCTTTCATGTTTATGCAAGTCATTCAAAAGAAAACTTTTATACTGCACTGAGAATTGAAAATGATGATAAAAAAATGTCATTTGATAAAAGGTGAATTATTTTAGTTCATTATCATTGTTTCAGAAGCATTACTTGCTGTCAATATCTTTTTTGTTCTTATAAGTATGTCAAAGTTCACATTCATGTATCATAATGAATGACAAGATGAATCTTGGATTCATTTGAGATTATGACTCACACATTTGCCATGACATGTCCCTAGCTGCACAGAAACAAATGAAAATTCACAATTACTTTTAGAACTTAAGAAAGAAAAATAAGTACAGTGCTGTGCTGAAAGTGATAGTTATTGTTTGGTCTGGTAAGGCCTTATACCGTGTGTACATAATCATATTGCGATTATTTGCTGTAAATTCCATAGCCTACAGCAATTTTTTTATCTACAAAGGAAGTTTTTTAGAGAGATGTTTTTTAATTATACATATCACATTACATACTATGGTTTGGTTCTTGAGTTTTGTGTTGTGAAGCAATTCCATTTGGGTAGTGCTTCAATGTGATAAAATGGTGATAAACTTTCCTACACAATTATGTAATTTCGAAGACATTTTAATTTGTGGGCCAATTTGTTGAATAAGTGTTTTAAATAAATGAATTTTTTTCTGATCTTCCCTGATTAACTGAAGGCCCCGCAAATGAAACTCAAGGATATATCATTAAAATGTTTGGGAATTTTTTAAAGTTTTAATAAGCTCTAATAGTGATCGTTCTTGAAAATTTATAATCATCATTACTAACATTTTTTTATATGATTTTTTTATGAAATCAAAGGATTTTGTTCTGCATTGTGTTTGTAGAGATGCATTTAACTAAATAAAATGATCTCTTGGGTTCAGGCTGAAGTTGGAAGAAGAGCATAGACAACGAGAGACTCAGCGATTGAGAGAAGAAGAAAAGGAACGAGAGCGAGAACGTGAACGTGAACGGGAGCGCGAACGTGAGCGTGAAAGAGAGCGCGAACGAGAACGTGAGAGGGAGCAGGAACGTGAAAGGGAGAAGGAGCGCCGTGACAAGTCCCGGCGCAGCCCTCGTGCCTCCCCCTCCCACCACGAGTCTCCAGGTGAGGGCGGTCGGGACACAGGACGCAGAGACTCAGCCGGACTGTATTAGCCTGATTACAAGGTTCACGGCTACGCTAGGTTGTTGAAGTGCAATGAGAGACTTTTGAATTTCATGTATCGTGCTGTTACGTGTTCTTTGGGTGTACTTCATGTTAAAATTCTTTGTTGAATCAGTATTGTAATTTGATTGATGTGAACAACAAACACATATTCTTAGGATTTTTTTCTATAATTCTGTATGTGTCTCTCCTTCAAATAAAGAAAATTTGACCATAGTGTCTGATTATTTAAAATTTTCAACCTATGATTTGGCTAATACAGTAGTCCACTTGAAATTGGGTGGTAAGGCTGCACTGTTCATTGATGTAGTCTGTAGCTTCTATGCCTCAAGCTAAGAAGTTCAGGTCTCATCACAGTGCTGGTCTGTCTTTTGTTCCAGCTAGGAAGGCACCCATAACGGGAGTACGGGATAGGACTGCAGACTCCAGCAGAAAGGATGTGGATTCTTCCCACAGTTCTTCCCGAGCCCCACATCCTCCTCCTTTGATTGCTCCTGGATCTATTCCTAACCCTACGACTGTTACTCTTCCTCCTCCTTTACATCCTATTCCCAACATACCTCATGAATCTGATCTGCATCAACACTCAGGGAAAAGTTTGTTGACGCAGCAGTCTTCATCTTCCCATTTAGGAGCCATCCCAAAATTAACATACCCCTCTGGAGCTTCAGCCCTGCCTCCACACCACCCACATGCTTCTACCCCACCCTCACATGCCTTGCCCCCACATCATCCTCATACTCCCACACCTCCGAGTCTTACTTCCCACCACAGGCTAACCCCTCCTCATCAAACACCCCCACATTTACAACATGCCTCTACTCCCCCTTCTCATTCTTTGCCTTCTCATCCTCTCACCCCTCCTCATGCTTTGGCTCCTCATACATCTCCTCAGGTAACAACTTCTCCACACTCCCATATCCCCCACCATCAACATGCACTGACACCCACGTCAGTTGTACCAACCCATATGACTCATCATCTCCAGCCACCTGCCCCTCACTTCACATCTAGTCAGCATTCACTACCACATCAACGTACAAACAATTTAAGTTCAGTGCCCACTTCTAAGAGCAGTAAAGATCATATTGTTAGACCATTTGAAGATAACTTTCCACAGCAGCACTGTAGCAACAGGCGATCACCGATCGTGGCTTCTGCCACAGCAACGAATGTAGTGACTTCCTCCCCTGCCAAAGGAGACCGTTTAGCTGCAGAACCACCTCATCCATCCGTTACTGATGCAAATAGCATTCACAACAGTTCTAAAATAATGCATGGACATCATACATCCTCATCTTCAGTGAACAGTGTTCCTCCTCACAACTCCCAGAACTCAGTGAATAGTAGTAAAAACAGTGTACGGGAAGATGCTTCAACTCAACAACGGACATCAGTGTATTCCACGAGTAAAGAAAGTAGCAACATCCCGCAGACTGCAAGTGATTGTGTGGTTCAAAAAGTGGTGTTATCATCCCGGGGGTCAAACGTAGGAACGCATGACGCACACTCCAACAGTCAAGTAAACATGTCTGCTCCTGCCTTGGACTTGCAACATCCAAGTCAGTCGTCTCTTCAAGTTGCATCCCAGTCATTCCAGACTCTGAGTTCTCAGAGTCAAATTGTAAGTCAGTCATCGGTTTTGCATCCCTATCCACAGCAGCACACAGCACAGTCTACAACAGGACTGACTCAGCAAATTGGGCCAAGTACTCAACTGTACCATCCTCCACATTTAAGCCAAGATTCTTCAGTGGTGAGGCATCAGCCTTCTCTTCCAGGGCCTCTTCCGCAGCCGCTGTCGGCACTGCCTCCTGTTGTGACACAGGCTCACCATCCACCTGCGTTGCAGACCATGCAGCCTACGTATCAGCCACCTGTGACATCGTCATTGCCACCCTTTTCTCTGGGAAGGGACCATCTGGCAAATCCTAACAGTGCACTCCAAATGCCAAGTGTACCCAGCCATGCGGGACTGCAGCCGAGCAACCAACCCCCTGTGGTTCCAGTCATTCCAGCAATACCTTCGATACCAACAGTATCATCTGTACCATCAATTCCAAATGTTCCATCTGTTTCAAGTGTCTCAACTGCAGCATCCACTCCACCTGTTTCAGCTCCTCCCTCAATTCCGACAGTTCCTGTTGTTCAAACTGTTCCTACAGTATCTGTTCCTAGTGTCCCTGCAGTCCTACAATCATCTTCAGTATCAAATATACCCACTATCCCCACAATTCCTTCTGTTCCATCTCTTCCAGTTTCTACTGCCAGCCAACCGACACTACATGTCCCCATTCCTCCTTCCATTAATAGGGAACAACTATCTGTTGCTCAGTCAACTCATCATTCTGTGCTACAATTGGCATCTAGCACTGGACTTCAACTGGTCACTCCTCCTGCACCCCCTCCTCCTGTGCTCAATGTACCAGATGCAGCTAAAGTACTGGCTGCTGTGCAATCTAAGGATGGTGGGAGTGCCATGTCAGTTTGGGACTATCATTATTTAAGTAAAAGTATCACTGGTCAAAGGGTAAGTGTATCTTCAATATTTAAGAATTCTTTACTGAGCAGTTGTTGTCAACTTCTGTGCAGATTATGTATATCTACACCCTAAAATCATTTGGTATTCAATAAAATATTTATTTATTTTTTTGTTCCAGCAAATAGATTCCGAGGCTGTGTCGCCACCAGGTGTGATAAGTAAATTAGATTTGGCAGAGAGGCGAAGGAGGGAGAGAAGGAAAATGTGTAGTGTGCCTTCGTCAGCTTCTGATTCAGAAAGTGAAGAGAATGATCAGTTACCACCTCTGTGGCTTACCAAAGGCCCACCTGCGGAGTTGGATGCACCTCCCAAGAAGCTCAAATTTTTAGCAATTTTTGGTCTAATCACTCTCACTAAACGAAATGGTATGAAATATCAATATTCCTACTGCATTATTTCATTTTTTATATTTTCTTATGTCATTGTAATAGAGTTCAGGTAAAGTAGCCAAGACGTTTTCCTCTCTTCTGTTTCCTGAATGCAGGATTTCTTCCTCCTTATTAGAATTAATGTACTTTTTCCTTAAAATGTTTTTATTTCATTTTCATGAAATATACTAAATACAGATTCTAAGAATTTTTGTATGGTGTTGTATCATTTTGTATCAATTTTTCATCTTGGTTCATATTTTCTTGCATTACTTACTTGCAGAATTATACTCCTGATTGAAAGTCATACACAAATGTAGAGTAGAAGTGCTTGAACATGGCTCATATATTCTCACATTCTTTCTACCATTTACACAAACCTATGGTAATTGAATTAAGAGTGAATAAGTTTTAATACGACTAAAAGTAATCAAACTTGATTGAAACACTGCATATATCCAGTTTCTGATGTGTTCTGAGACCCACTTTGACCCTTTTTTCTTATATTTTTATTTATTTAATTACCTATGTCCATGTCTGTGTATATACAATAAACTGAAACATTTTAACATAATGTCTTTTCATAAAAAAAATCCACTCCTAGCCTGAATAATTTTCTTGACAATTCTTGGCTTTTTATTCATGAGTTTCTAATAAATAATAGCGTCAATGAATTATTTTACAAAACTTGTTGTTTGAGGTATTATTCAATTCTGAATCTCTATGAAGTAGAAACTACAGTCCAAACTCCATAGCACATTACAGCAAACTGTGGCTTTTCCAGCTTCAGTTTAAATCAATGATTACTCTTGAGTGGGAATATAAGGATCCCTAAGTAATTTTTATGTACACAAGAGAAATTGAGACAAAGACCCTACTTCTGTGCCCCGAGTCTTTGCTTCCCACTATGAAGGCCAAATATAGGGCGCCGAGAAAAAGAACTTCAAGGGTGTCCAAAAACTTATATAATATTTCATTTTTGTAATATTAAATTAATATAATAACTATAATAAATATTTACATTGTGACCCGTTTCTCCTGAAAGAACCTTGACAATGCCCTTTAATAAGAAAAATCCTGTGTTTTTATCAATGATTGAATGAAACATTTTGTACACAATTGACCCGTTCTCCCTTTGACAGAATTACATTTTGTTTCAAATTCATTAATAAAGATGACTGAATCAACAACTAGTTCATTTTGTGTATCAAGTTATTTAACTGTCTTTGGAATGAAATATGTAATGAGCATTTTAAGAACTTGTTGTACTGCTAATTAATTTTTTTAAAGTCTCAGAATTGTCAGCCTATTCTAAAATAACTTTTTTAATATCAAAATTATGACTATTAATCGGCAACCAAATAGGTTCCCATATCAAAACAGGTTCTGGACGCAATAGTAAATTGTGCAGGGTTTCATTGAAACCTTAGTGGGGCTTTTAAAATATCCTTTTTACACAGAAATCAATTTGTTTTTCCAGGATAATAATTTCTGATTGTTCTTGCAACAAGATTAGCAGCATGTGCTAAATAAATTACTTGAACTACATTTTGGGCAGAATATTTTTCAATTTTGAGCTCATTAACCATGCTATTTGCTTTATCTTTCACCATTAAAATAATTTTGTTATATGTAACATAGTTAAGCAAATAAAAGTTAGTTAACTCTTCTTGTAGCAAACGAGTGATTGTTAACTTGTTTTTTCAAGTTGTTTTGAAGCAATTAAATATGACCGATTATTGTTATCCATTTCATATAAAATACCCATGGTTAGGTGACTTCAGTGGTGTAACATGTGATAAAAAAAATGTGCAAAATTTTCAAAGTATGTAACTTGCATATAATCTGCACACTAATTTTTATGAATATGACACAGATGGGTATATATGCAAATATATAAATAAAGTAAACTAAACAACCTACAATGTCACATAAACAAGTTGTACTTCTAAACAAATAAAAATAACCAATATAAGGTTTTGACAAAATTTTCCTCTTAAATTTACTGTTTCTTCACATTTTACCTTTTTATTATTATTATTATTATTATTATTATTATTATTATTATTATTATTATTATTTTAAATTATTATTTTTATGCATCATTTAATACTTGTATCTGGTTGGTCACGATGTTAAGCAAAGATACATTTAGAAGAGTCAATCACAAACGGGTCACAGTATGTTGTGAAGAAATATTCAAATTCTGCTTACAATAATGTTCACACTCATAACAACAATAAGGCAAGGAAAAAAGGAAAGTTTATTTCCTTTGAAATAAAGAATTCTCACTTTTTGAAGTAATTAAGTGTAGAAGTTAAGTACCTTCATATTAATGTATTTTTTGTCAGTATAACTCATGTAATATCTTTAGAGTTTTTCCAAACCATGTTTTTATTTTACTTTATACCAAATATATTACATGTGTCCTTATGAAATCCAGACTTCATTAATTTTTGTTGTCTAATTTATTCTGTTTTCATTCCAAGTGAAAAAAAATTCTTTGTGTATATTGCATTCTTATTTAATAATTTTCAACAATTTACTTCTTTGTTTTCAATTTTTAAGATATAGTTTTTAAGAAGTGTTACTTTTTAATATTAAAAAAGAAAATACTTTTCAGAATTGGAGCTTAAAAAATTGGAAAGGCGTTTGGTTACCAGTGCTACTTTATCTCAAATAGATGATACCACTTCAGCAGATTTAAATTCACCTCCTCCACTTAACTTACCTGTGCCCCGTGAATCACCTGATAGCCTCAGTCGGTTGGCTGACTACAAAAGCAAAACTCGTTTCTTGAAAACTCTTGGACTGGATGCTCTATCTCGCAAGGATAGAGAAGGTAAAATAATATTTATTTACATTGATATTATAATAATTGTTTTTCTTTTCTTATGTTTGCATTTACTATTGTTACCACCCTTTTTGCTGCTAGACATTTCCATTGAAGAAAGAAATTAAATTTGACGTAATTATTAAATTATTTTACTGAAATGCCAGTTTTGCTATGTTACCTGAAAGTGAGTAAAATGTTGTTTTCAAATGGTTTGAATTTTGTCTCTTGCTATTCCCCCCCCTCCAAGTATAACTTACTTTATTGTCTTACAAATAGAATCCTTTCCTTTCGAATCTTCCACAATCAAGGGTGGATTAATTCATAAGCTCACTAAACACTTGCTTTGGGTAAGGGCCTCAAAAAATGTTTAAACAAAATTGTATATTTGTTCACAGTAGTTTATTTTTCATATTTATTGTGTATTCAATTTTTTGATATATTTTTAGAGATGCCAAGTTTTTAAGAATGTTTACAATCCCTGAAGTTAATTTAGCCTTGCCTAAAATCCAGAAAATGTGTCTCCAAGTTCATTAATGTCATGGTACATAATGTACATGGAGTACATACATTTCATGATTAATATTATTTCCGTAGTGTTAAAAGTCGCAGACTAGTGGGGAAGGGTGGGGATCAACAATGAACCCCAGCTCAGGTTTTGCCTTCTATGTTTTTGTTAGGGAAGGAGTCGAACAAACTCCTTCATCCTTTAGGGCTTGTATTATTGGAACCTTTCTGAACCCTTAGTGGGAGATGTGTATTTGAATGCATATTGAAACTTCACAAAAATATTGTAAGCGTCACAATTCATAATCACTTTATGAAAGGTCCATCATACTTGTACAGTTCTGTATTGCTCATAATTACGTTTAAATCTTGTTGTAGTATCGGTCAATGTAGATAATACTTGTTCATCCAAAAAAATACAGTGAATGTTGAACCAGTTCTTCAACAACAATAACAATAATAACAACAACAACAACAACAACAACAACAACAACAACAACAACAAAAGACATGGCCATCTATGCCTCTGCAGAAAATACCGCAAGTTTAGAAAATGTTTAGTGCCCTTACCATATCCGAAAAACTAAAAATATTTTAACATAAACCGGCAGAAAATAATAATATATTGCAAAGTACATATATAATACTTATGCATAATACATAAAAGTTTCTTTCAGTTACATTACAATTTATTCCAGGGGCTGCCGTTGACGATAGCCCTCTCCTTCGCCCTTCCACCTGTGCTCTGTGTACCAGAATATGCATTGGCTTGCTGCTATTTACTAGATGATAGTCATTTAGTAAACATATGATTTACTGTATATATTCTGATGTGGTTCTTTTTCTTTTTTCAGAAATAGAGCATATTTGGCAATCAGTAATAGCTGAAAGACTGCGTCGGAAATGTGTGAATAGTGTAGTGGCTTATTGCAATCGATCCATTGTGAAAGAGACACCAACAGTTTCAGCTATCAGTTTGAAAGTGCCAGAACATCCTTTGGAGAACAGAGTTCTATTCAGAGAGAATGATCGTGTCATAAAAATAATACCTGACATTATGAACAGGCAACGAACTTCTGGCTTAAAGAGGCCACTGAGTCCAGCGGCTGATAAGTTTTTGGTGCTACCCAACCCTGGTCAGAATGGCACAAGACCTGGTTTTCATTTTGCCAGCGTGCCTTCACCAAGTGCTCTGTTGCTGCAAAATGGGGTGAAGAGATTAGCTACAGACCATGAGGTTGATATAGAGGCTCCTGAAACACCTCCTCTAGACGATGAAAGACCTCGATGGCCAGGATTGGAAGAGATCATGGATGCTTACCACAGATATGCTCAAGGTAAGTTTCTTGGGGTAGTGGGCAAAATTATTGTTAAATTTTAATTTTATCTTTGTCATGACTATTATTATAATTATTTTTATTGTGGAACAGGTTGTGTTCGTTATCATGTGTATGTATGTGCAAACATTCTCACTCATGTAGTACACACTCACATTTGTATGTGTGGTGTACAGACATGTGCATGTGTGAACACCACATAAAAAATGTGCCCATGCTGTCATTCTTTATGCAATTGCACACACATGCATGCAGACACACACTCAGACACAAATAGACATATCACTTGCAAGTGTTCTAACACGCACTCTCTC
This sequence comes from Gryllus bimaculatus, assembly GCA_017312745.1. Classification (NCBI taxonomy): domain Eukaryota; kingdom Metazoa; phylum Arthropoda; class Insecta; order Orthoptera; family Gryllidae; genus Gryllus; species Gryllus bimaculatus. The sequence goes on from BOPP01000128.1 coordinate 2,742,017, forward strand.
TTCTCTCCTATCTCTCCCCTCTTTTCCCCAGTCTCTCTCCCTCTCTCTCTCTCCCTCTTTCTCTCTCCCTCTCTCTCTCCCTCTCTCTCCCTCTCCTTTTTAAAATCTGAAAGACCCTTTTTATAATATTATATATTCATATTTTAGAGAAACAACTTGAACGAACTGTTCTCCAAGAACAGTGTGCCTATCAATGCAAACTACTTGCTGAACGAAGGCGAGAAGCTGATATATTGGATCGGAGATTAAGAGAACTTGTCGCTACCAAGAGTCTTCAAGATTACGAACGACACCAGACACAGCAAGCTCTAGATCATCTGAACAATTGTTTACGTAAACTAAGGTAGCAACCCATGTCTTGCCTGTGGAACAAACGTGTTTTGAACTCTATTTCAAGCACAGATGGTTCTGTAACCACAGGTTGTGATGCGAAACAGAGCAGTACAAGTCACAAGTATAAGTCTTAAACGTGACAGTAGAAGTAGTAATGGGCATTTCAGTAAATGACTCTTTAAGTTGCAGATGAACTAGATCTTGCAGAGCAGTCTCACCTTGAATGGAATACCACACCAGGATAAAATATGAATATCTTATTTATTTTGTTGTTTTGACTTGTTACCTGAAGGTGAGCCTTGAAATAATTTCATTTTTGTAATGTTGGGTGCAAAATATCACAGATAAATGTGGATACAAACTTTAATATTAAACAAAAGTTGTAGAGGCAGACTTGTTTCCCCATTTCTGCGTAGTACTTACATTTCTTTAAGTTGTAATTATTTTAAGACTCTTAATGAACCATATGAAATGCCTTATGTGGTACACATGCTGAGGAAGAACATCGTGGTTTTGTGACATGAAAGTTTCTGTTGTTTAATTTAAGAATTTTCAATCAATAAACAATTTACAACATGGATCTCCAAAAGCCAGGTCATTGTACAGTCCATAGATATAAGTACATGTATCTAAGAGCACATTGTTTTCCAAACAATTTCGAAAATTTGTTTTGAGTGTGGTCATTTATTGCCTGTCTAGATAGGCTACATCAGCATTCACTCTGATAGAATCATTCTATTTCAAACATGTATAGTTGTATTTTTATTATCAGGAAACTTATTTTTCATATGTTATTAGCTTATTCTTCCCTACAATGAAGGAAACAATAATTCATGTGTTATGTCTGTGATTGTTAATATCCTTTTTGGCCAAATTAATGATGCATTTGCTTGTCAGTATTTGTTCTTATAATTTTTGTTACAAAATCATTTTACTGTATCAAATATTACCTTCAGAATACTTTTCAAATATATCTTTACATTATAAATGCTGTCTCCTTCAAGGCTGTTTGTTGTGTAAGTTTTTGTTGACAGATGTGTCTAGCAGCATTTGTTGCTGTTTGTTTGTAAATTGTGTCATTTTTTAAGTACAATAGTCATTAATAATTAAGTTAAAAAGTTAGGCTTTTATCCATATGTTATATATTTAAAATGGCAAATTACATGTTAATATACACAGTCTCACCCCTTGTGTACAAGTCAAAACTCCTTTTCACTATTGATGATCTGTGCAATATATATTTTTAAAATCATAGTGGGAATGCTGTAAGGGAGTATGAAAGTGAAAAGGAGATTACATTCACCTTTTATATTCTTTTCAAATGAAACACCTCCAAGCTTACCGAGGGACAATGACTCAGTGGTGATATATAATATTGTTTTCACCTTGATAAGTTGACCATTTCCTATAACCTGTCCTGCTTTCGGAGAAAGCGTGATGTGTGCATTCCATTGATGTTTACAAGCTACTCTGAAGCAGCTTCCACAACTGCATTTGTGTTGCTGATGTGTTGGGAACTGCTTAGGCATAACCAGCAAAATAGTCCACTTCACCTAGTCTTCTTCTCTCTTGTAGTCACTGCATACAAAAACAGTTCTTAAGCTTTTAAGTTCCAGATAATTGTTAAACATCCTGTAGTGGTGTATGTAATCATACATAGTGTACTTGTAACAACTTATGAGTATTTTGTGGCAGGCACTTCTTTTCAAGTGTTAGCGAGTACCTGTAATTTATTTGATCCTTGACATAACGAGTACCGTTTTTTATTATTACTGACAAAAATAAATATTAAGTTTTGGAATGTGACTGAAATATTAAAGTTATTTTATTTTTAATTAATATATATTAATTGAAGAGTTTTAAAATAGGGTCTTATCATATTTTCATCGTCATGCTGTTCGTACGTGTTGCAGCTCATACTCATTGTACTATATTGTACAGCGGTATTTTTATGTTTATTCCATCAGTCTTAGGCGGATAATGACTTATAACTTAATGAAAGGCAATTACTTTTCTATGACTCATTCACAGAAAATGAGTACTTTTTTGCTATTTTTATGAAGAAGTAATTTGAATTATGTAAATATACTACAATTTGGATGAGGAAAATATCACATTCCGCTAGAAGTGGCATTCCGTTATATGCTATTTATGAACAAAACAGCATAATGGGCTAGAAGATAGTGGCATAACATACATGTAAGGTACATTTTTTTCTTTTATTTCTTTTGTTTGAATTATGTGCCACAAGAGAACACTAAGAAAATTTCTAAGAACAAAGAATGACAAAAGATTTAATAACTTTTTTATCAGTGCCTCCACCGATAAAAGTTTAAAAAAATGTTCTTTACCCTTGAGAACTTTTGGATGTATATATTTATGGTTTTTATTTTCTACATTATGAAATGACATTGTAGAATGCATATTTTATCTGGCTGTTGAAATGAATCTTTCCTGTAATATTACTTTATTGGATATGATTAATAGTCTTTTCTCTGTCTCATTGTAAATATTAAAGTGATGTATGTATAAATATTTGTAACATGAGAATGAAATAATAATTAATTATCTTTGTAATAATATTTATACTTTTACCTAGTGGATATGACCATAAAATGTGTTCCATGATGGGAGATTCATCCCAGAATTGCTAAATAAAAACATTCTATAGATATTACCATGATCCTGTCACGAGTTCTTATTGTTCCTTGTTACTTTCATTGGTAGTGATAAGAATATTCTCGTAAGGATTACCAACATGCAGTGAATTTAACATAAAAATACTGAATATTGGAGACAATGTGTACACCTGACTTTCAAACAGACACATCCTTGGTGAATAAATTCTAATATCCATAGAGTAAAATTTCTTGCATATCTCCAGTTACATCGTATTGGCCCAGAAAGTATGATTTGTGACACTAATTAAAGGACTAAATTAATACAGGGATTGTACATTTTGTGTGATAGTATTGATTTGTAAAATTTTAGGTTACAAAACATGTCCCAAGTTAATTGTTAATGTTGTTCTACCGGAACGTCTTTCTGGTACCTCACACACATACATACACACACTGCTGCTCGAAAAAATTGCAACAACCAGAAGGAATAGTTGGAATCACTTAAAAATCCGTGGATGTGTTGGTGTATTCAGGGGTGGATCCAGAGACGAATTTTGAGAAAGGGAAATTCAAAATGTTTTGGTAGGTGTCATATTGCAGATTTTGTAAATGTTGGCTACAATTAGGTGTAATGCGTAGTAATGTTTATCCCTTTCTTTTTCTCTCACTTTTCTTTGCTTGAAAGTTTCACGACAATTCAAAATTAATAGATACAGAAAAATTTAAAGAGAGGGAAATTTCCCTCCCTGTGGATCCGCGCCTGGTCTATACATAAGATGTTATTTAATTTGCGTTGAGCTGGCGTTCACTTTGGATTAGCAGCGCCCTTTTGTGTGACAGGTAAGGTCATTGTTACATCACACCTAGTTGGTGTAGAGCCGTCAAAGGGTATAAACGTACTAAACGTGCAAGCAGGTACCAGTATACCTCGTCAACACCATACCATCAGCGAAGTTTTCGAAAATGAAACTAGCGTTCTTTCCGTTCTTTATTACATATGTTGAGAAAGTTAAAAGTACAAAATTGGAGCGGTTGAGATTTTTTAAAACAAATATCAGTCGCAAAATACGCAAAAACTTCATTTTTTATATTGTAATTACCTTTTTCGAAGAGCTAATTTTGTACAACAAACTTTTTCCAAGACAAAAATCTCTATTTCCAGTTTTGAAGTTTTAATTTTTTTCTTCGAAATATCTGAGATACTGACGAAAAAGAGGCCTGCGCCATTTTCTTAAACTTCTTTTGCACCATTCAACAATAAACTTTAATCAAAGAATGTGAATCCTTTTTTTATGTCCAAGGGGCTTCATGTAAGGTGCCCCGCTCATTAAAATATCGCTTTCAAATTCCAGGGTCCGCAAAATCAGCTAAAGCGATTGGGGGAGTATCAATTTTGCAAGAAATTGGCATAACGGGTTTGCGCTACCATTGCGCAGACGGACGGACAGGCAGATAAGACCTTTCGCCGTCAATCAATTTTTTCCGTACGAAGGACGCACAAAACGTGGAATCTGGCTACACCACGTGTTAGAGGATTGTTTTCTATATTCAGTAACTGGATTTATCCACTTTTTCCTTACTAGGGCCCGGAAATAAAGGTTTTTGTGTCGGTAATTCGCAGTTTTCCTGCTCACGATTGCAATGCTTTCTCTTACGTTGATAAGTGCGAGAAAATGAAAATCGCAGTATAGGAAAAGACCTACCCCCTTGGCCCTTGGCAGCTCTTGAGCTTGGACAAATTCTTCGGGAACAAATGCCAGAGGTTTTGCTTTTCCGTTACAACTCAAATTCTTACGTGTTTGTTGTTTTTTTAATTTCCTTTGTTGTTGCACACTTCAAATTCGTATTCAGCATCTCAAAAAACAAAATCAAAACTATACCACTATGATTTAGCAAACTACGTAAGGACTGGACTACAGCCCTCTGTAGAGTGGGTACGTTATTGAATTTCATTGTCGTATGGGCACAACAATATGAATATTTTTAATGGCAATCATACACGGTATTCAGAGTCCACTCCAAGGGCACTCTAGCCATCTTGGCCCACTCTACATACACTCACAGCCCTCTCTACAGAGTGGGGAATGTTCCTTAGCTGTATTTAATTTAGTCCTCCCACTTATGTGACCATAATATGACCGTACCGATGGCATATCACATGCAAAGTTATCCTTGCAATGCGGCTGTCCGTTTCGTGGAAAGAACTTTCTCCATCCTTTCTCCAAGAACCATGCCTCCTATCAAGATTATGATTCTATTGCCGCAAAGAGAATATACCACATGCTACTGCCAACTTTGTCGTGAAGTTTGTAAGAGAAATCAAATATAGTATCTATAGTATTTTGAGAAATACATCACCCAAGTAGTAATAAAAACCATTCCTGTATTATTAGTTTATTGGTGTGTATTGAACATAGAGATAAAATATTTCTCAAGAGTTGTTTGTGTGTGGGTATTTATGTTTATATTAAATTGATATAATCTGTGTGAAATTTTGTTGGGCAATGTTGGCTAACATTTGCGCAGTGGGGTGGGTGAAACTTGTGAAAAATCAAAGAGTATATTAAGTGGTGAAAGATAAGGAAAGACACGCCGGCACCAACGGAGAGGCGTGGTGGCATGTCAGTGTATGTAGTAGTTGACATTATGTAAATAGATGACATTGCTATCTCGTGAGTTGCATCGTCGTTGCTGATACAGCGGACGAGAGGAGTTATTTCATTATTTGTTATAGGTGATAGACACGTTTAATGCTTAACATAATTAATTGCAGTGTTTGATTTCCATACTTTTCGTATCTTTTTCAGTTCTTAACTTGCCATGGCTGTCCCACGCTTTGAACCCTGCATTTCTCTTCCTTTGGAACCCTCAGTTTTGGAAGATGTAGTTCCAAAGGCAAAAGACTGGGCTTTAATGCATGGTAACCTACATCACATTACAAAGTATATTAAATAAATTTTAAAAAAAGCAATAAAACAGTGACAATTTTATAGTTTCTTTAATTCTGTGCAGGGGCTGCGATGCGGTCCAAAACAAATTTCAACCCAGATTCTCTTCAGTTTGCACCATTTGTTCTTATACCATCGGTGTTTCCTAGAAAAGAATTTGAAAAGGCTGTAGCCATTCAAGAAGTTCTGAATGAATTAGTTCACAAGGTTGCTCATGATCGTGACTTTTTAGTAGAAAATCTGAAAAGGTACAGTAGTAATTATTATACTTTTTCATAGTAATTTTGTTTATCATTATAAATCTGTTGTCAAAAAATTTTATTTGTGAAAGCAGTGGTGATATATTTGGAAAGATGTTGAAAATGTGGTCTGTGAGCACTTGCTGAAGCCAATGTATATTCTTATAAACACACACACATGTAAATAAATTCATAGTACCTTTTTTGTTTTTGCTTAAAAAAAAGGTATTTGTAAGTAATTTCATGTCCCTAACTGACTGTACGAATCAGTACTTGTGACCATCATGAAAGGGCCAACTTTTAGTCAAATAAAATATTCATGTAATGAGCATATCCCTTTTATATTGAAGACTGTCATTAATTTATAAATAAAGATATTTAATACATTCTATAAAGAAGGTAATACATTTGATGTTGCTCTAATGTGTTAACAACCAAATTTTCGTTGTTATAAATGATTTTACAGCAAATAAATAGGTATATTTTAATATGCATTAAATTCACAATATTAGTAATAACATATTTAAACAACCACCATGGAATTGAATTAAGAAATATTATAAGCACAAAGGAAAATATAATAAATCACAAAAGATCCAGTTCCATTGACAGAACAACAAATATGTTTATTTTTTATCATTTAGAGGCCACCAATTACAGAATATGTTCTGATGAAATGTAAATGACCAAATGAACGTAAGTATAAGATCAGTAATGTCTAAACACAACTTCCTTGCCCTATCTAATTTATACACACTTGTGTATTTGTGGACTTTGACAATCCAAAGATAGCCTATGTAGAGCAACATTATCATGAAACAATGACTTGATACTTAAAATATAAAAATGTTTTTCATTTCCTCTTAGATGAAACAAATTTACCTACACTTACAGTAAAGTACTATCTACATTTAGGCAATAACAACTTTAAAGCTCCTCCCTTGATTCTTCCTTTTATCTTTGTAACTACTCTTACACTTCCATTTCACTACAATCTTTCCTTTCTTTCCTTGAATCCGTCTCCTTCCCACCTACCTTACTTCTCACCTCTATCTCGCTACGGGAGCCTTCAGTAATTTCATTTGCCCAGCCCAGTGAAGGTTACACTATCACCTGGCACTTTCTTTCATCATAGGAATATGGATGGCACTTCTATAAGACTTTGTGTTTTCAACTCAAACTTTGTGTTTATAAAATAGCAACTCTCTATTCTTGTACTGTCCTACTTGCCTAATTATATAATATTTTTTTCACCTAAATATTGTTTTGCTAAATTTTAAATCAAGTGTATAATTAATGTAGTTTTGTTCAGTTTTGTCAACCTGCCAAAAAGTAACGATTATCTTTACTGGAATGGGGGAACTCTTCATTATGAAATAGATAGTTAAATGTAATAAAATATATCAGCATTCTTTTTCCCCCTGCCTCCTCTTTCTCTTTTTAACATATTTATATATCCAAGTTTTTTAAAAGTTCACAACAAAGGTTTTTGGATCATTTGTTCAAAAGTTTATCAATTACATAATTGGGAAAATAAATTCTTCAGAGAACATCAGTTACACGTAATCAATAATTTTATACAGTGGCTTAGCTAGGGTGGAAGGGCATTGCTGGTCATCCTGAGTGTCGGTTACAATTTAAAATTTTATAATTTGAAAGTTTCTTTTTTTGTTTTTTAAATTGTGCATTTCTCACTTTTCACAATTTTCAGACTAGTTTTATTTAAGTCTTTTCTATATATTGAAGTTATTATAAAGATAAAGGTTACGAATCCCTTAGTTACAAAATGCATTGTTATTATTTTCTGAATTGTTATTAAATTTCCCCCATTTCGTATAACTAACTAATTATTATATACACTAAATAATATTAATAGATTATGGTAAATGTATTTTCATTTTTAATAAAAAAGTTGTATTTATATTTTAAAATACAAATTTATCTATTGAATTGGGGATGACACCAACTCCAGCCATGCCACTAATATTTTAGATGTGAATTATTTTCATATGAAAATTAAATTTGTTCAGAATGAATATATTATGCTGCTTTTCGTGATTTTTATCTTTGAGTATTTGCATGTAAAAGAAAAATGACCCATGTTTTTCTGTTTGTTTTATCTAGTGTAATAGAAGTTGATGAATTTACAAACAAGTTATTTAAGATTTATGAAACAGTGTATTCAGAAGGCATAACGCAGGTGGGTGTTAAAACTTTTAGAGTATACTTGCACATTTCTTAACTTATATCAGGAGTGGAGAAAAAGTACGTAGTGGAAGGCTTAACATAATGGTGAAACTTTGAATATATAATATTCCTTGTGCTCATACATCCATGGAAGACCTAATGCTTTCCCCAGTATAATAAGTTGAAAACAGGCATTGCACAAACAAGAAGCCCTTTATGTTATGTATTTGTTTGTGTATTGAAGTTACCTCGGTTGCATCCTGAACATTAATACACAGTCCTCTTGGGATTAAGTTTCACAACCTACAAATAAAATGCATGCTTAATAATCTAGTAATGTGTAATAAATATTGTTTAATAAAATGTTTTGTAAAAGATCTTATATAGATGTATATAATAGATGTTATATAACAACGGAATAAAAAAACATCAATCTGTACGGGAGCACAATCTCAATCAAATAAAAAAAGATTGTGCTCCCGTAATTGGTTTGATGTTTTTTATTCCTAATATTAACTACATTAAATAAATGCCAATTAATATAAATTAGTTGAACCAAGTTTTATAAAACTTACATTAAATAATTAAAGAAATGCCTGAAAAAGGATTATCTTGATAGGATAAATCATGTAAATTTATTATTACTTTCATTGAATTTAATAGAATTAAACTATTACTTAAAAATTCAAAATTTTTCTGGGTAACTGTGAAAATTGGATCTACACTATCTCCAAAACTGTAAACTGTGTTTAACTGTATTCTTACAAGCAACAACTACAACAACAACAAAAAAGGTGCCGATTTGGAAAAAAAAATGAAATTCTCCAAAGTACCACTAAAAATTTATGTCAAAGTCTAAGGACCTGGAAAAAGTCTAGAAAGAGTAGATAATTTTGTCAAAAATCCTATGAATAGTTCAAGCAACTGCATTGTTCACACACAACAGATGGTCCAACTGAAAGATATGCAGATGGTCAGACATTTTGAAGAAAAAACTTTTTCAGTACCATGCTACCCCAAAAATTGTATTTCCATTAAAATTTCGAAATTATCAAATAGTTAACTAAAGATCGTAGCCTATTAATTTAACAAAGTAGCAAAGAGTTCAAACATGAAAATCTCTAAGAAAAAACAAAGACCTCTGAAACAAATATGGAGATTCGAAAATGAGTGAAGATTGTCAATGAGGTGCAAATAAATGATCCTGCATTAATATTCCTACATATAGGAAACAACATTGAACAAAATTCTGAAGTATAGCAATGCAGAGTTTTGAATTACAATAGAACAAATGAATTTAAAAGTAACTTTGGAAAAAATGTGGCTCATGAAACCAAATCAAGAACTCACAATGGGTCAGGCAAGATGGTTATATTAAATGGTACAAAAATGCAAGTTCTGAAACAGGGATAACCAATGTCTGGAAGTAGAGCTCTTTAGCAAAATAAATTTAATATACCAGACAACATCTTTAATTTACCGTATTTAATTATTAAAAGGTATCTACCTCACCAACGATCTAATTAACGTCTGGAAGCAGCTTAAATGAAATTCCTTGGTTCTAAATGAGGATCTCTTTGGCTGTTCTCAATTGGATCGGCAGAGAAACCAAAAATGTGAGTGAAAGACTCAAGGCAACAAGCATAACTAGAGGAATTTACAAGGAATCTGTAGAAAAGGCTGGAGTATTTAGAGAATGAAAGATCAATTCCCAAAGGCAGCTTAAAGTACAAAACACTGTGCAGAGAGATGTAGAAAGAGCGACAAAGATTTGAATCACACAGGAACACCTGGTAGGTGAATACTTCTTAATGAGGAAGATGTCTGACATAGTGTGTATCTGATGATAATTTTGGAGAGCTCCAGAGCCCTGGGAATCCATCCTGTCCGGAGCCTAATCTGTAATGTAACCCACTTCTTTTGATATTATTGATCATACTCGGTAACAAGTATGAAAATGTAAAATGGACAATGAATGAAAGTAAATTGATAAAAAATTATTATATTCATAATCCTAAGACGTATTATCTACATATTAAAATTGATACTGGTGCCAAAAGTATAAGCATTTTCTTTTGTGCTCTTTATGTAATGCTTAATGACTTTGTGGGTAAACCACATTGTTTATGTTACGGTCAGCCAACAAAATAACTTAACAAGGGCTTTTATTGCTGTACAAAACAATTTAATTTTTCAGTTATCAAAGAAACCAGAATGAATGAAAAATTTTCACACAGCGTACAACAGTTGAACAAATGTGACAGTTCACTAATTAGTATTGAGTGAGAGTAAGGAATGTCAAAATGTGTGTCCCATAATAGAATCTCAAAATTGAATCACATTTGAAGTACTTGATGGATGTATAAAGTTAAATGATATTGTTACCTCTTGTGAGAGTGATGGTCAGTGACAACACGGTCTTACTATGCTATAGTAAATATTGTTAAAATAACAATGATTTTTTGTTTGTATTAAAATATTTATTTACAATGCTTGTACAACAACCTTTTAATACACAGCTGCCATGAGGTTACTTTCTGTTTGTTAGTTGACAACTCTCATTGTCTGGTATACACCATTCACTTTTGGGAATTTTCCCATAAGGAGTATAATTGTTGATTCTACACGATGGCCATAGGATTTTCTCTTCATATAGATTGTAGGCATATTTGTTTTCCCTTAGTTTGACCTTATTTCAAACTTTGCTTTTCCCTTCTCTTTTCTGCAGTAAATAGTTGTGATAAATCCCTCATTTATACCTAACTGTACTTCACAAAATGCAATGCTAGTTTTTAACAACATATATTTGTAAGTGCTAATAGTGTTTTTCATCTCAATATACATTTCAAAAACTCATCAAATTTATCTGGAGAAAATTATAATTGTGTAGATGATATTAAAAAGCACAAGAACTGTTTATTGAGCATGTTTTTGTGAACTTGATGCATGTTTGTAGGAATGGCTTAATTTGAATAGGACAAACGAGTAGTTGCTTACCTTACACATACTTCATTTTTTTCGTAGTAACAGGCTTCTCAAAAATAATTTAATTTTAAACTGTTTCTGTACTGTGCATGGCACATTGAGCAACACTCTAAAGCTTGAGTTGTAAAGCATTAGTGCACTGTACCAACTGTAGTTCAGTACTTATGTTACTTCCCATAGCCAATCGCATTAGGACTACTCAGGTCAGATATAATGCTGGAGACATGTTGCGGCGGTGGTGATTGCAACGAAAAGAATAAAAAGCCAAAATTTCAGCCACACTGTTGCTGGAAACAAGTGGAAGTGAATACCATTGCATCAGGCTTTGGGTGGCTCGGTCCTGCATCAGCTCTCATCCACAGGTTAGGCTACATGACGAATAATTTGGTCAACTTTATTTTAATGAATCACCCTACATAATATTCCTGAGAATGTGTGATTAGAGTATGTAATTTGATTAAGGGAAGGGACATTCCTTTTAGGGTTTATTTAGAACTATGCAAGTTTTGTATTTTAACAACTATTTGTCTGTGAAGGTAGTGTGTGAATGTCTTTGAAGTTGTAACTGCAAAAATATTTTCTGTAGTAAAAGTGTAGAAAAGAAGTAATTGCTAGAAAGCGTTAAACTGCAGGTTTTCATTTATTTAGTTCTTATCCTTTTTAGTTTCCTCTTTGTTGCTTTTAGTTTTTAGATGCTAAATAAAATATGCAAATATTCATGCATGCATGCATACATACATGTGAAGCTGCTAGTAAACAGCATATTAAATTTGTTTCTGTAATTGCTAGCGATTAGTTAGTCCAGGTTATTGCATTTTATTTTGAACTTATTTTCCTCTATCAAAATTCCATTGCTTACCAGAAGAGAACCTTTGTATTGCATTTCATTGCATTGCCTTGCCTTGCTTGTAAAATAATAGCACATTAAATTGCTTGTTATTGAATGTCGATGGCCTGAACAACATTGAATGATGCACTTTGCATGGTGGCACAAAACAACTAAACTGAATTTTGTTCATTATTTTTATAAGTTTTCATAGGAATGATGTGTCATGATGTCCATAATTAAAAGAATTATCACTATTATATGACTTATAAATTAATAAGTGAATTAGTATTTATTGAGAGACAGCAAATATTTCCAATTGTAGAGATTAGGTACATCTTATAAAACCATTAATGAATTACTGTTTTCCATGTTGCCCTAATTTTTTACATACATATACCATCATTACATCACAGTTATATTGCGATGCATTGTTGTACGGGATGGAATTTAGTTAGTGTTATCCAGAAACTGAGTGCCAGTGAAGTAAATCAGTTGATTTTAATAATTGATGTAAATAGTGATTTAAATCAAATTAGGCTTTTCTCAGTAATTTAAATCTATGAAGACATGAAGGAAAATGTTTGCTTTTATGTGAATTTGTATGCCCTTTGTGGAGACTTTGTGATATTTGCATTCTTATATTTAGGCTTATGAATCCTAAGATGTGATTACTGGTGAAGTTGTTTATTTTTTATATTACTGCTGCTTTCCTGTAATTTACTGTTGTCATTAAGATAATTGAAACTAGTTTGAAATTATTTTTTAGTTTGCAATGCAATATTCTCTTCTCCCCAGTTAGAAGGCAGGGGAGTAATAGCAATTTTGAGGCAATTATTGAATTTTTTAGTTTGAACAGTGAGAAGATCCACTTAAGTATGGATTTATGATAAAAGTACTAAGTAAGAACATATTATTTTTATGAGTAAGAGGATATTGATGAATATTAATTCTTGAGGTAATGGTAATAATGAAGAGCAAAAGCAAGAACCAAATGGTAGATTGGGAGTGTCAGGACATATTCATTATTGTCTTGTACTCTTCACCACTAGAATTTTTTCAATTTGTTTGCCTCACATTAGTTTGAATTAGCCTAGTGGTGATATTTGTGTATGTAACAAATCATTGTGGAAAAACTCATTCACAGAAGTTGTCACAGTTTTTGCAATTGTTTCATTTTCTTATCATTTGGGGTGAAAATGTTTTTATTCATTTGTTAGAAGTGTGGCAGATGTGCTTTCACAGTGCTACCATACAGATTAATCCTGTAGTATATGCAATTTTGGGTTTCAAGAAGTACAGAATTGTTACCAATAATCATAAGATAATTTTATTGCTTATTTTGATAATAAGATTGCTTAATATGGACATCCAACTACACGGCATGACTCCTCTACTTGTAGCAAACAAATGCTGCAGAAATAGAAAGCTGGGAGAAAATAAAAAACAGCCAAATGCTGAGGATATTTCTTGTTCCAGCAGAATTTGAGCCTGGGCCTGTTGCGTTCAGACTACCTGCTCCACTGTGCTGCAGATTGTGCCATAAAACAGGTTGAAATAAACAGCATTGCTTCCAGTTTCGGAGGCATTAGTTCACACTTAGGGACACTGCATAGGTACGATCATTCTCAAGCCAGTGGGTGTTTCTGTGTTAATTCCACTTTTGTTTTACAGCTAGTATGAAGGTTTGTGTATATATTCCTTGTAAAATTCAGGTGTACAATTCTTTAATATTTTCCACAGTTCTAAAATATTTTACATCCTTAATAAGAATTTTTACTAATTTCTGTTGTATCATTTTTAACATCCTCTGCATTAACTCTTTATTAGTTTTTGTGCATTTGACTGTTTATTATGCACTGGTTTTCAAATAATAACATACCTTTTCTTTAATTCTTGAATTTAGTTAACTACCACTTTACTTATGTCTTGGTTATCTGATTTTGTCTTTTTTTCTGAAGATATTGCTCAAAATGTAAATTAGATATTAAATGTGCCTTTTAAAGGGAAAACAATAATAACAATAGTTATTTAACATACTAATATTTATTATTTGCTTTTCTAATATATATATATATATAATATAATATAATATAATATAAAATTTGCATGGAATTGGTCCTAATAGCATTTATTACCATGCTGCAGTTTTCTCGCTTTTTTAATATTATTTTCAATGAGCTTGCTTTTATTATGAAGACAAATTAATATATGTTGCAAGTAGTGGTTTTTATGTATTCTAGTGCTTCTAATAGCCTAGTACTTGTAGTACGAAGTGTTATTTTCTTTTCTTGAATTCTTAAGAACACTATCTTCCTGAATTTGTATTTTTTTTCCTTTTTCTTGTAGTTGTATCTTTGTTAAAACCTGCAGTTTATTATAATTATTATTCATGTAGTCTACTTTTGAAGTTTTGTTTGTTTATTACAATATTATTGAATTTAAAGGAAGTACATTGTTTTCTTTTCTTAACAGCTATGTTCTGGCAGAATTAGGAGCAGGAGAGAAATTGAAAAATGTAAGTGCCAAATGAATATTGCATTTTTGTGTTAATGATCCTTCTTGTTAGGTATTAATTCTTTTACTGCATTGCAGCTTCCTCCAAATTCAGCTCTTGAAGGTTTGTGTGGAGGAATGTTGGAGGCATGGAAGCTCTATGGCCAAGAAAAGTAAGTATGTATATTGTTTACCAATATACATATATTGTTTACCAATATACATATATCATTGGTAATTCCTGTTTTGCCAATGAACTGTGTTGCACTCTCACATAGAAACTGTTGCGTTTTGTAATAAACATAAGTGGAAAAAATTTCTGAAATCAAAATTTTACTTTATTAAATATCTTAACTGACTTTGTTAACTTTATTGTTTATTGATAGTGCGTTGAACTTCTTATATATATTTTGTAAGCAAAAGAGGAGTCATTGGTTCATTTCTCATCACAGGACCATTTTGTCATGGGTTCAAAATCCATTCGATGGAGGCATTAAAATTTGTCATTAAATTTAAGAAAAAGTGTTTCCATTAAAACTACCTTAGAATGGAAGTCTGATTCAGAGCTGTTTTATTTAAGTCTCTCCAATAATAATTAGCAGAGAAAAAAAAGTTTTAGCATCGCGTTTTGTGTACTTTGACAAAATAGTGAACATACATTGAAATTCTACATTTTCTTAGTAAACTATTTTGTCTGTTACAGTGTCAGTAAATTGCCTTATTTGTGATATTTTGATACCATTATCTCTCTTTTTCCTTTGTGGGCATTTTCTTTAAGTTGTTCAGTTCTCTTTATTTTTCCAGCTTTCCCAGCATTATCCTTTTTCTTCTTCCTTCTCCTTTTTGCTATATCATAAAACAGGGATTACATTGGCCGCAAACTGTTGATTGAACCATCCACCCTACAAGCTGATTGCTTTGATTTGCTTAGAATGTGGATTTTGCAAAGCTAGGTAATATGAAAACCCAAAGCAACCGACATGAAGCACGTGTAGTTCAAGCAGTTTATTTGGTAGGATAACTTCTGATAGATATATTAATAAATTGAAGGAACGAAAGTAATATCCTTGTGGATTTGTCTTTAGCACTCTACATTCAGTTGGAGTAATTTATTTCTGTTTTCCTGCTAACCAATGAATTTGTGAACCACTGATTATTGATTAGATTTTGAAAAGATTATTGAAAAGATTTTTCCCAAGAAAAAACAAGTCTGATGAAATAGCAGAAAAAATAAAAATAAATAATTTCAATTGAATGCTGAGTTCAACCCTCTGGGTCACAGAGAATGTACCATCTAACCAAATTTTCTTTTCCTTTTTTTTGACTTGTTTGCAGTATATGTTTCAATCCCTTACCCAACATTTACCCAGAATTTATTTTTTAGAATACTAGTTTTGAATAAAGTTTGTATCATCATTTAACTTCATGCCCACATTATCATATAAAATTTAACTCTGTCTAGATGACACTTGTTAAGTGCCCTCAAATGTACAATGTATGAGCAGTGAAAAGTCAAATGTGTGAGCTCATGAACCAAGTATGGCAAATCACATTTATCAGCCTCATGGCCTATTACAAGTTTCAACAAACGAGACTAGTGTTCTGCAGGAATAAATTCTGTATTAAGATGATGGATGTAAATAGTGTATCTTTCTGCCAGAAGTTTGTCGGAAGAAAGATTTTATTGTTTTTAACAAAAGTTATCTTTTGCAATTTCCTCCCAATTTTTATTTTTCTAAACCTGAGTAGTTGGAGCTTATAAAGGAGTGCATACGAAATTATTTTGTGGAAATTGTGCAGAAAGTGGACTACAGTCATTGACTTACTATTTTGCCTCTAGAATTTTACCTCCGGGAGCGAGCTGAAATTCGACCGAGCTATCTTACTAGTAAGATGCCACCTGTCTTTACTCGAACCCTTAGGATCCCGGGTGGGGGCATGGGTCATTATTAATTTTGACCCTGATCTACCTAAACCCGTGGAAGCCTTCTGGATTACTCAAAATGGTGATCGCCGCGTATTTGTTGCAACGAGATAAAGAGCGAAATTGACACGGATCGTGCACGCAACGCGTGCTCTTGGAGAATTCTGAGACAATCGCCTTGAGCATTGAATAATACTTCGATAGAGTCGCATGCGATGGTGGGGTAAGAAGCTGTTTTGCCTGGGGTTTTGACTACAATCAATTTTCTTAAAACAACGACGCTTCGTCTTAAGGCAAGCTATTCCAGTCTTTCTAGTGGGTGTGTTCGCCATTTTGAAAACGATTGTTGGCCATTTCGATGTTCGTATTATGGTCGGGGTTATATTCCGTATTCGTCTCCGTTAACGCGTTCCATTTTATGAGGCGCGAGCTGACACTGAGAACATCTCAGAATAAAATTTAAGTTTATTATAAACTCTAAATTAATCAATTTAAACCCAAGGCATTAAACTGAGCATGTTTCAACCAGTAGAAGAACCCAAAAAAACCAGTTTTCATTATGGATATCGTGGAGCCGTCTGAATTACATTGTTTTCAGCTCCGAGTTCGTTTTTTTAAAATATCTTGGTATACTGAATTTAGGAAATTTTTATATACATCGTATCGTATAATTACTTTTTACAAACATTTTTAATTATTAATTTATTTAATTAATTCGATTCAGCACCAGTTACGCCTTCTTGAGAATTTTCTTAGGTCAATAATCGTTGTCCGGAGTTGCCGGAGAGTATTCAATAATACATTCTTGCAAGTCTGCGCCGAAGCAGTATGCCCGGTGATCTAAGTAGGGTAGTCGATCCGAATGGGCCAGGGAGATGCTGGGGCGGGGAGACACAGTGGCTGGCAAGCAGGGCGCCGAAGGAGACCTTAGGGTGGATGGGATGGAAGGTTTTGTGTTTAGAGCGGCGCAGGTAGTCGATACACTAGATAAATTCATTATTTTATCATGCTAATAGAAAGTGTGATAATAAATACAGCGTTAACGCAGGGTTTAAAAAAATGGAAGAAACTGTTTCAAAACCGCAAAACTGAACGGAAGTTACACGAAAAATACTTTATCTCATAAACGGTTTAATTTCTATATTCTATCTCTGCTCTGTTTATATGTACAAGACAGCCGGAATGCAGTGCCTGACTCAATCGACTTTGAAATTTCAGCAATTAAAAGTGTTCCAAAGAAATCCACAGTCCTACCGAAGAAGAAAACGAAATAAACAAAAAATCAATTACTCTTGCCCTGTCTATTTTTTTCTAAAATATTATAATTATTGATAAAATATTAGAGTATGATAAGTTAATTATGAGACAATTATAGCAAACTGCAATCGGTCTGAAGAGTGTGCAGGGAAGAATCAAGGAAAGACGCCTTCGATGATGGCAATAGATCAGCCCCGGGAAAGCCTTGTGAAAAAATTCCTAGCAGGCCCGCAAATGAACCGGTAATCCGATAACCACTCCCTCTTTCAAATGTTAAATCGAAAGTTTTGTATAAAAAACCGACTAAGAAGAGCATTAATTACACATTATTCAATTAATGTTTGTTGTGTATATAACCTATTAATATGTAAAAGTAATTGTCAGATCGGATGGGAGATATGAGGACTCTAGAATGCGCATGAGACATGTGTTAGAAAGCTGCGCAGAGAAAACAACAATTTCGTCATAAAAACCGCAGTTGACCTCTCCAAGACACCCTTAATCTCTTGAATACAAAAATCTGGTAGAATTGAATCAGTGATTTCAGAATAACACGTTATTCTTTTGCTGATATTTCACAATATATATATTCTTTCAATATTGCCTCTTCGTTTTGAAGCATGCTTATGCAACGATCTAGCATTGAAGTGTTACACTCATCGATCGCCTGCCTGGTTCGGAACGCCCCGAGCGTGATCGTTTTTCAGAATTTTGACTCGTGTTCATGAAATTTTCCACGGACATCCAATTCCCCAACAGATATAACTAGTAAGTTGATATCAGGTAATGCACTGGACTTGGTGTGTTTTGTACTGGTGTTGTCATTTTCTTAGTCGGTTACCTTTTCCGACTTCGCCTTCCTTTATCCAAACTGCCCCAAGATATTTTGTCACATTTTCTAAATTTTTCGGTCCGTCCTATGTAACAATGAAATAACGACTTATATAAAGTACAATTAGTAAAACCTTGACTGTATATGCAAATTTTCATTTGCATATAATTTTTTGGAGCAAAGTTTGATGAAAATGTTTGTTACGTTATTAATTTTTGCTTAGAATTATTTACAAGACGAACCGATAGCAGAATAGATGTTTGAAAACTCTTTTTCCGTATTAAGGAACCCCAAAAATCTGCAGTTCTTGAAAACCGAGAATCGATTTCCGCGGCGAACGATTTTACATAACTTTCTCAACACTACATACAAGTATATTACTCATGTATGTACACACACAACACACATACACACACACACACACACATACACACCACATATATATATATATATATATATATACCTCCTCCTATATATATATATAGTGTATATACCCAGAAATAACTTTACCGTTTGCTACAACAGTATTACATTTCTGCATTATTTAGGATGGTTACAATAAATTAAAAAATCGTTTTTGCCCAACTAGCAATTCAGCAATCACTTGATAACGTCCAAAACCCAAATACAACGCGAAGCGGCTGCGGCTGCATATCGCAATTTTTTGATATCAGAAATTTCTACATTCTACAAAGAAACAAATTGTGAATAAATCTATTTGTTTCCGTATTTGCAGAACACTATATCAGACAATCAAGGATAAATTAATACTTGCTCTTGATTGCATCTAAGTGAATTCCTATTTTTGAATAATTATATCATAATCAGCAATCAAATTTAAATAACAGAAATTATAATAAACATCCAGAGATGAAGGCATTCAATCATTTTTATAAAAGTAAGATATAAAATAAGGTTATGAATCTTCTTTTGTCATTTAATATTATATCTGAAGCATAGTAGAAACGTTTGTTAAAAATTAATTCTTTTAAGGAAATGCTTATCCAAATTTCAAAATTTGAGTACCACAGCCCTCACGCGCCAGAAATAAAATACAGCTGAGGAGGAGTTCAGCACTTCGAGAGTGACTTTCAATACGACGTCAATATTCCTTATCTTAGACTGTTGCTTCTCTACACGTGGTGTAGTCTGACTCCACATATATCGTCCTGGAACATTTGTAAAAATTCATAGCCAGAAATCAGGGATAAGCAATACACAGTCAATACACATTAGCGTCTGCGGTTGCCTACACACCGCCCCGTCACTCTGACCTTGGTAACCACGCAAATCCCAGAATTCCCCCGAGAAAATCGTATCCATAACACATCCAGACCCTTCGGCTCTCGGGCCTTTGCGTATTAAATAAACATTGATGACAACTTTTCTAAAAAAACATGGGCAAAACACATAAGACACGTGTATTTATTAACCTCCGTGAATGGATTGATGCTTCCGTTACGTCAAACTGGTGAGGCATAGTCCGAGAATGTTAGTGGATGTATTGGTCCGGCGTTTCGTCTCCTCAGATGTCAATTCGGCACCAACACCGAGATACACGGCATTTCTAAGGGTTTTATTTAACGATTATGACAGCTAGTCCAAACGACGAGTAAGAAGAGGAGGCCTAATACATTTATGTGTCCTTTCGAAAAAAGAAAAAAAAAATCCTATGACATTTTCTAGTAAAAAAAAAACCGATGAGAATGAATTATTACTTTCTTATGCAATTATGTTTCCAGATGGCTTCGGAGACTAATTGCAAATGTAAACTTTTCCCCAATAGTCAGATTAAAAAGAGGAATCGAGGATTGCAAATATCTCCGGAAATAAGATGTTTTATTACGTAAAGCCAGTGACTTTATTAATAAAATTTTAGGGACCTCCGACGCACTCCAAAAAAAATTAATCATTAATTTCATTTATATAATAGTTATATTTAATTGGAACAATTATTCCGAGTTCCGAACCGTTCCGCGCGACCAAATAAGTCCTGCGAAAGCTATAGGCTCTTGCAAATTCGATGCCACGAACCCACCGCCCCCGCAACCGCCGCGATAACGCATTATCCGCCAATAGTTGTCAAACATCTCGTCCCCATTTTGCTAACAGCTTCACCCAATAACCGCACTTTATTCGCTTATAGGTTGAAAACACTGAAAATAATCAATTTACAATTTTCATTCAAGAACTATTTTAATCCTTATATCACATTAAAAATTACCTTGCGTTGTTTCCTTATTTCATTTGTCACAGTCTCATTAAATTATCTCTATTCCCGCCCTGTTCACCCACCACGATCTACTCTATGATCGTAGCCTCTACTCGCCTTGCGGCGTTGCCCCGCCCCGCCTGCCTCGTTCCCCATCCCAAACTCCCCTATCTATTCAACTTTATTTCCGTCATTATTCTGAGTTGAACCCTGCCGCTTAATTTTCTTTATATCTCAAGACAATAGTAGCCTGCAGGAGTAGACCTTCTGTATATAATACTACTACGAAGTCTGAGAAATATCAATGAATTTCAACACCCAATTTGTACACTGATAAATTTTATGCATTTGCAAGTTCTGAGAAATAAAATACAGAAGTTATATGAGATAGATACGAATTTCAACATTAGTTGTGCATTAGATATCACAAGTAAAGCACAATTTGCAGAATGAATATTAAAATTGCTAATAGACATACTTACCTTAGAACTTTCTTACTCCATCATGTATGTGCAAATTAACATTAAAGCCTGTAAGAAGACGCTTCAGGCAAAGTATGCACTACCCAACTGCATTCCAGGAGTATTTACCTTCGTAATAAAACAAATGTCAAGCTGCTGTGAAATAAATAACCATTACCAGTTTAGTTAATAAATAACATCTCTCATATTTGTAAAACATAACTCAAGTGATACAGAATAAAGAATACAAACAAATATAATTAACAGTAGTTGTATTTTACGGAAAAGTAAATTTATCCCAGTATAAACTTCCGTCACAGTCAAACTTTGCCACTTGTCGCCAGAAAAAGCATATAATATATCCCAGAGCCGAGGATGACAGTCACAAGAGATGTCTCACGTCGAAGCCAAATCAATACCACGACAAAGCAGCCCGGAACGTAACTATAATCTCATGGCGACGTCACATCACGATCGCCCGCCGCACCATGCTCGCCCTTTACCTCGCGCTCCGCTGTCTGGAGACTTCTCCCCCCGACCCGCCGTTCACGTTGGCGCCTGCGCAGTGGCGTTCTCCCGAGCCAATGCCTTCTACTCTGTCTCTGCACACGAGCACGACAGCCCGCGAACGGCCAGGGTCCTGCCATACGTCCCGCCTTACAGACATACGTTTAACGGTACGTCGTGGTTAGCAAGAAGACATCCCTCCCGCCGCATTCCCGTTCTTCTCACCTGAGAAGGTGAATTATCTCCACCGTCACGCAACAAGATACTGGACATTGCTAGGAAGCGCTCACTATAACTGCCCGACAAACCGGTCGAGCCCGGGATCGTCTGCAACCACCGCGCCTAATTGACCAGACCGTATCCTTCCTATACCAATCTTATCCTTCTATTACAAGTATTATGCAAGACCAATACTTACTATTATAATGGAAGCATTTCCGCGCCAGACGCTGTCCATGGCATGGGCAAACATGCCCAGTGCTTTATTTGCTGAAGGAACGCGCACGGAATGAGCGACCCTTGCCTCTTTTCGCGCTGTGAAAATGCAACAGAAAACAAAATGACCAGCACAGCCTATTACTATTCAATTCTTACATAAACCAACCTAGAGAATACAAAATTAGAAAACACACTTCCATTATTAAAGCTTTTAAATACTAGAAGATAACATGAATTCTGTATCATGTTACATTCTTGCAGCGAGGGGAATATTCTAATAAAATATTTTCAGTGAATTTTAGACCTTCCGAAATTTGCAGTTTTTAATTAAATACCTATTATTCTACTGCTTATTACATGTGGAGTATAATCCAATTAAATTTGAAATTCACTTGGTATACTTATAATTTCACAATATACGATACCAGCGGACTCCATATATCAATCTGACGGTCTTTAAATAAATTCATATTGGTGTAGGAAACCGCTATGTACAGAAATATAATAAATTTTAACAAATTTTTATTAATAATTTTGCGAAAAAATAGTATTTAAAATGGGAAATTCAAACAATAAATATTAACTTAAGTTTAATCATTTCGTCCATATTATGAATAGGAACAACATTAGTACTGCCTTTCTATAACATTAAGAATTTTCTTTAACACACAACTAACATCATAAGCAGCCATTAGGTCGAAGTTGGCACCTGTTGATCTTTAAATCGCAAAGACTTCGTTAGAAAAAATAAAAAAAAATGTTCGGTCATAAAGAAATGCAGGACATGACAGTAGGCAGAATTATAATTTTGGAGGGGTAAAAGAGACATTTGAGGAAAATAATTTGAAAAAGCGTTCTAATTAGAAGAAGTGTCTGCCAAACATTTCGCTCTGCATTATAATTTGCAGAGAGAAAACCATCCTTTAACGATTCGAAAACATAATATAAGATCAACTAGCTTTAAGTAAAAAAATCCAGTCATAATTACAATTTCATACAATTCTGTATACCAGAAAATGAATAGATAAATTAATTGCTTAGACCTGTACGCTTAATGCAACTCCCAAAGGTGTTAGTACCTTCCGCACCTAAAAAGTTAGAAATTCAAGCACTGACAATATGCATAAACCTCAGTAGAAAAACATAATTACAAATTTAAAATAAAAAAATAAAATACTAAAATAAAAACAATAGCACATCACACAATAATATAGATACGATACAAAAGACATTACAATACAATATAAAATCAAATATATAAAATAAATTATAGTCTCGACAACAATCTCCGATCCCAATGTTAATCCAACGCCACCGGCAATACCAGAAAGGAAATAAAGAAAAAAAGTCATGGAATTCTATCAGAAAATAAATAATGAAAACGCATTGCGGTTATTGGAATTGGAGCAGCAGAGCCAATATTATCCCGAAAGTGTAAATTTGATGAAAAATTCAGCAGCCTCAAAGATGTCTTACCGCCTTTAATGCCAGATACATAGCAAAAACAGTACTGACAACCTAATTCTCTGAAAAAATTCGTGCGCCCAGAATAGCCCAAGTAAAGATGTGCCCACATTTACAATCGATATATAAACTTTAATTAAACAAAAATTCACACATAATACTAAAAAACATTCAGTCAACGAGCGCGAGAAAGGAAGGAAACGTTAGCAGATGCCCGAGAAATTCTTAACAAAAAACCACCTGAAGTAATTACAAGCAGAACTGAATACTTCCTTCCCGCTAAGTGATTTCTTTTGGAATTGACAGCAATCCAACCAACACCAGCGCAAATCTTATTAAACCTACAAGATGTTTATGGGGGCTTTAGTTGAAAAGTAAGAAATCTTTATATAAATTCAAATATAAACCTTAAACATGGACAACACATTTAACCTAAGGGTGCATATGTTCCTTAGGTTCATACAATTGCTTGCCCCATGAAAAAGGGAGATAATATAGGGTGAAAAATTCCAAAGAAACAATATGAAAAATCAGTCTGCGGTGCGCCATGAAACAAAATTACAACGACCGAATTAGTTCATCATGTGAATCATGTCGTGATTGATTTCTTTTAAAAAATAAATTTCTACGATAATATTTATATTATAATTATAATCAGTTTTAGCTCAATATTAATAGAGATCTTTATTTCAAAAGATTTAGCTCGTGACAAGATGGGCGGAAATTAATCCCTGTTGGAAATGTGCAAAAGCTCATCGAGCAGCAATTGCAAAGCACCAGTGAGAACCCCCAACACTGAACAAAAGTGGAAAGTTTTGTTAATCAGTTAATGGATATCAACTAGAGAAAGCCAGGAACATTACGAAAGTAGATTAAGCAAACATTAATTCAGTATTTCGTATCACAACTTACAAATTTGGAATCGGATACTTAATAGTATAAAAATTAACTATAGTTAATGAATATGCAAAAGAACAATTATTATTTCTTCTGAGTAAGTTTCATTTGTTTTCCCAAAAACGGTGAATAATTGAGGTTAAATTATTGCGAAATACTTTCATTAAAAATTGTAAAAAGAACATTTTATTATTTTATTCTTATCCGCTTCTCTAATTAATGAATCAAATAAAACTATATAAAATTTAAAAAATTTTACGAAACATAATATATAATCTTTTTTGGCATCAATCGGAATTGAAATCTAATATCTTATAGTCTGGTCTTACCACGTTAAATATCATATCATAAATTTGCTGGAAGCAGTCTCCGATAAGAATCAAGGCAGAGGAAAGTGACCCCGGATTAAAAATATAATTTCTATCTGCTGAATTATAGATAACTTGAAACCAGAAAAAGGAACATGAAAAATGTGAACACAAACCTCAATAATCCGACGTGTCACGAAATAAAAATAATTTCTTCTCACTTCTCAAACTATTTAGTTAATCAAAATTGCAATATTTAAACATAGTGTCTCTACACAACAATGAACAGAACTTTCTCCTATTAGTTTTTAATGTTCCTTTCTGGATGTTTTTGAATGCTAGTGATAATCTAATCCCGCTAAGTCCTTATTTTTTTAATTTTCCTAAATTTTCCGTTTCCTAATAGCAGAATCGATATTAACTTACCGAAATTAAAGAAGAGGGGGGCAAAACCTCCGAACTATATGAAAATTTTCATTAGAAAAAAAAATGAACTGTTTTTACGAGAAAATGCATATTAAAATCTTACTTGTAAAATGCGAAGGAGTATTTTTAAAAAAGGGCTTTTTGGGCTTTTTCTTACAGAAAAATTTTTTTTTCGATAACTTTATTGAAATTCATTTGGAAGCACTTCAACTCAAAATTACCAATCATTTTTTTCAAATACTATGGAATTGCTTCACATTACCGGTGAGGGTAATTATAAATACATATGTATGTAAAAAAAAAATCCCCAAAAATAAATTGAGTCACAATTAAAACAGACTGCACATATTCGTTAAAAGCTTAAGAAAATGACAGTCCGCTCTTCATAAAACGGACATTTTAAACATTCTAAAACGCGAATTTTTAGCTCATTTTTACAGAAAATTTTGAGTGTTCGAGAAACTTATATTTAACATCATTTCAATATATTCTAAACTACAATTAATGTGAACAACAATACACCCACTAAGCTAAAATCATTAGACAACTGGAGAACAAGTCCAAAAAAAATATACAGTTTTTCTTTCCAAAAACAAAAAGAATATAGCAAAATTGGGAGTTTCATCTTGTACATTTAAAGCCCCAATCCCTGCCCAGAGTTTAAAGAAAAAAATATATGCGAATCGCATCTGTTTTTGAAGAACAATCCTTCTTGTTTTTTTCTATATTTTAATAATTTCACAATTCATTGATACGCCAATCAATTAGCTACGAAAACTACTAAATTTTTCACAAAAGTGTGACAGAGATCTTAGCTGAAGGAAACTTTATAGAAACCAAAATTTCATAAAAGAATTATAATATTTCATGTTTTAAGTTAATGGAAGACGCTTAAAAATAATTCAAACTTTGCAATATTTACAAAAATCAGAACATAACAGTGAAATTAATCTATACACCACAACATTATAAGCTGACAATTTCCATTCTATTGATTACCAAAATGAAAAGAAAAAAAATTTGAAATAAATTTATTGAGAAAATTTTGAAAATATTACCAGAGGATCATGTAGAGCGTATCTCCCAAAATAGTTTTTTCAAAATCGCAGAGTCTCAAGCCAGATCGACAAACTATTCAGTTTGGGAAAAACTTTATCTCACACTAAATCCCACAACGACAGACGGAACTACCGAAACTTTTTTAAGGTAGTATTTTTCCGAAAAAATCGATTTAATCCCGGATTTCTTATATACTTATGTAAACTTCCAAAACCCGCCCAGGGGTCGCGTCAGACCAAAGTCAAATCGATCGCCCGGCAATACCATTTTGGCGAAAAATCTGGGCTTAGTTTTTTCTTTTTTTCACAGAGGAAGGGCAGCACGAATTATATCTGAACAAAAAAGAAAAAAAAACTTATCAGGGTCACCCAAATAAACCGTTTTTGTTCTTTCTACTCCGGGCAGTAGGGATGAATTACCAAGAGCCCATACTCCAAAATGTGATTTTCTATAACCGAATTTTTCATGCCGTGACTTAACGGTCTGAATCTCAGAAATCATTACAAAAGCATATAAACCTTTCATCACAATAAAGTATTACCAAATGCAAAAAGCAAATCTTCGTCCTTGAAGAGAAATCAAAATTCTTTAACTGATCATATTTACTCCAATGAATTGTAAATGGTTATGGTGTTTTGATTTAGTAAGAGATAATAACAACGCGGAAAGAATTTACGCATGCTCTCACTTAGCCGAAGCATCAAAGTAGTCACTTAATGAACTAAAGCTGGAAACATCGCCAACAGTTGCAGACATGATCCCAGTACCTCTGTAAAATGGCCAAACATTCAGTTGGCGTAAATCAGCAACAACAACAAACGCACTTGAAGGAATTCAAAAATCCTTCAATGAAAAGCCGAAGAAACGTTCCAAATTTTAAATATAATAATAGATTCAGAAATTCAGGTATGTATTTCTTCTCTTTTTTCCCTGTTAAATTCACTTAAAACAGCTATAATTGAAATTATACAAAATATAACGAAAAATTTAGTTATTATTTTCCTACAAAGTTTTTTATTTTAAAGAGGAAATCTGTGGTAGCTGCTTCCCATACTATAGATACACGAATCATCATAATATGATTTAATTTGTAGAAGATATCAATGGTCCATTACATAATGTACAAAGAAGTATCGCAGAACATGCACAGGCGACATGCCATCCATCTTGAATATACCAACACTCCAATATAAAAATCCGTTGTACAAGTTGCAATTAACAACAATAGCTCTGACTTGCTGTAATAATCGCTTTCACAAAGTAATTAAAAAATACTATCTAAGAATTGCACACGTGATATTAATCTCACTCCTCCAGCCTAACAACAAAACTACATATAGTGCTGGCACAGCAAAAAAAATCAACTTCTGAAATTTCTTATCGCAGAACACTTAAAAAGAATGCTGACATTAGGTATAAAAAATAATATTGTTCGAAGTGAAATTAGTTTTCACAAAGGGTCTCTCCGTATTTGCGAAATGTAACATTCCCTTACCATATTTGGTTGAAGAGGGAAAAAGAAAACTGTCGGGCTTTTTCTGGCAGAGATTCTGCTCCACGATGACAGTGTTTTTTCAATATTATTTCGTACTGCGGGAACAAAGTTCCATCAATTTAAAACGCTCATTGTAGCTTTTCCTCCACTCTGCCGGATATCAAAGGCAGAGTTTCCATCTTCTTTTCATAGAAAAACAACGACATGGAGGAGGGGAGGCAACCAATACGAGTAGCTCAAAGAACTCCACTGCCATTACTCTGGTGATGTTTGCAACGGCCCGTTCACTAAACGGGAATGCAGAGAGAAAGCTTCCTTAGATTTTACGTATCTTCATCCAACACCTTCCGAGGTGGGGGGCACGTAAGAGAAGATTATGTAAGCTCTTCAATAACAAATTCGCTGCCCTCACATTCGTTCCCGCTCTCGGCCTGAACCGTTCTGTATTCTCTAAGACTTTCCAGCCGTGCAAAGTGCTTCCTCCGGATCTTGACTCCACGATCTGAGCCCACCGCGTATTGCGGCTACGTCTCATCTCACCATCATTCCTATACGGCAGCGTTGAAATGCAATGTCACCGTCTTTTCGAAAAAATCTAAAGATAGGGGCTTGACAGTCACTGCTGGCCACTTCCTGGTAACAACTTCAGGGTTAGTCAATGCACAACACTTCGCCAGCTGCGATTCGTTTACATGTAGCTCATTTGCAAAGGCTTCATCATCAAACTCTGTTAATGTTAATCTCCCATGCATACATTCTTTCATTTGTTCCCCTCCGGAACGCGTCAAAATGTCCCTGCTCCGATAAACTACTCTACAATCAAACATTCGAACTCCGGTCTCGTCCCGCTCGCGGAATACCCAAAGTGGGATTTCGAACGGGAGCTGGACGAAAGCATTTCGATTCCGCAGCGCGGAAAACCCGTAACTCCCTTATAAAATCATCAAGGCCAGAATGCAGTTAGGTGTTTTGGTGTTTGTTGGCCTACCCAATAATAAATTTGGTCACCGAGAGATTCACAACACAAAACTGAAAATTGTGTGTGAAGTCCTGTATCCAAAAGAATAGCATAGGCGTCCTCTACACGCTTTTCCACAACGGTTCCTTGCTGGCAAGTTCAAAGAGAACCCATAAAGTTATTTGTTGGGAATGGACGCCTCAACGATGAGTAATGAATGTAATGAGATATTAAATTAGGGAGATATGTTAAAAATGAAAATTAACAAACGAAGATAGAGTAGGATGGAAGATTAACCCGAGCACGCACGATCGAAAGATTGGATGGACGTTGGATTTCCTATCACGGAACCACGAGAAGCGTTTCTGGATCCCCCTCCCCCCTCCACTAATTTTAATTTATTTTCAATCTGACAAATACTTTTTATGACAAAAAAATGCAGGACACCACACGGAAATTAAATAATCAAATTTTAATTGCAAAAATTAAGTATAAAGTTTAAAAAAAATATAATAGAAATTGAATAAAACTGTTCTTGATCATTGTTTAATCAGAAGTAATAACGCACCACGTTAAACTTGCTTTACTCCTCCCGTATACGCACCAGTACATTACCGAGAATTATTAGCTAGTATAGACAAAGTTATGCGAAACGGAAATCGAATTGAGATTTCAAAGGAAAAGATACCGTTTGAAAATCCGATACCGAAAAGTATTTTTTTTTTATCCTATTTTCAAAACCGTCCAATTCTACGTGAACAAGAACACCACGGCTCCGATTCTGTCATAGAAACTGATGAAACACTAGCGCCATAAACTATGCGTAGGACTTACTCGGACAATTAAGAAATCCACTGTCATTGAGTTCGAGTCGAAACTGTGAAAAACATTCCCTTTCAACTTGGGATTACTTTCCATGAAGTACTTCGGAAATTTTCCGACATTTTAATTCAAAAATGACCCCACCATTTTTTTCTTAAAAAATTAAATACATTTATAAGAAATAGGACAATTACCCAAGTATAAAAGATAGCACAAAGGTAGCGAAAAATTTCCCAGATTTAATTCCCTGAATTTTTCGAAATTTACCAAAAATTTATGGGACGTTTCTATACAACCACAAAATGAAAGATAAGAAATCTATTTCCTATCACAACTAAAATGGTTCTCACATAGTGATGTTTCATATCTCTCATGTAACTAATTTATATTAAACAATATTTGTAATTTCCTCGCAATATTGCAGAGTAATACATCAATTAAAAAATTTACAAAGTACAAAATTTTTTCCAAAAACAGCTCAAGTTTTTTCTGTAACTTTCGTAGGAAGTGTAAATGTAAACTCTTCTAATATGACAACGCCATATTCTGTATCTTTTGTTTGCTGAAAAAAAATGTAATTTTTTAACTTCTCTAACGTCTATATTACCAATACGAACAGCAAATGTTCAACAATATTATATTTTATACGTATGTGTGCTTTAGAATGCCAATAAGTTTTCGAAACAAAAACTTATATATAAATACAAAAGCTCATAAATAGCATTTACAAAGAACTCAAGATGACACATAGCTTATTTACTTAAAACTATCACCAAAAAATGTTATTCTTCAAAATTTTACTGTAAAGGGATATGTGCAAATTGCATTCTTTAATTATGACGTTAAGTCATTTAAAACGTTTTTTTCTTAAAGATCTCTCCATGGCTTTCATTCACATTTTCCAGCATTTGCTAAATATATTGCATTCGTGACTGAAAGGATGGTAGTGATCTTTCCCCATCAGACGGGGAAAAAACATGCCGAACCAATGACCGAGCAGTTGATGACATGCAATCACTAACCCGATCAATCCCAATCAATTTTCAACTATTGTATTGTAGGCAAAACACCAAAAAATTTTAACTTAGGGCAATTTTGAAAATTAAGTTCTTTAATGAAAACATTGAGGACCAGCGTCTTTTAAGTGCTTCCTTTGCTAACGAAAAAACCAAGTGAAAAAACCTGGCAATTTTAGAGAAAAATTTGAAAATGTTTTTTGAGCCATGTTAAAATACCCTTCATACATCAAAATCTCCGTTCAAACTCATAGGTTTCAAGTCCATTTAATTTCATCACAGCGTACAAATTTTTCAGGAAAACCGGCCCCAAGACATTTTTCGGTTTGCTGACCATAGACAAGATGTTACTTGTCATAATTTTTGACAAGATATTTTTTCATTATCAATAACTTTTATTTTTTGCAATCATTATTAAATAAATAAAAAATAAAATTACCCACAAAAAATGGATTTGACCACACAACATTTAAAGCGAAGCATTTTACTACATATAGGATATATATAAGGAAATACTACATATAGGAAAATCTCTTCACAGGTCTGCTGTTCAGCTGAATCATGCCTGTAATATTTGAACCTTTCAAAGATCTGAAAATAGTCTCCTTAAAATATTGGCCCTTGAGCATTGTAGCCATTACAAATAGAGAAATTTCCACAAATCATTGCAGATTTATATTCTCTACAAACAAACAAAAGTCAATTTTTTTGAAATACTTTATTGTTGCTCAATATGGAATATAAAATATACACGTGTCGTCTTCTATATCCAAAAAATCTTTCTTAGATATATAGTATAAAAAAAAAAAAAAAATTACAATGATGTGAGAAACATCAAAAACATGTCTTTCTTTTCATCAATGTAACGCGTAGGGACTGTCACAAGAGCTCCGAGACAGCTGCTACACCCCTCATCAGCAGTACTTTTTTGGATTTTTTTTTGTACGTAGCATATGTTTCCCACTTGCTGTTGAGATTATTTAATTAGCATCATAAATCACAATGAAAAATTGGTCATTATTTACATTTTTTTGAAATCCTAAACAAACAATTTTTATAATAAAATTACGAAAAGTTAATAAAATATTTTTTCTTAATGCGCTCATAATACTCTGTTTAAACTGTAATGTTATTTGCCCCAGATCACCCTTCTCTCACCTTTTTTAAAAAATCTTTACATTTTTTATTATTATTTTTTAAAGACATCATTGAAGATCAACAAAAAGAACTGCAACTCTCTTAAAGAAACAACTATCTGACATTTGAAAACTTATTACCAATAACAGCTCCCCCAAAAAGATTCCAAGCTCTGAGACCACATCAAACTGTAACCAATTTTTGCCCCTTCCCCAGAATGCATTACCGGGCGAAATTATATAACTTTCTGTACTGGAGTTTAATCCTTTCCATGAGAATCCACGCTTTCGTTCCTTGTGAATCTTCTTCATTCCTTCCAATACTTCTTTCACTTGTTGTCCATACACATTGGTTTCCACCACCCTCACGTATGAGTTCAAAAACATAATTATATGATTGCTCATTCCATTCAACTTCTTTCATACAAAACACACTACTCTTCTGATTGCAATGAAAATGTTCATTAAAAGTAATCCTTAAAACATCCCTATTTTGACCACTCCCATTAACTAGGAACTAAATTTCAATGTAATAACCATTTTATAGACAGGTACCTACTTCCCAGTAAATTTTTTTAGTTTTATGACCCATTCCCTGAATGAATTAAAACCCCCATTCTTATTTTAAAATAATTCATTTACCCCTATTTGGGTATATAATTACATATTATATACCCATTTTGACACTCATTACCTTAAACATTTCATTATATTTCCAAATATACCTTATATGATCAAAATAAAATTCACTATACAAGTTTTGCATGTTCCAGGTAATTGTTTTTTAGAAAATGAAGCCAAAATAAGACCGCACATTCGTATGACTTCATAGACCAATTGCCTATGAATATATGGATCAAACTTAACTCAACTGCCTTCTCAGAAAATCATGGACATGATCAAGATCACGGGGAATAGCTACCATTGCTCTAGATCTATTAACCAAATACAAAATTGCATTATCATTCCTTTCCAAGCATTGTTGAATAATGCTTCCTGCATGTGCCCGTCAACTACTACATCGATCATTCCTTCGAAAAGTGAATGCATTTAGTCATGAGTAGTGCGTAGTAGTGCGTGTGAGGTAGCTGTGTTTCCTTCTTCGTTGGAATGTAAATTCTGTGTCAAGCTACTGATGCTTGTGGCTTATTCCTCCCCCAGTGGAATGCATCCCAACCTTAGGGGCCAAGCTCCCCAAAAGCCGTCTCAATTATAGGGTTAGATGCCCATGATGGTAAGAAGAGAGGAAGACCAAGGATGCAGAAAAGGAAAAATTGAGGAATAAGCCCGTGTCATGCACATTGTTTCACATACTTCTAATGATACTATGATACTTTCTCAAACAACCTACTACCTTTTGCATTTATCTTCTTCATGCCAGCCCAATCAGCAATACATTTAAGTTTACAGATCCAAAGCAACGATGATCTTGTGATTTATGTTTTGCACATAATTATTCTTTCAAATCAAAACTCAACTGTTATTACTTCATTACCATTATTACACAGATTTTATATTCCATAAACAGATATGTAAGATAAAAAGGATTCATTCTAAAATTGTATTGATTACAAACAAATAACCAAAATAAAAAATGTTTCTGTGTGTCCAAGATAAATTGAGAAAAAGAGAATTTATTAAAAATCTGTCCCATCATGAATGAGAAATTTTTAAATAATCTTGCACACAGAAACATATTAAAAATCATCATATTCATAAACATTTCAACATATTTAAAACAAACTGATTCAACCATAAAGTATGGGGCCCCTTTAAGTGATCCCTAATTTTTCTTATAATTTCATTAAGTTTTTGTCATAAAAAAGATAATTTTATTTTCCCTAAGTGATTTTGTTTACAGTAAAAATAATTGCCACATGTAAGAAATACATCAACTGTACAAATCATATCTAAATAGAATTATAAAAAAATGTGCAATTCTATATTAACAATTAGTTTGTTGGGTGAAAAAAATTATTTTGAGAATTTCTACTACAAATTCTAAAGAGATAGAGGCCAGTGAAAATATCACGAAACCAACTTTCCACTTTATTCGCCCATCATTTCAGAAATCTTTCTAGTGCACCTGATGTGCCCAGAGCTTGCTTGAACCTGTTTTTGTACCAGGCAAGCATGATAATATAATTGATTAGGACATTGATGCTTGAGAATCTTCAATCAACAATCGAGCATCCAGTCATCTGAACTATTGTATGCTAGTTCAACCTGACGAAAGTACACTACTGCATTTCCCATGCCATACCCCTAAAAATTAAGAGAAAATTTTTTCAACTATATATTTGTATTTAAAAGCCAATAAATAACAGAAAATTTAATATGTAATTTACTAACACTAATTAATTCTTATGCTGCCAAGTTTTGCCTGAAGCTGACATATTCTGTTAAAGTCTTGCGATTTACTTTCACCTTAGACCATTTCTCTTATTTTTAAACCTCATAAATCTCTGATCACAAAATGTGTAGGTCCACCATCTTCCTACAATAAAACAATATAAACAGCTCTGAAACATTTTCCAAAGTATAACATGTTAATTATTGCAACTGTTGAATGAATTGAATTGAAATTGAATATGCCTTATTTTACGTGGCGAGACTCGGCCATCAGCCCGCCTCTCTCCAGTTGACCACGCAAATTTCGCTACGCCTCCTTTCATATAGCAGGAAAGAAGTATTTCTTGGGCGAGAAACAGGCGATTTGAATTTAGTCAGAGGCGTCATTTAGGGCTTGACATCTTTTAACATGCAAGTAATATCTACAGACATGACAGCCGGCTTTACTTCCCTCCGAAGGAAAGTGCAGTACACGAAGAATTTTTCGCCCCCTTAAAAATTCCCGGCTTCGATCGGTTTTGAACCCGCCAACCTGGGTACAACCCATCCAGTACGCAACCGTATACACCACCGCCGCCACTAGT
>BOPP01000128.1:2776824-2795228 GCA_017312745.1 Gryllus bimaculatus
GGGCCTGATGGCCCGAGTCTCGCCACGTAAAATAAGGCATATTCAATTCAATTCAATTCAATTCAACAGTTGCAATAATTAACATGTTATACTTTGAAAATGTTTCAGAGCTGTTATATTGTTTATTGTAGAAGATGTGACCTACAACATTTGTGATCAGAGATTTCATGAGTTCAAAATAAGAGAAATGGCTCCTAAGGTGAAAGTAATCCGCAAGACATTAACAGAAATGTCAGCTCAGGCAAAACTTGGCCAGCATAAAGAATTATTAGTGTTAGTAGAATTACATATTCAAATTTTCTGATTATTTATTGCTTTTAAATACAATATATATTGAAAAAATTTTCTCTTAATTTTTAGTAATGGCATGGAAATTGCAGTAGTGTACTTTCGGTCAGGTTATGAACCTAGTCAGTACAATAGTTCAGATGACTGGGATGCTCGATTGTTGATTGAACGATCTCAAGCCATCAAATGTCCTACAATATATTATCATCTTGCTGGTACAAAAAAGGTTCAACAAGCTCTGGCACATCCAGGTGCACTAGAAAGATTTCTGAATGATGCAGATAAAGTGGAAAGTGTTCGTGATATTTTCACTGGCCTCTATGCTCTAGAATTTGTAAGTAGAAATTCTCAAAATAATTTTTCACCCAACAAACTAATTGTTAATATAGGAATTCACATTTTTTTATAATTCTATTAATAATATTTGTACAGTTGATGTATTCTACCATGTGCAATATATTTTTACTGTAAACAAAATCACTTAGTAAATAAAATATCTTTTATGACATAAACTTAATGAAATTATAAGAAAAATTAGATCACTTAAGCCCCATATTTATGTTGAAACTCAGTTTTGTTTATTAAATCATGTTGAAATGTTTATGAATATGATGAATTTTTTAATATGTTCTGTGTGCAAGATTTATTTAAAATTCTCAATTCTCATGAATGGGACAGATTTTTCAATAATTCTCTTTTTCTCAATTATCTTGACACACAGGCAAACATTTTAATTTTGTTACATTTGTTGTAATAAAATACAATTTTAGAATGAATCCTTTTTATCTTACATATCTGTATTATGGAATATAAATATTGGTAATAATGGTAATGAGAATAACAGTTGAGTTTTGATTCTGAAAGAATAATTATGTGCAAAACATAAATCACAAGATCCATCGCTTGCTTCTGGATTTGTAAAACTTAAATGTATTGCTGATTGGGGCTGGCATGAAAAGATAAATGCAAAAGGTAGTAGGTTTTGAGAAAGTATCATAGTATCATCAGAAAGTATGTGAAACAATCGTGCATGAACCACGGGCTATCCCCAATTTTTCCTTCTGCATCCTTGTCCCTTCCTCTCTTCCTTACACATGCATGCTACCCTATAATTTTGAAAGACCGCTTGGGAGCTTGCCCTAGTTGGGATTGCATTCCACTGGGGGAGGAATAAGCCCACAAGCCATCATGTAGCTTGACACCAGAATTTACATTCCAACAAGAAGGAAACACAGCTACCTCCACCACCACTACCACCACTACTCATGATGTAACATGCATTACACTTTCAGAAGGAATGATCGATGTAGTAGTTGACGCACATGCAAGAAGCATTATTCAACAATGCTCTGGAAGGATTGATAATCAGATTTTGATTGTTAAACTCTAAGCACATGGTAGCTATTCACCTGTATCTGATCATGCATGATTCCGAGAAGCAGTGAGTTAAGTTTGACAATTCATGGCAATGGTCTAGAAGTCATAGAAGTGCGGTCTTATTTTGCTTCATTTCTCAAAAAAACAATACCTGGAACATGCACAAACTTGTATATGAATTATTTTGACATATAAGTATATTGAAATATATGAAATGTTTAAGTAATAGTGGTCAAAATGGGTAAAAAATGTAATTATACCCAAATATGTAAAAATATTTAAAATAAGAATGGTTTTAATTCATTCAGAATGTCATGAAAACTAAAAAAATTACTGAATGTAGGTATCTTGTACCTATAAAAATGTGTATTTACATGAAAATTCGTTCCCTAGTTATGAGTGTCAAAATAGTATGTTTTGAAGGATTACTTTTAATGAACATTTTCCATTCAACAGAATGAGAGTGGTGAGAAAGCAGTTGAAATGGCAATGAGCAATCCAGATAATTATGTTTTGAAACCTCAACGTGAGGGTGGTGGAAACAATGTGTATGGACAACAAGTGAAAGAAGTATTGGAAGGAATGAGAAATTCACAAGAACGAACAGCGTGGATTCTCATGGAAAGGATTAAACCTCCAGTACAGAAAAGTTATATGATTCGCCCAGGTACAGCCAATTCTGAAGGGCAAAAATTGGTACCAGTTGATGTGGTCTCAGAGCTTGGAATCTTTGGAGCTGTTATTGGGTAATAAGTTTTCAAATTTCAGATAGTTTGTTTCTTTAAAGAGTTGCAGTTCTTTTGTTGATCTTCACATAAGATGTCTTTAAAAAAATAATAATAAAAAATGTAAAGATTTTTTAAAAAAGGAGAGAGAGGTGATCTGGGCAAATAAAATTACATGTTAAAAGAGTATATGAGAAGCATTTAAAGAAAAAATATTTTATGTAAACTTTTCGTAATTTTATTATAAAAATTGTTTAGTTTTTAAGGATTTCAAAAAAATTGTAAATAACTGACCCAAATTTTTCTTGTGATTTTCAGTGATGCTAATAAAATAATCTCAAACAAGCAAGTGGGACATATGCTACGTACAAAAATCAGTACTGCTGATGAAGGAGGTGTAGCAGCTGGTCTCGGAGCTCTTGACAGTCCCTACCTCATTGACTGAAAAAGAAAACATGTTTTTGATGTTTCTCACATCATTGTAAATTTTTTTTTTTTATATATAAGAAAGATTTTTGATATAGAAGACACACTGTGTATATTTTTTATTCATAT
Source organism: Gryllus bimaculatus (assembly GCA_017312745.1). Lineage (NCBI taxonomy): Eukaryota > Metazoa > Arthropoda > Insecta > Orthoptera > Gryllidae > Gryllus > Gryllus bimaculatus. Next base: position 2,779,770 of record BOPP01000128.1, read on the forward strand.
TGGACACAATAAAGTAATTTCAAAAAAATTGACTTTTGTTTGTAGAATATACATAATGCAATGATTGTGGAAATTTCTCTATTTGAATGCTACAATGCTCAAGGCCAATAGTTAAGAGCCTATTTTCAGAATCTGAACATGTTCACAATATCACAGCATGATTCAGCCTGACAGCAGACTCTTGAAGAGATTTTCCCTATATGTAGTATGTTCTTATATATTCCCTATATGTAGTAAATACCTTCCTTTAACATGTTGTGTGGTCAAAATCCATTTTTTGTGGGTACTTTTATTTTTTATTTATTTAATAAATGATTCAAAAAATAAAAGTTATTGATATGAAAAATCATCTTGTCAAAATTTGACAAAACATCTTGTCTATGGTCAACGCAAACGCAAAAATCGTTCTGCCGCTTTTCTCAAAAATTTGTACTCTGTGATGAATTTAAAGGAACTTGAAACCCTATGAGTTTGAAACGGAAATTTTGATTTATGAAGGGTATTTTACATGCCTCAAAAACATTTTCAAAATTTTCTCTAAAATTGCTCCAAAGGTTTGGATTCCACCTTGTTTTCAGTTAGCAAAGAAGACACTTAAAATGACGCTGGTCTCAGTTTCATTAAAAACATTAATTTCTCAAAAATTGCTAAAGTTAAAATTTTTTGGGTGTTTTCCTACAACTACAATATTGAAAATTGATTGATTGATCGATTAGTGATTGCATGTGCATCAACTGCTTCGGTCATTGGTTCGGCATGTTTTTTCCGTCTGATGGGGAAAGATCACCTCCACCACCCTTCAGTCACGAATGCAATAATATTTACAAATCGCTGGAAATGTGCATATGAAAGCCATGAGAGATCTTTCAAAGAAAAAAAAAGTTTAAAATGAACTTAACGTCATATTAAAGAATGCAATTTGCACTATCCCTTACAAAAATTTGAAGAAAACATTTGGAGTAGTTTTCAAGAAAAAGGCACGGCACTTGAGCCTTTGTAAAAATGCAGAATTTGAGCTTGTTTTGATAGAAAACAGTTGAGTTTTCGAAAACTTTATTTGGCATTCTTAAAAGCACACATACTTATAAATATAATATTGTGAACATTTCGCTGTTCGTGTAAATATCGACGTAAGAGAAGTAAAAAAATTACATTTTTCAGAAAACAAAAGAATACAGCAATATGGCGTCTGTCATATTAGAGAGTACATTTAGCACTATCCCTACCAAAAGTTTAAAGAAAAAACTTGAGCTGTTTTTGAAAAAATCTTGTACTTGTAATTTTTTTAAATTGGATGTATTACTCGCAATATTGCGAGGAAAATTACAAAAAAATTTAAATAAATAGTACATGACAATGAAAACACACTATGGAGAACACATTTTATTTGAAGGAAAAATCTCTATCTTCAATTTTGTGGTTGTAAGAAAACGCTCCAAAAATTTTGGAAATTTCGAAAATTCAGAATTAAATCTGAAATTCGCACCTGTGCTATCTTTATACTTGTATGTTGCTCTATACTTATAAGAAATTTAAAGAAAAAAATGGTGTCATTTTTGAGAAAATTTTCGGAAAATTTCCGAAGTACTTCATGGAAAGTACTCCCAAAGTTTGAAGAATGTTTTTCAAAGTTTCGACTCGAACCACATGGACAGGGATTTCTTCAATTTCGAATAAATCCTACGCATCGTTTAGGTGCTAGTGTTCACAGGTTCCAGACAAACGGACGTGGTGTTCACAGATGGACGTTTTGAAAAGAAAAGAAAAAAAATACTTTTTCGGTATCAGGGATTTTCAAAACGGTATATATTTCCCTTGAAATCTCAAAATCGATTTTCCGCAGCTTTACATAACTTTTCCTATACTACGTATATTGCTCGGTATGTACGTGCGTATACGGGAGAGTAAAACAAAGTAATCGTGCCGTTATTAACTTCTGATTAAACAATGATTCAAAACAGTTTTATTCACATTCTAATATATTTTTTAAACTTTATACTTAATTTTTTCATTAAAATTATTATTTAATTCTCCGTGTGGTGTCTCATTTTTTTGTCAGTAAAATATGTCAATTGAAAATAAAATAAAATTAGTGGAAGGGGGGAGGGGGATCCAGAAACGCTCTCGTGGTCCGTGATCAGGAAATCAACGTCCAGTCCAATCTTCAGATCGTGCGTGCTCGGGTTAATCTTCCATCCTACTCTATCTTCGTTTGTAATTTTCATTTTTAACATATCTTTCTAATTTAATATCTCAATTACATTCATTACTCATCGTTAGAGACGTCAATTCCCACAATACTTTATGGGGTTCCTTTCGAACTTGCCAGAAAGGAACCGTTGTGGAAAACGTCGTAGAGAACGCCTATCTCATTCTTTTGGATACAGGACTTCACACACAATTTTCAGTTCTGTGTGTGATCTTCTCGTGTACAAATGTAGTTATCTGTAGCCAATCACACCAACCCTTCACTGATCTGCCCTTGATGATTTATAAGGAGTTATCGTTATCCAGCGCTGCTGCAAATCGATGCTTTCGTCCCAGCTCCCGTTCGACATCCCCACTGGATATTCCAGCGAGCGGACGGACCGGAGTTCGAGGGATACCTTTGATTGTAGAGTAGTTACTCGGAGAAGGGACCATTTTGACCGTTCCGGACACAAATGAATGTCATGCAGGGAGATACCATTACACAAGTTTGTGATGAAGCCATTTGCAAATGAGCTAAATGTAAACGAACGCACTGGCGAAATGTGTGCATTGACGTAACCTGCAGTTGTTACCAGAAGTGGCCAAGCAGTAGCTGTCAAAGCGGTCCCATCTTATATTTTTCGAAAAGACGGTGACATCGCATTTCAACGCTGCCGTATAGGATCGATGGTGAGACTGAGACGTAGCCCAATACCGCGGTGGCGCCCAGACTCGTGAGTCAAGATCCGGAGGAAGCCACTTTGCACGGCTGGAAAGTCTTAGAGAATACAGAACGGTCACGGGCCCGAGAGAGAGGAACGATGTGAGGCAGCGAATCTGTTACTGAAGAGCCTACATATCTTCTCTTACGTGCCCCCCCCCCCACCTCGAAGGTCGTCTGGATGAAAATACGTAAAATCTAAGGAACGCTTTCTTCTTCTGCAATTCCCGGCTTTTAGTGAACGGGCCGTTGCAAACATCACCAGACGTAATGCAGTGGAGTTTCCTTTAAGCTACTCGTATTGTTGCCCCCCTCCTCCATCGTTGTTTTCTATGAAAAGAAGAATGGAAAACTCTGCCCTTGATACTCCGGCCAGAGTGGAGGAAAGCTACAATGAAGCGTTTTATGGATGAACTTTGTTCCCCCGAAATAATATTGAAAAACACTTCATCGTGGACCAGAATCTCTGCCAGAAAAAAGCCCGACAGTTCCTTCTTTTCCTCTTCAACCAAATATGGTACGGGCATGCCATTTCTAAATACGGAGAGCCCTTTGTAAAACTAATTTTTCACTTCGAAAATATTATTTTTATACCAATTAGCATCTTTTTAAGTGTTCTCGCCAAAGAAATTTCAGAAGTTGATTTTTTGCGTGCACCCATATATGTATTTGTTTGTTAAAGGCTGGAGGAAGATTAATACTCACTGTAGCAATTCTAGATAGTATTTTTTAATACATTTGTGAAACGATATTCACAGCAAGCAGACTATGTTGTAACTTGCAACTTGAGCAACGATTATAACGAGTGTTGGAATATAAAGAGGATTGCAATGCGCCTGTGCACCTGTTCTGCGGTACTATCATGTTTGTACATTATGTTAAAATGGACATCTGATATCTTCTACAAAATTGAAATCATATTATGTGATTCGTGTATCTATAGTATGAGCAGCTACCCAGATTTCTCTTTTAAAATATAAAAACTTGTAGAAAATAATAACTAATTTTTCGTTATATTTTGTATAATTCTCAAATCTATAGCTGTTTTAAGTGATTTACACAAGGGAAAAAGAGAAAAAATACATACCTGAATTTCTGAATCTTATTATTATATTTAAATTTGAACTTTCTTCAGCTTTTCATTGAAGCAGATTTTGCAATTCTTCAATGCGTTTGTGTTGTTGCCTGATTTCTAAGGCCAACTGATGTATTGCATCACAGAGTTCACTGTGATCATTCTGCAACTGTTGGAGATTGTTCCCAGCTATTAGTTTCATTAAGTGACTACTTTGATGCTCGGCAACTAAGAGCATGCGTAAATCTTCTCCGCGTTGTATTTCTCCCTAAACAAAACAACCATCAACCATACAACATTCACGTGGAGTAAATATGACTCCAGTTAAAGAATTTTTGATTCCTCTTCCACAGTGACGACAGATTTGCTTTGCATTTGGTAATATTAACTTATAATTGTGAATGAAAGTTTAATGATTTTAATGGACTCTGAGATTCAGACACGTAAGTCACCATGAAAAATCCGGTTTATAGAAAATCACATTTTGGATATGGCCTCATTGGAACTCCAAACCCTACTGCCCGGAGTAGAAAGAACCAAAACGGTTTATTTGGGTGACCCTGATAAGTTTTTTTTCTTTTTTGTTCACATAAATTCGTCTGCCCTTCCCTCTGTGAAAAAAGAAAAACTAACCCCAGGATTTTCGCCAAAATGGATATTGCCCGATCGATTTGACTGCTGACGCGACCCCTGCGGTTTGGAAGTAATAAGTAGTATAAAGAACCGATTGTAAATCGATTTCGGAAATACACCTTAACAAAAACGTCCGGTAGTCCGTCCGTCTGTCTGTGGGATTTAGTGTATGAGAATAACAAGTTTTTCCAAACTGAATAACCGCCTGTCAATCTGGCTTGAGACTCTGCGATTTTGAAAAACATTTTGGGAGATACTCTACATGAATCCCCTGGAATATTTTCAAAATTTTCTCAAAAATTACTTCAAATTTTTTCTTTCAATTTCTTGTAACAATAGAATGAAATGCACTTATAATATTGTGGTGTCATAGATTCAATTTCACTGTTATTTCTGAATTTTTGAAAATTGCAAAAGTTTGAATTATTTTTAGCGTCTTCCAATAACTAAAACATGAATATATAATTCTTATGAAATTTGTTCTCTATAATAAGTTCCTTCACTAAGATTCTGCACACTTTTGTGAAAAATTTAGTAGTTTTCGCGCAATATTGCGTACAAAATGTGAAATATTAAAATATAAAAAAAACAAGAATTTCTCAAAAACGACTTCAAATTTTTCTTTAAACCTCTGGCAGGGATTTTGCTAAATGTACAAGATGACAACCTCCATTTTGCTATATTCTTTTGTTTTTGCAAAGAATACAAAACTGTAATTTTTTTTGACTTGTCTCTCACGTTGTCAATATTTACATTAGGGGTGATTTGTTCACATTATTGTATTTATGAATATATGTGCGTAAAATGATGTCAAATAAAGTTTCTCGAAAACTCAAAAATTTTCTGTAAAAATGAGCTCAAAATTCCGCGTTTTCAGAAATGTTTAAATGCCGTTTTATCGAAAGCGGCTCCATTTTCTTCAAACTTTTCCAACGAATATTTGCACTGTTTAATGTGACATCAAATTTATTTTGGGATATTCTTTTTTTTTAAATACACAAATGTATTTTTTTAAATATCCCTCACTCCGTTAATGTGAACATTTCCAGTATTTGAAAAAATGATTGTATTTGTGAGTTGAAGTGCTTCAAATAATTTCCAATAAAGTTTATCGAAAACCAAAATGTTTTCTGTAAAAAAAGCTTTAAAAAACCTTCGCATTTACAGTAAATTTTAAATGCAATTTTCCTAAAAACATTCATTTTTTTCAATGAAAATTTCCATATAGTTCGAGGTTTTGCTCTTCTTTAATATTCGTAAGTAATATTTCGATTCTGCTATTAGGAAACCGAAAAATTAGGAAAATTAAAAAATAAGGTACTTTAGCGGATTAGATATCAGCTAGCAATTCCAAAAACTATCCCAGACCAAAGAAATTAGAAAACTAATAGGAGAAAGTCTGTTCCATTTTGTAGAACCACTAGTTAAATGCAATTTTGATAACTAAAAAGTTTGAGAAGTCGAAGAATTATTTATTTCCTGACACTCGAATCTATTGAGGTTTGTGTATCATTTTTCATGGTTCCTTTTTCGAGTTTCAAAGTTATATATATTCAGCAGAAGAAAAATATATTTTTAATCGCAACTTCCCTGCCTGATTCTTATGAGACTGCTCTTCCCAAGACAAATTATGAAGATAATGATATTTAACTGGTAAGACCAGACTGATAAGAATATTACGATTTCAAATTCGATTCGATGCAAACAAAAATTATTCGTAAAATTTATTTAAATTTTATAGTTCTTATTTGACTTCATAATTAGACCAGAACGGATAAAAATATAAATTTACATTTTTACATAATGAAAAGTATTTCTGAAATACATTTAACCCTCAAATTATTTCACGGTTTTGAAAATAAAATGAAAAACTTTACTAAGAAGAAATAATATTTCGTTCTTTTGCATATTACTCAGTTAATTTTTATACTATTAAGTATCCGATTTCCAAATTTGTATTGTGATACGAACAAATCTAATCTTTGCTTATCCTACCTCGTAATGTTCCTGGCTTTCTCTAAGTTGATCCATTAACTGATTAACAACTTTCCACTGTTCAGTGCTTGGGGGTTCCCCTGGTGCTTGCAATGCTGCTCTATGAGCATTTTGCACATTCTCCAACAGGGAACTTATTTCCGCCCAATCTTCACGAGCTATCTTTGAAATAAAGAATCCTCTATTAATATTAGCTAAAACTGATTATAATTTATATTAAATATTAGTCGTATGAAATTTATTTTCAAAAAGAAATCAACTCACAACATAAGCATTCACTGCATAACTAATTCTGTCTTGTAAATTTTGTTTCATGCAACGCACTGATTTTTCATATTGTTTCTTGAATTTTTCAATTATCTTCCCTTTCTCATGGGCAAGCAATTGTATGAACCTAAGAAACAATATGCTACCCTTAGGTTTAAATGTAGTTGTCATGTTTAAGGTTCATTTTGAGTTATATAAAGATTTTCTTACTTTTCAACTAAAGCCCCATCATACATGCCTTGTAGTTTAATAAGATTTTGCCGCTTGGGTGTCTGGTTCATTGCTTCATTCCAAAGAACATCACTTAGCGGCGAAGGAATATTCAGTTCTGCTTGTAATACTTCCTCAGGTGGTTTTGTTAAGAATTTCTCGGCATCTGCTAACTTTCTTTCTCGCTCGCTTACCTGAAATGTTTTTTAGTATTATGTGTAAATTTTGTTACTTTAAAGTTTATATCGATGTAAATGTGGTCAACATCTTACCTCTGCTATTCTGCGCACCAATTTTTCTCGGAGAATAGTCAGTACTGTTTTGCTATGTTGTTCTGCATTTAAAGGCGGTAAGACATCTTTGAGGCCTTGCTGAATTTTCTTCATCAAATTTACCACTTCAGGAATTGGCTCTGCTGCTCCATTCCAAACAGCGTCAACGTTTTCAATCAATTTCTGATAGAATTCCAGTACTTTTTTTCTATCATCTGGTGCCGGGCGTTTGGATAACATTGATCGGAGATTGTCGAGAACCTATAAAATAAATGACAATGAAGAAGCTTTGTACGATCACAATGGTGAGGCATTGTTCATATTATAATTTTATTAAATGAAATATATATGTTTTCTACTGAGGTTATGCATATTGTCAGTGCTTGATTTCTAACATTTTAGGTGCCGGAACGGTACACACCTTTGGGAGTTGCATTAAGCTCAACCAGGTCTAAGAATAAATTAATTTATCTATTCATTCTTCTGGTATACAGAATTGTATGAATATAATTAGACTGGATTTTTTTACTTAAGCTAGTTGATTCATCAATAATTAATACACTTTTAGTATCTGAGTGGACCATTTTATTTGCTTTTGTTTTTCTCATTTTGCATCTTATCTCCACAATATTTGCAGAAGGTTTATTCGAATGTATAATGCATCCCATATCTAGTCCGTTTAATTCCCCCGAATCAATTTTTGTTTCGAAATCGTTAAAGGACTGGTTTTCTCTGACAACTTCGTATGCAGAGCGAAAAATGTTTGCAGACACTTCTTTCTAATTAGAACGCCTTTTCAAAATTATTTTCTCAAATGTCTCTTTTTTACCCTCCAAAATTATATTCTGCGCTACTTCATGTCCTGCACTTTCTTTATGACCGAACATTTTTTCTCAACGAAGTCTTTGCGATTTAAAGATCAACAGCGTGCCACTTCGCCTAATGGCCCTGCCTTATGATGTTAGTTCGTGTGTCTAAACGAAAATTCCTTAATGTTATAGAAAAAGCAGTACTAATGTCTTGTTCCTATTCATAAATATGGCACGAATGATTAAAACTTAGGTTAATAATTTATTGTTTGAATTTCCCATTTTACTATTTTTTCCAAAATTATTATAAAAATTTGTTAAAATTTCATTATTATTTCTGTACATAGAGGTTTCTACACCATATCGAATATTATTTAAAGAACCGTCAGATTCGATATATGGAGGTCCGACTGCATATTCGTATATTGTGAACATTATAAGTATACACGAAGTGAATTCAAATTTAATTGGATTATACAACAGTAAAAGCAGTAGAATAATAGTATTAAATTAAAACTGCAAATTTCGAAGGTCTAAAATTCACTGAAATATTTTATTTAGAAGTTCCCTGCGATGCCAAGAAGAACACAAATTTCATTTATCTTCCTAAGCATTTAAAAGCTTTTAAAATGGAAGTGTGTTTATACATTTTGTATTCATCTAGGTTGGTTTATCTAAAGATGAAAGTAATAAAGGCTGTGCTGGCTCATTATTGTTTTCTGTAGCATTTCACACGCGAAGAGGCACCGGGTCGCCATTCCGGCGCGTTCCCCCACAAATCAAGCACTGCATGTTGCCATGCACATGGACAGCTCGCGTGCGGGCAATGCCTTCCATTACCAATAGTAGTATTGGTCAGTGGCCAATAATACGATTGGTAATAGAAGGCATAAGATTGGTAATAGAAGGCATAACCAGGCTCATTGGTCAGTTAGCCAGCGGGCTGGCTTGCCAAGACTCGATCCCGGCTTCGACCGGCTTTCGTCGGGGCAGGTTATAGTGAGCGCTTTCCTAGCAATGTCCCAGTATCTGTTGCGTGACGGTGAGGAAATTCACTTCTCAGGTGGAGAAGACCGGAATGCGGCGGAGGGATGTCTTCGTGCTAACCACACGTACACCTTAAACGTATGTCTGTAAGGCCGGGACGTCACTGGCAGGCCCTGGGCCGTTCGCGGGCTGTCGTGCCGTGTGCAGACAGACAGAGTAGAAGGCATTGGCTCGGGAGACGCCCACTCGCAGGCGCGCAACGTGAACGGCGAGGTCGGGGAGCAAGTCTCCAGACAGCGGCAGCGCCGAGGTAAAAGGGCGAGCAGGTGCCGCAGCGGGCGATCGTGATGTGACGTCGCTCATGAGATATAGTTACGCTCCCCGGGCTGCTTTGTCGGTGATGTAGTGATTTTGGCTTCGACGTGAGACATCTCTTGGTGAACTGTCATCCCTCGGACTCGGGATATTCTATTGCTTTTCTGGCGACAAGTGGCAAAGTTGACTGTACGGAGTTTTAATACTGGGATAATTGTACTTTCCGTAACAATAAAACTACTGTTAATTATATTTGTTTGTATTCTTTATTCTGTACACTTGAATTATGTTCAAAATATGAGAGATGTTATTTATTACTAAACCGGTAACTGTTAATTTATTTCACAGCAGCTTGACATTTGTTTTATTAAGAACGTAAATACTCCGTGAATCAGTGTAGTGCAATACTCTGCCTGAAGCAGTACTTCTCACAGCTTTAATATGTAATTTTGCACATATCACTGATGGAGTAAGAAAGTTCTAGTAAGTAAATGTCAATAGCAATTTTTTTAATATTCACATTCATAAAATTGTGACATTACTTGTGATACTAACTGCACACATAATTTGAAATTACGTATCAGTCTCATATAACTCTGTTATTTAATTCCAAGAACTGCAAATGCATAAAATTATCAGTTACCAAATGGGGTGTGAAATTCATTGATATTTCTCAGACTTCGGTAGTAAGTATAAGAAGGGTCTACTCCTGCCAAGGCATATCTATTGTCTTGTTATATTAAAAGAAAATCAAGAGCATGGTTTTCAACTCAGAATAATGACGAAATAAGTGAATAAGATAGACCGGGAGTTTGGGGATGGGGACGAGGCAAGGCGGGGCGGGGCAACGCCAGGCAAGGCCGAGTAGAGCTACGATGCACTAGAGTAGATCGTGGTGGGTGAACAGGGCGGGAATAGAGATAATTACTAATAGACTGTGAAAAATGAATACGGAACAACGCAAGGTATTTTAATGTGATATAAGGATTAAAATATTTCTTGAATGAAAATTGATTATATTTCAGGTTTTCACCTATACACGCGAATAAAGTGCGGTTATTGGCGTGAAGCATGTTAACGCAAAATCGGGCGACGAGATGTTCGCCAACTATCTGCGGATAATCGCGTAGTCGCGCGTGCAGGGGGGCGTGCGGTCGTGGCTCATCCGAAAATCTTGGAAAGAGCCCTATAGCTTTTCGCAGGACTTTATTTCTGTCGGCGACGGAACGGCGTTCCGGTACCTCGGAAATAATTGTTCCAATATAAATATATAACTATTTATATGAAATTAATGATTAATTTTGGAGTGCGTTCCGAGGTCTAAAATTTTATTAATCAAGCACTGGCTTTACGTAATAAAACATCTTATTTCCGGAGATATTTGCAATCCTCGATTTCCTCCTTTTTAATCTGACTACTTGGGGAAAAGTTTACATTTGCAATTAGTCTCCCCAAGCCATCTGGAAACAGTTAATTGCATAAGAAAGTAATAATTTCATTCTCATCGCGTTTTTTTATTTACTAGAAAATGTCATAGATTTTTTTTTCTTTTTCGAAAAGGACACATAAATGTATTAGGCCCCTCCTCTTCTTACTCCCGTCTGTGGATAGCTGTCATATCGTTAAATAAACACCCTAGAAATGCCGTGTATCTCGGGTGGTTGGTGCCGAATCTGACCATCTAGAGGAGGAAGAAACCGCCAGGACCAATAACATCCACTAACATTCTCGGGACTAATGGCCTCACCAGTTGACGTGACCGGAAGCATCAATCCATCACGGAGGATTAATAAAATACACGTGTCTTATGTGTTTTGCCCATGTTTTTTTAGAAAGTTGTAATCAATGGTTATTTATACGCCAAAGGCCCCGAGAGCCCGAGGGTCTGGATGTTTATGGATACGATTTTCATCGGGGGAAATTCTGGGATTTGCGTGGTTACCAAGGTCAGAGTGACGGGGCGGTGTGTAGGCAACCCGCAGGACGCTAATGTGTATTGACTGTGTATTGCTTATGCCCCTGATTATACTCCTGGCTATGGAATTCTTTACCAACATGTTCCAGGACCAATATATCGTGGAGTCAGACTACACCACGTGTCAGAGAAAGCAACACGTCTTAAGATAAGGAATATTGAACGTCGTATCTGAAAAGTCCACTCTCGAAGTGGCTGAACATCCCCTCCCTCAACTGGTATTTTATTTCTTGGCGCGTGAGGGCCTGTCGGTACTCAAATTTGAATTTTGATAAGCATTTCCTTAAAAGGAATTAATTTTTTACAAACGTTTCTACTATGCTTCAGATATAATATTAAATGACAAAAGGCGATAGATTCATAACCTTATTTTTATAATCTTACTTTTATAAAAATGTATTGAATGGCCTTCATCTCTGGATGTTTACTTTATATATTTCTGTTATTTAAATTTTGATTGCTGATTATGATATAATTATTCAAAAATAGGAATCTCACTTCGATGCAATCAAGAACAGTATTAATTTATCCTTGATTGTCTATATAGTGTTCTGCAAATACGGAAACAAATCAGATTTATTCACATTTGTTTCTTTCGTAGAAGTAAGAAATTACTCCTGATATCAAAATAATTGCAGATATGCACCGCAGCCGCTTCGCTTGATTTGGTTTGGACGTTATCAAGTGATTGCTGAATTGCTAGTTGGGCAGAAAACGCAATATTATATTTTTATGTAACCATTCTAAATAATGCAAGAAAGTGTATACTGTTGTAGCACCGGTAGTTATTTTCTTGGGTATATACACTATATATATATATATATATATATATATATATATATATATATATATATGTGTGTGTGTGTGTGTGTGTGTGTGTGTATGTGTGTGTGTGTGTGTACATACAGAGTAATATACTTGTATGTAGTGTTGAGAAAGTTATGTAAAATCGATTTCGCCCTGCGGAAAATCGATTTCGAGTTTTCAACGGAACTGCAGATTTTGGGGGTTCCTTAATACCGAAAAAGAGTTTTTCAAAACATCTATCTGCCTGTCGGTTCGTCTGTAAATAATTCTAACGCATAAAATTAAAAACGCTCAAACAACATTTTCTCAAAACTTCTGCTCAAAATTTATAAATGAAAATTTGCATATCGAATCAGGTTTTACTATTTTGTACTCTTATTAAAGTCGTATTTCAATTGTATCATTAGGGGACCGAAAAATTTAGAAAATGTGACAAAATATTCTTGGGGCAGTTGGGATAAAGGGAAGGCGAAGTCGAAAAGGTAACCCAGACTAAAGAAAATGGACAACTAACCACTGCTATAAAGTCTGTGCCATTCTGATTCACTTCTAGTTTTTCGTGTTGGGGGACTTGGATGTCCGTGGAAAATTCTGAAAAAGAACAAACAATTCTGAAAACGAGCTCGCGTTCCGGGAACTGACTCGCACCAAACCAGGCAGGGTCGTGAGTGTAACCACTTCAATGCTAAGTCGTTGCAACGCATGCATTCAACCCGAAGAGCACATATTGAAGCCTTTTTTGTGAAATTCAAAGAATAACGTGTTATTCTGAAATACTGATTCAATTTACAGCACCTTTTGCTATTCTCCTCATAAAAGATGACGAACTTTGGTGTCTGGAGAGCGTTCAACTGCGGTTTTATGAACGAAATTTGTTTTCTCTGGCCCTCTTCTACCTGTCTCATGCATTTGAGTCTCATTCTCCTGCATTACTTTATATTTATTTTCCTCAACATAACACCAAAAACATTTTGAATATGTGTATTTGCTCTTCCTTGTCCGGTTTTTTTATAAAACTTTCGATTTACATGAAAGAGGAGTGGTATCGGAATTACGGTTCATTTGCGTGCCTTGCTAGGAATTTTCACAGGCTTTCTCCGCGGCTGATCTATTGCCAACTCCAGTCGAAGCGTCTTTTCCTTGTTCTTCTCGACCCTCTTCAGCCGATTGCAGTTTGCTATATTGTCTCCTCTATAACCTTCTCATACTCTATATTTTCTCATATTATATATTTTAGAAAATAGAGGGCAGAGTAATTGATTTTTTGTAGTTTGTTTTCTCTTCGTAGGACTGTTGGATTTCTGTTGAAACATTTTAATTGTTGAATTTCAAAGGCTGAATTGAGTTCAGGACCTGCATTCTCGCTGTCTCTGTACCAATACTGACTGAGAGAACCTAGAAATTCTTGAAATTAATATATACGTTTCTGAAGATAAGTATTTCGTATTCGATTCCAGTTTGCGTTTTGAAACAGTTTTCCTTTCTTTTTTTAACCTGCGTTAACGTAGTATTTATTTATCACACTTGTCTATTAGACAATGATAAAATAATGAATTTTATCTACAGTGTATCGACTCCCTGCGCCGCTCTACCAAAACCTTCCCTCCCTCCACCCTAGCGTCTTCGGCGCCCTGCTTTGCCAGGCTGTGTTTCCGCCCGCCCTCCCCTGCCCTCGATCGCCTACACTACTTTCGTATCATCGCTGTTGCTTCGGGCAGCTGTAAGCATGTATTATTGCATACTCTCGGCAACCTTCCGGTAAGTTTTTGACCTGAAAATTCTCAGAGGGTAATGGTGCTAATGGAATTAATTAAATAATTAATATTTAAAAATCGTTTAGTAGAATATTTTATGGGCTTTAAGAAATACGTAGTGTTATAAACATTTCCCTAAATTAGTATAAAGATATTTTAAAAAAACAGAATCGGAGCTGAAACAATGTAATTCAGACCCGGCTCCACGAATATCCATAATGAAAAACTGTTTTGGTTTCCTCTTACTGTTGAACCTGCTTCAGTTTAATGCCTTGGTTTTAATTGATTTCTAATTTAGAGTTTATAATAAACTTATATTTTATCTGAGGATGTTTCTTAAGTGTCAGCTCGCGGCCTCATAATGGAGCGTTACGACATAGGATATAACCCCACGTCGAATAGGCCAACAATCGTTTTCATGGCGACAGCACTAGAGATGATAGCTGCCTTCGACGAGCGTGTGTTTAGAATTGTTTGTCAAAACACCGGCAAACAAAGTTTCTTCCCCCACCCATGCGACTTCCTCGCAGTTTCAATGCTCAGGCGATTGTCTCAGATTTTCCCAAGAGCACGCGTTGCGTGCACGTCGTGTCAACTTTCGCTCTTTATCTCGGTTGCAACAATACGCGGCGTCCACATTTTTGAGTAATCCAGCGCTCACCGGTTTAGGTAGATCAGGGTCAAAATTATATGACCGCATTGCTCCCACCGGGAGGTCCTAGGGTTCGGGTAAAGACGGTGGCATTACTAGCTAGATAGCTAGGTCGAATTCAGCTCCTCTCCGGAGGTCAATTCTAGAGGCAAATCAGTAGTTTGCCGTGGTTTCTCTGACCACCATCAGGCGAATACCGGAGAAGTTCCTTAACAAACGGGCCACGGACCGCGCGCGATCTTTCCTTCCTCTTCCTCGTCCTATCCTCCTCACCCCTTAAACACACACTTCACTACTACACATGCCAGGAGACCGGTCGCGAGCTTAGAGCTTGCCCCTGCTGGGGCGATGCCCCACTGGTGGGAGATAACTTGTTGGGAAAAACCTCTTAAATTGATGTGTAGGAGGGGAAGAACATCGATCAATTCAAAACATGCTCTATCCGTACGGTATTAATGAGCTTATCCGTTAACGAGCCTGGAAATACAAATCAATGATCCATCTCGCTGCTTCGCCCTGCGCACCGGATGTGTGCAATAGATTGATCAGAATGTTGCACTGCCGCAAGAACAAGGCATTTGTAGCTAATCTTATGCGAATCGATCGGAGTTCTTTATCAGTTGCTACGCCAACGTTCCGAAGCTCCCACAGAGGCGGCTTTTGGGGGACGCTCGACGGCTGCGCGTCTACCTGCAGCGGAGGCGGCAAGTGCCGGGCGCCGAGTGGCGAGCAGCGGCCTTGGTCGGGCGCGGGGCCGCGGGGGGCGCCGTGCGCCGAGGGGCCGAGTTCGAGGGCGG
>BOPP01000128.1:2803392-2880143 GCA_017312745.1 Gryllus bimaculatus
GTAGTGCTCGTCCTGGTCGAGTCAGGGCGGAATTGCTCCCCGGCGATCGTGACATCCGGCACCGACTTACACGCCGCCTTGCAGCGATCCTCCCCTGCAGGTACTTCCCCTAGCAAGGCACTACCGAGCCGAGGGAGTTCTAAGCTGGTTATATCGTGCATGTAAGTGGTGTGTGTCTGTGTCTATAAGGACAAAGAACGGGACGCAGCGAAAGGAAAGATCGCGCACGGTCCACGGTCTGATTTTCAAAGCGGCTCCAAACATTGGGCATTCGCCGAACAGCGAGCTACTGCTTGCCCAATCCTGAACAGCTGACGTGTTCAGCGAATGTTCGCTCCCTTTGATATGTGCTGGAGACCGACACGCGATTGGTAGGGCGAGAACCGAATGTTCGTCACTCGGCAAGTAGCGAGCAACTCATCCACACTACTCGGGATACGACGAGAGGTTGCTCGCTACTCACCGAAGAACGAATGTATGGAGCCACCTTTAGGGTACTTCTCCGGCATTCGCGTGGTATTGGTCGGGGAAACCACGGAAAACTACTAATGAGAAGAGCCAGCTGCTAGAATGTTCCTCCAGGTATCAGATGAATTCGACCTAGCTATCTAGTGAGTGTCGAACATTTGCCTCCGTCGGGACTCAAACCTGAAGACCTCCCTGGCAGAGAAACAACGGCAATGCTGCCTCTGAGCCAATTCAGCCGGCATCCACTTCTTCATAAGCAGGGCTACAGCAACCCAAAGTCTCGGAGCAAACATTTCACGCAAAGTGATCGGCATCTGAACATTGATGTCAGGAAGCGCTGAATGATTCGTCTCTGTTAACATGATCAGACCCACCTCGGTGTTCTCATTCATCCACTCGAAAGACGTTGGTGCAGCGGCGGAACTAGGAAGGGGCGGGCACAAAAAATATCCTCAACCTCTCTCCCATTGATGTGTTAAATAAGTTTGGAAGGACCCTTTGTTCCCTCAGGTAACCGAATAATACTAGCTTTGATCAACGGTGGTTCTCTTTCATTTTCGTTTCTTGTGCCGCCTCCTGATGTTCTTTGTTGCAACGAAAGAAGCCTCCCTCCGAAATGCGATAGGTGGACTGTTAAGTGGTTCATTTACGATAAGTATTTTTGGGGTGCCACAAAAATAATATTTTCACAATTATAATCGAAATCCAGAACAAAATTTTACAACGCGTGAATAAAATTATATTATTGAATGTAGAACTTCGGTTATTTTATTACGCTACAAACTATTAATACTAAAATTGACATGAAAAATATAATTCCTACACAAGACTAATTTTCCTAAATAAGATTTCATGTGGAGACAAGCCCGAGTTCTTACTTACTAACTTACTACGACTGAAATAACTTGCGTTTAGTTTTCTGGCTTGCGTTTGCTTACAACACAAAGATCATCTCTGAAGGGTTCTTTACCTTCATGAAACATCACATACTTCAATTTCATGTCTTAACTATAAGCTGAACAAATGTTTGGTAGCACGGAAACCAACAAACGAAGATAGCCTGTTCCCTTGTTTTTATTTGCTTGAATCTGATTCGGCAATCCCAAAGATTTCGTGTTGGTCGCGCCGCTTCAGCCGGGTCCTGCGGGTGGTGGTGGTGGTGGTGACGGAGGCTCACCGCGCAGAAGGATTCGGGGGCGGCGGGGGCGGCGGCGGAGGCGGCGAGCGGCGCTGGCGGCGGCAGGCGCGCCACTCGGCTCGGGCCGGCGCCGTGTGTGACCACGACGCAGCCGAACGGACCCGCGCCGTCCCAGGTTGCGCGTGGCAGGTAAGGTGCGCCGTCAGCGCACGTGCGGCAGCATTCGCCGCACGCCCCTCCACACCTCGTCCAGCCACGCCGCGGCTGCGCACCCGCCGCCCAGCCCGTGCACCTTCCCCCCCCCCCCACACACACACACACACGCAACGGCCTTCCGCCCCGTTGCGGTGCAACCGATTCGCCCAGCGCCGGGGCATTTCGTGCGGTTCGTTTAAACACGTGCTTGTAAATGGGAAATTATCGTAGGTAATACCGCAAGTGCTGTGGGGATTTTCAATAAATTCCAGACTCGCGAAGCGAGGAGGGGATTTATCTAAGAATTTCCAAAGCAACAATTGCATTTAACAGATCTATTCCATGAGTGAAATTATGTCCAGGAGAGTTCCAAAATGCGTCAAATATTGAAAAGAACTGAAAGATATGTTAAAATGAAATATGTTATGTGTTATTGTACGTACGCGGTTTATTGGAAATCGACAGTGTGATCGATGTACAATACTATCATCCAAGATAGATGAGTAACAGTTTATGATTGGCCAGTAGGTAGAAGCGGTAAGAAAAATCGGATAGAAAAGTGATTAATTTATAGACATACATCGCCCTGATTGGGGAATTTTGTTTGTGTAGTTAAACACTATTTGTTTTAATTTCACGAGTGGAATAGTGAAAGAAAATGCGGTCAGACGAAGCTGAAATTGTTACTTTCTCGCCTTACTACGTAAGAAGAGGTATTATAATCGTGCGTCGGAAATCAGCGAGTTTTCGACAGAAAAACTCTTATTGTTTGTTTTTGTCAGGTTCTTTTAATTTCGGATGTTCATGTGGTTGCTATTGCAAAATTGCTTCAATTGGAATATCAATTTTGTGGAAAAACGACTGAACTGTTTAACCGCTAGCATTGTTCACAGACAGACAGACAGACAGGCGACAGACGGACGGACGGACAGACACACGTTTTGCCGTCATTCGATTTTTCGATATCAAGGACCTACAAAACATGGATTCTGGTTACACCACGTGATTGAGGATTTTTTGAAAATTTAGCAACTATATTTATCCACGTTTTCTTTACCAGTACTCTGTAATAAGAGTTTTTCTGCCAAAATTTCGCCGTTTCTCGTGCAGCATTGCATAACTTTCTTTCTACAGGAGGCATCCACTTCTTCATAAGCAGGGCTACAGCAACCCAAAGTAGCAGAGGAAAGTAAAAAGACAATGCCACGATAGGTTTTTGCAATTAAAAAAAATAACCCTGGAAGGTGGTGCAATTCTGTATTCAGATTTGGATTCAGCGCGCCGACATACCTTGAGAAACATGTGTCAAGTCTTTGGGTCTGACAATTTGTGTGTGTACCCGTGTAATAATATAAAGCAGTCCGCAGACTTGGCTGGATCTTTTGGGTTCGGGTCCTAACCAAGGACCGACCTAGTAAATCCAGATGAATCCATCCAGGACCTGAGAGGTGGCCATTAGCGCGGTTTTTTGCAGCGGGGACAGCATTTCTTGTGAAGGTGTCACTTCTTCATCACTGCTTAAATAAATGTATTCCTTTACGGATTGAAACAGATGAAAATCGTGTGTGGAAAGATCATGACAATGGCATTCACTGTTAACCCAGTTCTTCCAGTATATTGACGGTGCGGTGGTATTTTTTTGGGGGGGATGTTTTTTTCCCAACTCATTTTCATAGCCCTTTTCGGACATTGAGCATGTATGTATCTGGAGTAGTCCTCTGTTAAGTTTTGTCTTGTAACGTCGCAGCTAGGCGCCGTTTGTAACCGGGGTTCCCAGACAGTGACCCGTCCAAGAATCCGTGGGGTCTCGAGCTACTCGTGACTTCAAACCATCGCTAACGACGCATAATCATTGAAAAAGATCAGCCTTTATGATGACACCTGAACACCTTTACTAGATGCTTGGATGTCTTTTAGAACCTGGCAATATTCACTGTTTGTTTTAATACCATAGACAGGAAACCTACATAAATAAAACCCAGTCTGTTAAATAAAAACACACTTGCTGTCACTTTACCGGCAGGCGCAGTACTCTGGAACTCTTTAGGTACCTATAAATATCTGATTAATTTTGAGACCTAAAAGTCCAGTTTGGCCTTGAATCAAGTGTAGTTTTAAATTCAATGTCAGTCTCATATATACCTCACAGCATTTCAGAGTTGGGCGACAAGACACTACCCAGCGATTTCGATGAAACAACATTGAGACTATGGACCGCACAATTTCCAATACTCAAGACGCCTCACTATCGGACAATCACTTTACTTTCGCCTGAGCCCCGTGACTAATGCCAATGATAAACAGATGAAGTTCAAATATAGTACTTAATATTTCGAAAACGACGTTCGAGCACCATGACATGGTGAGTTGTATGGGAGTTACATGGGTCAAAGTACATTAATTGTTGTATGTTTAATTTCATTTGGTGGCGAAGTAAAATTGATTCCGGTGACCCCCGGAAAATTTTGAATGGGGCTTCGTAGCCTTATGTAATAAGGCAATTTATTTCCGTAAATATGTTCAATCTCTGATAATATTTATGTATCGACACATTTTAAAATGTGCAATGCTGACAAACGGATTAATTCAATAATCTGTATACTGTTACCGTTTCTACATGTTTAAATATTACCCTACGTCGAAAAAGGTTTTAGTTACTAGTCGTTTTTTAAACTTCTTGAAATTATATTAAATTAATTACTCATAAAATATGTTTTATTAGTTTTTTCAAAAAGTATCGAAAATTTGGAAATAGTACATTGAGTTAATCAAGAGTAACAGACGAATTCGGGGCAAAAAACGTTTTAATCAACCACCCAAACTACCAATTCAGACTCGATTGCGCTAGAGATTCTCCTTAAAGTGAGTAAAAAAATCCCAAATCAGCACACAATTGCTAAAAATTTCGAAAAATATATGAAATCTCTCCCAATAATGCGGCCAGGTCGGAGTCGATCGCTCTTACAACTATCCAAAATTACATTTCAAATATTCAAAAACAGACTAGAAATTGCTGAAGTTGTAAATGAAAAATTAATGAACATGACATGTAAATTTTAAAAAAATGAAAAAGGACCAGAAATATAGTTGGCCACTGTTGTTTTAGGTTGCGCATACCTATGTTTACGTGGGATGTCTAGGTATCCTATTACTTTGTATTCGGTGCATTTACCTCTATCACCGGGGATTCTTCTGGACCGAAAACACACTGAGGTGAGGCGAGATGACCGACTGGAGGTAGTTGCTGGAAAGGGCCTCGCAATTTTCCTTCCTGCATGGCAAGGACTAATTGTGAAAGATAAATATTACGACATCGTTTTGCTGCTACTCCCGTTGTTTCACTACATAACCTTTTCAGCCAAGCCTACAACAAAAAATCAAATTTATTTCCGGCATTTTAAAAATAAAAAGCATTTTTAAACGACGTTTTGTACCTGGCATAATTCGACATCATACTTATCAATCAAATTACGAAAAAACGATTTGGTGAATGTTAAATAAAATAGAAAATCTTGATCTAATTTTTCTTCCATGCTGTCACCCTGAAAGGAAAATGTCCATCAAGAGTTGGGTTCGAATCACTTCTATCTGAATATTTGAAGTTGTGATTACCATTGCTGCACTGTCTTGTGCCGACTGAAAGCAAAAAGCTCTTTCGTCTCTAAAGAAGATATCATTCTAATACAAATATCGTTTTTCGAAGACATCGGTGAATTTAGGAAGAGTCCTCATGGTTATTGCTGTGGTGACAACTTTTACTATTACGTTACTTTACTTCGCTTTTCGTGATTGCATTGTTGTTTTAATAATAGCTTATTCCTGGATGTATTGCTTTAGAATACTAGTAACTCATTCTATGAGAGAAACGTAGTACTACAAGGTTTTAAGACCTTTGTTGCACTTAGGTCGGGCACGTCAACATGTCGTTTATTCCTTTCCGTTGGTGCCCCTGAACTCCGAGTTCTGTGGCATATTGGGGATTATTTTCCCGCAGTTTTGATGGCGAAGAAAATGTGCGTCGTTGTTTGACAGGCCTATTCACTGTTTACATATTTACATCAATTGTTAATTTATAGATAAATGTAACATGTGGTTTTTGCATTAATTGCGTAAGATGTATAATATTCGATGAACAATGCTTGTTGAGGGAAGTAGTGTTTTTGATTGAACTGGACTTGCTGACAACCAGCGTTTTCGTATAAAGATTAGTGTTCTGTATGATTTATTCCAGGTAAGATTGTGGTATTGTGCACTTTTGATGTTTGAGTGCGCAATATATGTCGAACAGTATGAGGTTTCCGCGTTCTTAGTGATTGAAGGATGTGTTGTGTGGTAATGTAAGTGTAGGATATGACCCCAATTGGAAGCAGCTTAGTTCGTACTTAACCTAGGTGTTTGTTTAGCGGCGTACACTCATTTAATATATGAAGGAAGATGAAAACGAGAAATCGATTTGCGAGTGAAGTTTTAAGCACATGAATGTATTCAACCTGAGTTTAGTAAACCTAGTGAGTTGTGGTTGGTAGG
This sequence comes from Gryllus bimaculatus, assembly GCA_017312745.1. Taxonomy (NCBI): domain Eukaryota; kingdom Metazoa; phylum Arthropoda; class Insecta; order Orthoptera; family Gryllidae; genus Gryllus; species Gryllus bimaculatus. The sequence continues at coordinate 2,809,721 of BOPP01000128.1, forward strand.
GATGTTTTTCAGAGCATGTAAAAGTGTTGAAAATCAAAAAAGTGTATAAATTTTCGTTTTACTTGTGTAGAATACATAAGTAATCAAGAGTGGAGATTTAGCTTTGAATGTGTGTTGTTGTTATTGATATGTACTTGTTAAACACATATTTGTAATGTATTTATTTTGTGTATGAATTAATAGAAATCTTTTAAATGGATTTCAGAGTGTGGATGGTCTCATAACCAATCATAGAAATGCCACTTGACATAGTGTATCCTCAGGGGTGCCGTCCTGTTACAGATGATTTAGGGCCTGATGAACTCATTAGGCGACTTAAGGTAGGTAGTGGGAATAATGGATACTTACAAATCCATAACAAGTCATCTAAAGTTGTTTTTGTCTTTTCATGAAATACCATTAATTTAATAATATTGAGTTTTAATATGCTTGGAGGCTCAGTTAGTGTATTTCAATCTATTATTTGCATGTTGTAATAATATTAGTGATCCAAATCATGAAAATATATGTTTAAATATTTAAAACATACTATGTCAAGACACATGTAACTTGTTTTAAGACAAATTATTACTTCAGTGCTAGTTTGTTTTGTGAATTTACAACCTTTGCATATTATTTTAGACTAAATGATCACTTTGAATTTTATGATATACAAGAAGCGTTAACTGCATGAAATGAAATATTATTATTTAGCGTATACAAGTGTGTGAATGTTGAAGCAGTATAAGACAATTATAATATTTCAGAAGAACTATACCTTATGTTGTTCTCAGTTGTTAGCAGTTACAAAATTAATAAGAGATTGAAAATGTGGTCTACTGGATAGGAACACTGGCCTATGGTAATTTTGCATAAGATTGAGCACATTACAAAGGGTAGTTTTGATGTACTGAATTTTAATCAGCAAGTAATGTTTTTATTACATCAGATGCTTTAACAATGTAGACTGAAATTTCCAATGTAATGTAAATTTATCTATTTTAATCATGCTTTTAAATGCCTGAAACACTTAGGTATAAACAAACTTCTCTTCATCATAAATTAATATTGCTTTGATTTGTTTTTTTAACATTGTCTGTTCTGTTGAGAATTCTCATTTAACGAGAACATAATTGTGACAGTGTTAGTTGTTTCTTGTCTTCTGTTGGTTGCTGCCTGAATTAGTTGCAACATACTGTGTTTTTTTTTTAATTGAAAAGTAGATGTTTGGAATTGTGTCAAAATCAGAACCAGTATGTTTTGTTATTAAAAACAGTGTCTGACCGTAGGTATATTTTGTTATTTATTATGATAGCAAGATATATGGAGAGGCACAATTTCTGAAAATAAAAAAGTTTTGTGCTTTTAAATGTTGTTGTTGGGTTGTTGTTTTTTTTTTCCCTTGTAATAAATTATTTATTTCAAACATTGCTGCCTTAGTCCAAACTCTTTTAGATTATTTGAATTAATTTAACTGTGATTGGGAAAAATTATTGTTGATTGGTTTGAGAAAGTGGGAAAAGTGAAAAGAATTGGTTTTCCAAATTTAGTTGCTACTCAATTCTCCAGTAATCTTGTCAATGTAAAGAAACAACATTCCTATTGTATATTTAGAGTTTTTCAATTTTCTTTAAAGATTTGAGAAATTTAGAATTGATGTATTTAATCATTTCTATTAATTTTTTTTAAGTCGTTTAAAACCATGCTAAAAAAATGAAAAACTTATATTAAATTGAAAATTTTATTCTACATTAAAAAAAACAGCAACATGCATTACCCTAAAAAAATACTTGTAGATTTGAATTTATCAAAAATGAATAATGAAACCTATTCACTTTTGTTCTGCAGGAAAAAATTCTGACATGTTTAATTTATTACTGATATTTTTCAAATGCCCCAGTTACTGATTGATTGTCTTCAAATTTTTTACAGACTCTAGCCCATACCTTACAGGCTATGGGACAAGATGAAGGGATGTATCAGCAATACATTCCATTGGCCTTACATCTGGCAGAAGACCACTTTCTTATGCACCAGAGTCGTGATGTGCAATTGCTTATAGCATGCTGCATAGCTGATGTTCTGCGAGTTTATGCACCTGAGGCTCCCTATAAAGATCCAGAACAAGTTAAGGTAAAGTCGTACCCACTCATACTGAAGACATAAAATCAAAAATGAAGTCAAGATTGATAAAAATAATTTCAATAGTGAAGCTCAATTCAAAATATATTTTTCATTAAATAAATTGCTGAAGCTTAATTGAACAAAACTTTTTTTGGTTGCAGTTTTAAAAAGTTGTTTTTTGTTGAATTATGCTGGCTGTTGTCAGTTTCGGATAAAACCGTTATAAATTCTTTCTATATTCCGGTTTGGATACTAGATGCCTTGAGCAACCGTAATGTTATGCGAGTAAAAGATGGATCAGGTAGCTGTCTGAGTTAGTTTGCAACATACTGCTGTTTTTTTAATTGAAAAATTGGCTTAAGTCTAGTATACGGTACAACTTACGAAAGTCATTTAAACTGGCACTTCTCACGGCTCTGGCTGCAACTGCGCAATTTAAATTCTAGGGGCTTTCTTGAAAAGTGCTTTTTTATAAAAGTTATTTGGTAATTATGTGGTGGATTGACTCAAGGATGTTTATGGTGAACGTGAGGGACGAAGGATCGAGCCTTGCTGTGACTTGGATCCAGGCGAGCAAAGCACTTGCCTTTGAAAGTAAATTGGCATTACAATGCAGTGTGGACAAAGCTTATTTAAGGGAGGGCTTGAGGAGACCCCTTCCCCCTCTCCGCTGCCATGCTTTTCTGAGGGTGTACCGTGTGAACCGAAAAATTAGACGTGTTTGGAATTGTTTCAAAACCAGAACCTGTAGGTTTTGCTATTAAAAGCAATCTGCGAACATATGTATATTTTGTTATTTATAATGATAGCAAGATTTAAAGAGTGGCACAATTTGAGAAGATAAGAAAAGGGTTAAATGTATTTAAATCTGTAATTTGTTAGCAATAAATTGTTTATTTCAATCATTACTGCCCTAGTTCAAAGTCTTTTAGATTGTTTGAATTAATTTATGTCTGTGATTGGGAGAAATTATTGTGGATTGGTCTAGGAAAGTGGGAAAGAGGCAAAAAATAGTTTTACAAATTTTGTCGCATTTCAATTGCGATCTGATGCCTCAAAAACAACACACGTTTTTGCCAGTAAGATCAGTGACTGCTAGTCTACTCCCATGCGTAGATCATTGGTCATAGGAATTGAGTAATGGATACCAAATGTGATCTACCTTGACTTTGAAAAAGCCCTGGATTATATACAAGACCATTTAGTTTATAAATGGAATCATATTGGAATAAGAGGAGATTTATTGAAATGGATTAAAGAGTTTCTTAAGAAAAAAAATTAAAATCGTAAGATCACAAGGAGTTAATATACAGGTTGTTAATAGATGTTGATATTTATTGTTGTATTTTAAGTAAAAATACCACTTAACATTTTAGGAGTAGTTTGCTACCCCTTTTCAAGCGCTTATAAAATTCATGTGAAACCACTATATTGTCAAAGAACTTTCGGTGTATCAGTGTTTTTAAACATCCTGGCATGCAGAAATTATATACATTGCGGTTTGTTGCTGAAAGATGTTTCATTTCTACTTGAAGTAGCATATTTTTATACATGGGTATTCTGATATGTTGCAGACTATTTTCCTGTTTCTGATAAAGCAGCTCTCTGGATTGAAAGACCCAAAAGATCCAGCATTTAAGCGCTACTTTTACTTGTTGGAGAACTTGGCATATGTAAAGTCTTTCAACATGTGCTTTGAGCTGGAAGATTGCCAAGAAATATTTTGTGCTTTATTTTCACTGATGTTTAAAATTGTGAAGTAAGTTTTAAATAGTAATTTTAAATATATGACATTACAAATATGTATTCCAATTGTAATTACTGATGTACTTTTTTCTCTTTGCAAATAGTGATGAACATTCTGGGAAAGTAAAGAGTTTTATGTTAGATGTACTCTGTCCCCTGATAACAGAATCAGATATTGTCTCTAATGAGTTGTTGGATATAATTCTTATGAATGTAGTAGAACCAAACAAATCTCAACGGAAGAATGCATATTTATTGGCGAAGGAACTTGTGGTCAAATGTAGTGATACTCTTGAGCCCTATATTCAAACGGTAAGATTTTAATAGTTAAGTTTAGTAAAGTGGTATACATTAGTTTCATAAGTCAGTTTCATCTTTGAATTGAATGTAACGTGTTATTTTGAGCATTTTTTATTGCAATACTCCTGATTTGTTGTTAGTAAAGTTTTTTTGCTTGAATTGTTTTTTAACATAAAAGTTTACTTATTTTCTTACACCAATCCTTTTTGGTTGTTGATAATTTGCTTTATGTGGACATTCTGTATGTTACAATTAACTTCAATAGAATTTTTGAATTATCTTCAGTTCAATTAAGTGTTCATAACTGTTATTTTGTTATTAATTTATTATTGCCATTAATTTATTATTTGCTACTATTCTAGTTTTTCAACCATGTACTCATTCTGGGTAAAGAAGAACGGGAACTGGGCATTTGTGGGAAGGTTTATGATCTGATTTATGAATTAAATCATATATGCCCTAGTGTTCTTCTGGCAGTTTTGCCTCAGTTAGAGTGCAAACTGAAAAGTTCCCAGGAAAATGAACGTTTGGGAGCTGTAGCTTTGCTAGCTCGCATGTTCAGTGAACGAGATTCAAATTTGGCCCGGCACCATACACAATTGTGGAAAGCTTTTCTTGGGAGGTAAGGATAATAGCGAGTGAAAAGAAGTTCTGCCTTTTTGTAATGAATTCCTTTCTTACATTTTGTCTTTGATTTTTGTGCATTGTAATTTTAATTTTGATTTGAGTAAGGCAAGGATTTTCACGAATTAAAATTTGCCAAACAGTGCAAAATACAATATGATTATAATCTGAAACAAGGCAAAATGTTCCGTATAAGATATAAAATATGAAGAGTACAGGGGATGGGAGCCTAAAATATGAAGGTTCTGAAAAGATCTCAACCTTTTGGAAAATCCTGTTATTAATTTTAAAAGCAAACAACTAATCCATCCCAATTAGTTTGATGTTCCTTTTTTTGCTGAAGGCATAGAATAAATTCCTGAATGGCAATGTGGAAGTGTGAATGAAAATTCCTCAAGAAGCCAAAGTGGTGTATTGGTTTATTACTTTAAGTATCATGAAGTGTATGACATTGCTACAGAAGCTGTGTAATGTTGTTAGTACGTATCTTCCCCCCTCATTCTAATAGGGGCTCATAGAGCTGAGTTAAAAGTTTGCAAACTAATTATTCCTGCAATAGTTGATTACTTTCCTAGTGGTGCCTTTGTGCTGTTTTGCGGTCTGTAACTATTAACATTAATTAGTACTTGTTTGAAAAGTCCTGCAGATACCTTAACTTCATTCACTGTAGATAAAACGTAGTGTGAATCAACTTCTTGGTTTCAAAATTTTTGAGGAAAGTAAAATTTCATTCATCACAAAAATGAAGACATTTTCTTCGTATGTTATGCGGAGGTGTTAATGATTGCAATATTGCTGTCATACAAGTACATATGAGTGAATGTCTAGTGCCTTGCACATTTAACAACATCAGGAACAATCATAACTATTACACACTTGCATCCTTGTACATTTTTACCTGCTGCTTTATCTTGAAATAATCTGGTTTGTGTATATTACATTGTTGAATGTTATACATAAAATGTGTACAGACAAACTTGAAAAAAAGTATTAAAAATAATCACACTACTTTTGAGATGTGAGTAGGTTCACATATGTAAATTCAGGAAAATGAAAGCAGCTTACTAGTAGAGATACTAGTTTTCTCGTGGGTTTGGTGATAACACTTGCTTTGTCCACATATAGTTTCTCAGTGTAAGATAATTTCAGATGGTAGTGGATGATCTTCAGTTTTTATACTGGATTTTCAAAGGATTTTGATTCTTAGGCCTAATAATACAACTCCTGCCTTAACTGACAACCTCTCTCTTCCACTGTGCCGTTTGGAATAGCTCTTGAGCACCTTCGATGGCCAACATTTTTGTATGAAGTCTCTCACTCACTGTAATTCCCCGTCTCTTTCTGTGGCCGCAGCCACTGCTGCTGCCTTATTGAGGAATTCTTGTGTGAGTTCCCACTCTTCAGTGTCAATTTGAAAGCATGCCTCTTCTAATGCATCAAATTGTATATCAGGACCACGTGATAGTTTTGACAATTCATCTGCATTTGTGTGTTTAGTTGATCTCAAGTAAATTTGATAGTTATAATCTGTGAGAATCAACATCCACCTCTGGAGCTTCTTAACTCTGCAAAATCCTGGAACCTTCTGTAATTTTCCTGGATGAAACAATTCATACTTGAACCAAGACACTGATCTTAAAAAATTCACACTTGGACCAGTTTACCTTTAACCCACTTCCTCTTAGTGTGTCCAACAATCTTCTGTCTATATACTCGTGAGGCATAGCACTCATTACCACAATATCGTCTTAATTGTAAATATATCCCTTGCATTGTCTCATTATCTGTTTTGAACAACATTGAAATATAGTGGCTGCCGACATTACTCCAAATCTGTGTAGTCTGTTAAATCAAAACAAGCCTAATTGAATATTCATCACTACAATCTGTTTTGATTGTGCATCTAAAGGTAGCTGTAGATATGCATCCTTAAGATCTATCTTTGTAAATTGATGTCTCCCCCTCCCCCCTATCAATTTCAGGAAGAGATCTTCTGTTTTTTGTATGGGATATTGCTCCACCAAATACTGATTGACGGTACTCGCAAAGTCTCTGCACAATCTTAGGCTTCATTTTGTTTCTTAACAATCACTAGAGGTGTGGCCCACTTACTACTTGTAATAGATGAAATTACACCTTATCGTTCCAATCTTCAAAGCTCTGTGTCTACTGCTTGCCCTAGTGCCCAAGGCAATGGTTGAGCCTTGTAGAAATTAGGTTTGCAATTTTCTTTTAGCTGTATATGTGCTTGAAATGAACTACACTCCCCCATGTCCAATGAAAATATCTCCATAAATTCATTTTAATCTCCTCTATTAAAGCTTTCTCAGCGATGTAGGTTCAATTTGATCTGCTATATCAAACCCTAGCAGCCGAAACGTCAGCACACTTGACCGAGACGCAGCTCATCCTGGATAGCCAAGAATGCTATATCAAACCCTAGTTTGGTAATACTGTCAAATCCTAGAAGATTCGTTACATCATATTTATCCACAACTACTAGCTCTAAATGCTTCCTCTTTTTCTTGTATTCTGCATTTAAATACATCTTGCCTTTGATCTTAATGGAGCTCTTGCAAAAGCTGACCAATTTCGTGTCTTCATTTTCACAATTAGAGAAGCCTAACCTGTGATATTTTTCTAAATTAATGAGTATGGATGCTGCTCTGGTGTCCACCAAGAAATTCACCTTCTTGTTGCCAAACTGCAAATATATAAAGAGATTCTTCTTAACTTCCCTAATCAATATTTCATTTACCATATATCTTTCTATTTCCTCTTCCTGTGCCACCTGTTTTACTCTTGGTCTTATCTTGACACACTTCTCTAATGTGGCCCTGCTTGCTGCGTAGAAAACATTCAGCTTGCCTGAATTTACATTTGTCTTGAATGTTTTTTAATACTCTCTTTCTAAGATTTTATTTCTCACTTGCTCTTTCACCTTTCACTTATAATACTTCCTTTTTCATTTTCACTGGTGCTGCCCTCTCTGAGATTTTATCTTCCTGCTGTGGTTTTGCTTACAGGTCTGAGCATGCCATTTCTTTTAACATTACAAGCTGATTCCGAATTTGCTACCTCTCTCATGGTTTTTGTAGTTACTTCATATGTGATTGCTAGACATTCCTCGAAAGTATGTTATGTGTAATGACCACATCTGATGAGTGATTCTGCATATGATTTTTCGTAACCCAATGCTTGGCATTTAAATTCACACCTGCGAGCCAACCTTCTAAGCTCTTTGATCCACTCCGGAGATTGGATTCCAGTTGTTTCCTGTTCTGGAAAAATACATACCAAGAAGTAATTACAAGCAGCATTTTAGCGAAATATTTATCTAATTCACTTTACTTTTTCCCAAGATACTTCCGTTATTTCTCTTTCAATAAACATCTTCCTTAACAAATTGCACATTTCATTGCCAATGCAAATTAGAATGAACTCTCTTTTCATGTCATCTTTGTCAACCCCGTGTCATAAAAGGTGTTGTTCTAACTTCTCTTTTTAAGTACACCACTCTTCCTTCTCTCCATCAAACGGTGGGAGGGGAGGTGGCTGCATTCTGAAGGCCAGACTCAATCCTTTCAATGCTTCCGTAATTACTGATTTTGATATTGCGCTGCTGTTGTTGTTGGAATTTTTGTTGTACCACCAGTTGTTAGTTTTGGAACTGCTGCCAAGCTATAAGTTGTTGCTGGATTTGCTGTTTTTGCTGCAAACATTTGTGAAAACTGCTCGGAAGTAGGTACTGTATTTGCCATTATTCTTGACACCAATTTTCATAATTAAAATATCTTATCAAGTTTTTATAACTATTTAAATTTCAATAAGCTTGTTAACACAATATTCAGTGCTCATCACATTCCTATGTATACTTGTAACTAAAACAAGTACAGTGCCTCCTGCACTTGTCCAAGACTCCCCCACACAATTGTCAAGGCTGTCCAGCCACATATCTTGGCCATTGGCACATCCTGGGTAACCCAGCTCACCTCCACCAGCGTGCTCAGATCCACTGCCGTTTAGAGGCGCAGGCTTCACTGATTGACCTCGTTGATTACCCAATTCCACTACAGTAGTTGGCAACAGCTTTGAGGTTAAAAGGATTCTCACTTCTTTATGGTGACTGGTAAGTAGTTCCATGAACTACTAATTATCAATATAAGTCAGAATTCACTAATTTCAAGAAATTTTATTTTAATAAATTATCATCATTTCCCTCTTATTTTTCAAAAATTATGCAGAAATGTGCAGAGACTGTAAACCATGGCAAAAGATGCAAAATAAAAATCATTTGTAATGCTCTAAATGGGTAGGTTCCTCAAGATTCATGATCATTTTCCAAATAACAATTAGCAAAAAAAGAAAAGCCTTTGCATGCAAATCCAGGCTCTACTGATAATACTACTATGTGCTGTTGTGTCCCTGTTTCTTCTTCTCTCTGACTCTCACCTGTCTCTGGGATTGATATTTATTGGTATTGTGTCTGAGAAATCATTGTAACTTTTGTATAGAAGATTTAATAAAGGAGCATTAGTTCCTTTATTTAAAAAAATATATGAGCTGAAATAGGCTGAAGCGAATTTCAGTATTTTAATTAATTTCTCTTAACATAAATTTCTTTATACTTAAAAAACTAATGCCTATACCTGCTAAAGGAACGTATGACTTAAAAAATCCTTGCCTTAGTCATTAGTAATATTGATAGTGTGCATTGAACTGGCAATATATTATTTGACAGGAAAAATAATTGACCCAGCTGATTGTGGAACAATGTTTATATCAGATTCAGTATATTTCATATCTATATGATTCATGTACATAATTACTCCACTAGTGCATTAACAGTGAATTTGAGAACTAATGTAAGCAATTATCAAGACGATCTGTCATAGGTCTGTTGAATTGCACCATAGACTGGAACATGACTTTTTTCTTTAGTTGCTATTTCATTTTGATTTTCTTTTAATTTTTTCTTAAAATTATTTGATTTCAATTTGTTTATAATTTTTTTATTTGTAGTATGTAGGAAAGAATTAAGATTCTGAAAAATTCAATCTTCCAGTTTTGTACAAAAGGTGAGGGAAATGAATACTGAACAAGAAAATCGGGGATTACAAGAAAACTTAGAACAGCAAAACCTAATGGAAAATTTATTTACGTGAAGCACAAGAATCTGACCAAGCCTTGTGACAACTAAAACATTTAATTTTTTAAAAAATGTTTTCTAATGAGTATTTACCATATTTACTACTACACTGTTTAATTGTTGCAATAAATTCTAGTGATACACAGAGTACTCTCCAATTCACGTACTCTTATTTTCTTCTCTTATCTACATTTCTGTGAAAGAATTAGTCTCTGATATGGAATGATTCTTAAAGAGAATATTTATCCAAATTCATGCACTTGTAGTATCTGCCCATGTTTTCTTGTGCTCTTATTTCAGTAGATGTGAGTGGTTTTGTGAGTTATTAATTTTGACAGCAGAACTATTATACATAATCTGTAGTTTGTTTTTCAATGTAAAATAGTTTTTATTATACAGAAGTGAAAATTTTGGGTAATTTAATATTGTCAACATGCTTGTTCCTAACATTTATTCTTAATTCAAATAATGTCGGTACACAAATAGCGGTCGGCATTTCAGTTCTCAAGAAAATATACACGGGGTATTTAGAGTTCGTTTTAGTAACCTACTCCTTATTGCTCTGGAAAAATTTTCAAAACTAGTACTCTATTACATTACTCACAAAATTCTGAAGATTCTTTAATTGAGAATGTGTATCACAGAAAAGTTGTAAATCCAGAATCCATTGAAATTTTCTGAAACCTTCTATCTTACCTTAGAAATAACATGCAGTATATAAATTATGTTTAAAGTTAGACATAGAAGACTCAAGGAAGTGAATCGTAATAAAAGATGTACATGTTTTCTTTGAATACACTCTCTCATCTCTGTTGCTGAAGATCTGAATCTAATTTTCAAAACTGGTGGTGTTGTCATTTGCCAACCAGACTCTATGATAATTCTGTTCTTCACTCATTAAATTATATTTATCTTCTTCAAAAATTCCTGTGAAATTATTGTGCTTTTCTCTTGGTTTGTTCCTTATGCAATAGTGTTTCGAGAGGCATATTTTGGTGTATTGGGGAATAAAATGAATATAATTCCTTCGCCCGGTTAATCTTCTATTGCAGAAGGTGAAAATGTATATTAATCTTACCATCAAGATGTGTTTGTCTCATTTCTCAGAAAATGTATGCATTAAACATTAGAGCAATAAACATACTGGTATATTCTTGTCAGCCCATGAGCAAGTTTGGATTGATAACAATCTATTGGAACACAGTAAATGTCAACCAGTATGACTGACAACAGACTACTCTGAATATGATTTGTGACAGTACTTGCTACTCCAACTGGGTCAGCTATTTTTCTGGTTGTTTAATATTGTAATACTGCTTTAAAAGCAGTACATACACTAATACATAACATTTATAGATATTCGAAAGAAAGACATAATATGTCAGTGTGTTTTAATTGTAGTGCACATTATCATTCAGAATTTCAAATACAAGAAAGTTAAAAATTTTTTATTAAGAGGAAAACATTCAGGGTAGATTATTGGTTTCTATTCCATTCTTTAGTTTATTCAAAAGGGTATAAGTAAGGTGCTGTGGTACTTAGGTTAAGGTGCTAGCTCAAGAGTTTTTGTTCTCAGTAGTTCTGTACAGATAAAATTTTATTTAGTTTTGTGAGAAAGATATGCACATATAATGCACCTATTCTGCTATTGATAATTATAAATCATGAAATTTCTAATTTTGTTTTTTGGTTAAATTCACAGATTTAATGATATAAGTGTTGCAATTCGCATTAAATGTGTCCAATATTCCATGCATTTTTTATTAAATCACCCTGAACTTCGTAAGGATATTACTGAGACACTGAAATTACGCCAGCATGATTCTGAAGAAAATGTGAGGTATGAGGTGGTAATGGCTATTGTTACTACTGCAAAGAGAGATTTTGAAGTAGTGTCGGACAGTGAAGATCTCCTTGAGTTTGTGAAAGAAAGAACATTAGACAAAAAGGTATGTTGATTTTGACTAAAGTAATTTTACATTATTTTGCTAGGATTATTCGCATTTAATATTAACAAAAAGGAGCTTTATTACTAGTAGTTGCAGTGTTTATTATACTGCTTCAAGAAGAAATTGTAAAATAACCATAGATGTAACCTTTAGATGCAAGATTTCCACAAGAATGCATTACACTCCAGTATGTAATTAACGATATTATTTTGAAAAGAAAACACTGTGTAAATTGTATTAACTTATTGTATTTAATAGGGTGCTTTCTGTATTTCTATACACGTTTTCACAATATAAAAATTAGTTTTTTTTTGTTTTTTTGTATATACAGGCCAGTTGGGCTGCAAATTCTTTGAAAGTTTTATCAAATTGTGAAGTTTTAGTGGCATGTCATATTGTAATTAGCATGAAAACCCTTAACAGAAATACCTTCACTAGAAATTACATAAAATTAAAACACTGCAAAGAATTCAAAATAATTTAAAGGGTATTTAGAATAATTTATTACCCACAAAGCATTCATAATATTTTCAGAATATAGTAACAGACTGTCGTTTGAGTTGTCTCTTTGTTGTAAAAATTTAGCAGTTAAATGTCTAATGTGTTCTCATGGTTGTTATGATGTACTGGGCTTCCAGCCATTATTTTCATTCTTCTGTTATTTTATTATCTTCATGTACTGTTCTGATGAGAACAAGACTTTTGCTGATATTGGGACTAGAGTGGTGATTTTTTAAGATGAAAACTGAATTCAAAACAATGACTTTTCTCGTTTGGTTTTTGTGTGTGTTGGTTGCTAGAATATCAAGCATTTAAATTTAAAAAACATTTTAGCCGGGTCTAACAGAATGTGTGGTACCTACAAATATTTTTAAATTTCCCCAAAACCTAGAATTTGATGGTGTCTGTTATTAAAGCTCAAACCTTCAGAAATTTGTAGAGGTATTTATATTCTTCAAAAATATTTTGTAAATTCCTGTGTAATAATTGTACTTGAAAGTGTCTCCTAGGCCACTTAGACCTATGTGGTGCATCTAAGGGTTACTTCTGTAGCTCATAAGTAAATTTTTCTTGAGACCATTACCTTATATGTAATTCCTTCATTATGTAATTTGTGTTAGCATGTTCTTGTATATCAAAAAATTAATGAAAATTATTTACAGTACAAGATTCGGAAAGAAGCTATGTCTGGCCTTGCGATGATTTATAAGAAGCATTTAAATGATGCTGATGTTCCACAGGCAACAAAAAAAGCAGTTACGTGGATAAAAGACAAGATTTTACATGGTTATTACATGAGTGGAATGGAAGACAGGTAATTAGTTAAAAATCTGCAGATAAAAGATATCTTCATTTTTTTAAGGCAAATGCAATTTCTATAAATCTCTTTGGTTGAAATATGTTTTGAATGTATGCATATTTTTTTTTTTTTTTGGGGTGAGCAATTTTGTGAAATTGCTTAATCACAGCTGTACCACCCTTTTCTCTTCAAAAGAGCGGTGCCCTTCAGAAACCTGCTTCATCTGCTTTTTGCTACATTCCTTTTGCTATCACCTTTATTACAACACTGAAACATGCTCATTGTACGAACATCCTCCTTCATAATTCAACATAATCTAGCCTGACTGGGCTTAAAATATGACCAAAGCAGATTGCTTCTCTTCTTTCACTATTAAAGATCTTACAAAACATCACTGACTCCCCTGAACCAGTGGATCCTTGTCAATTGACACCTCTCTGAATGATCCCTTTATTCAGTTTCCTTCACAATACAGCATCAAATGTTGAGTGTTGTCTGAAGAAATGTGTAAATCAAACGTTCTGTGGGAATTTACAGAATCTGTTTAAATATTATTCAACATATGACACCTGTGGGCCCCAAGAAATGCACTAGAAGGCATTACGGAGCACATTGGTCAGAGGTTTTGGGCAGCACTCTGAAGGAGGTAGTCACGTTATATCAAAAATAAGATTAAATGTTGCAAATGAAATTTATTAAAAACAATGTTTTTACACTAATTTTTCTCAAAATATGAAACAATTCTATCATGTAGTTGAAAAGATAATCACATTTGAAAACTTGCATTTTAACATGCAAAGTATAGGAAAAGGATTTCATCTTACCATAATTAATTAAATTTACATAAGATTACATGAGGGAGCAGTGTTTTAATGTAGGTTAATTCTTTCTAAGGAGAAAAGAATTGGATTGAAAATATTTTACCATGTAGTTTGGACATCCTCTGATTCCGTGTTGCTCTCTGGTCATTTCAGCCGTCCCTGAAACTTTTGCATGTTGAATTTGTGTTCATCCATGATGTGATGCCACCTAAGAACTGAAACACTAGATATTCTTCCTGTTGCCCTCATTTGTGGCTTTTGATTTTTTAACAGTTCTTTCACTTTCTTTAATACAATATACTTGAAATTTGCGTTGTTTAATGTTCGCATGATCAAGTTGTGAACTGCGAATTCGTCCATCTCCATAACGCAAGTTTCCAATTTGGGGAACTTTTTACTAAAAATAAATTTCTTCTAACATTTGTCTTTGGATGAATAATGCATAGTGACATCAATTTGAAGTTTTTAATATCCTTCTCTTCCAAAATGAAGATTAGCACTTGCTGGACATCAAACCAAGAGGCCTTGCTGCCTCGTCTATCTAACGCCTATCTTTTCCATGATTCATTCCACTTGCTGCTATGCTATTTGTTTGAGATTCTCTTTTTACTGGTCCATTCAGAAATATTGGACAAGTATTCCAAGAATATTTCCTTGATTATAATTATTATAGATACATATATTTTTTATTGTCCTTGCAACTTATTATTACATCAGCATTCAAGTTTCTTAATATGAAAGGCTGTGTAAAAACATAAATCCTAAGTGACTTTGAATCTTAATCTGCGAATAATCTGTAATGTTTAATATAAGATGTCTCCATATTTGTCAAATGATACGTTTAGGAAAAAACCTTGTCTTACATTCGGGTAAATATGTATATTCATAAAATATAATAGATGAGGTTTCGGGGTGTAATTGTTATTTCATTGAATGAATTGAATTGAATTTCATAGGTTACTTGTTGAACGCCTTCTAAATACTTGCCTGGTACCATTTCAATTACCTGCTGAGGAGAGAATGAAAAAGTTATATCATTTGTTGGGGACAATTGATGACCATGCCACCAAGGCATTTATTGAATTACAAAAACATCAGTTAGCGTGAGTACTCATTATAAAAGTAATTTCTTTGTGATCATGTATTGAGGAAACTTATTTTCTTCTATTAACTCTATTTTTTTTGGTCTCCAGTGTAAGAAGAAGTGTGTCAGAATGGCTTGAGCTTCACCGCCGGCCTCATTCTGTGGAGCGAGATCGAGAAATATCAGCTAAAATTATGGTTTTATCTCGATTTTTACCGGAACCTGTGAAAGCCCAAGAGTTCTTAACTAAGTTTTCTGTAGATTTGTTACGTGACCAACAACTATTGCTTGGAATGGAAAATATTGTCCGACCAGATATTAGTTGCAAGGAATGTGCTGACACTACGGTATGTGCCATCCTGTTTTTCAAACATTGTTTCAAATTAATACACTTTTAATGAACAATTGATAACCAGAAAACAATTACAGTAAAATATTAGTGTCAAAAAATAGGGAGGAAGCTCGATTATTTTTGTTATAGTAACATTTTGTTGTATTGAAGAAAGTCAATTCTTAAGGATACTTATTAAGTTATATCCAGTACAAGATCTAAATTACTTCAGAATGCTACCAAACTAATGGAAAAACTGAATATTCTGCAGGTGGGAGATTTATAAAATAATTACAGTAACGTGAATGAGATTTTTCGTACTCTTCAGTGCCCTTGAAAATTAAATTATAGTTTCTTGGTTCATTCAGCCACCGTAGTTTAGGGTCTGCAGTTCCAGATGAGCTTCCTGCCATTGCCAGGCCATAATTTTTTTCTCTCTAGTAGAACAGTGCTTTGAATGTGGTGCAAGTTTGATTTTCAGTCAAACTAATGTACTGTAAATGTATGCTTCCATGGCTCGGGAAGTTCGTATCTTCTTCACTGGCCAGGTGACACTGAGAGCGTAGGCTTCCGCAGCCGGAATCAGTATTTAATTGGCTGTTTGGTTGACACCGCATTCATGGCAAAGGTGACGACGTAATGCATTACGCCCTAAGGAAGGTGCAGATGGAGATGCTGACTTATCGCCTGTCGCATTGCAAGTGAAACGTCAGCCTCTCAGCCTGTGCTGTGGCATCACTTGGACAGTGAAGACAATAAAAACTAATGAACTACTGAAATTTGAAAATTCGAATATCTTGTTTCTTTTACTGCTAAAGAATGTTTCACAGGATGGGTGAAAAAATACTAGGATAAAATTTGAAATATAGTATTCCTTTTTCATTACCAATAACCTGAGAAAGTATGTGTTGTTGGAGCACCACTAGTGTCTTGAAGCTTCTAGAATGATTAAATGTACTTTGATCAAAAAATAAATATTTGAGTTCTGTTTTTTTAATATATTCAAAATATGATGAATATTTAAGTGCCATTGTATTCTAATTTTTTTTTTTTTTTTTCCAGAGCTTGGTTTTGAAGAAATTGGGCCAACCTGTCATGACAAATTTATATTACAATACAGTGAAGATGCTATTGGAGAGAATTTCTTCCGTCATGGTTGATCATCAAGCCATAAAGGTATAACAAAAATGTACTTACACTGGTCATAACATAAAAGGCAAAAATTGAAATATGACAAATGAATAAATTTCAGCATAGAGTGTTTAAGATATCCTATTTAAGATAAACTTTGTCTCTCATGAAAAAAAAGATTGTGGGTGTCACTTGCAATACAGTGGTTTATTTTGAGCTACATTTCTTCTTTATGAATAATATCACTTAGTTCTGGAAAATGAAATCAGTGATGTCCAAATGACGATGGAAATCAATGGTCTAAGAAAATTTTAAAAGGAAATTGGAGCAATCTTCTGGTTATGAGCGGAACACAATGTTCACTTGTTTTATGACACTTCTCCCCTGAATGTCACCAACCTATCAAGAAGAGAAAGGGCGACAAAACCTGTAGGGATGGAAATGCATGAAGTACATGAAATAAGACCTATTATACTTATTCACTTCAGAAGAAGCATACAATTTGAGAATGTTTGTGTGGATCCCAGTTACATACTCTACAAAGTGAAGGAAGTGGTTCACTGCCATGTGAACTACATGATTTTGATGAAAACTGCTACAATATTGCACACAGCATGATGCACAATAAAAAAATAAGTTTTCACCGTGTTAGGTTTTTGGCATGAAAGTATTCTGAAGGAATAATTGGCAGTTCGAGCAGTGAGTCTCAAATACAGAACGTTCACCAGACTTCTTGATGCCATGCTATCACAGAGTGGACCTCCAGCAGACTGAGGCCCCCGCTCTAATGCAAGAACCACTGCGTGTAGTCAGAATTGCACGGGGTGTGTGCAACCGCAGCTCCTGATTGGTCAGGGTACTTCTGATCCGCCGGAGGGTTGGCGTGATATTTGTGTATCTGGTATCTGTTTTAATCATAGTGGGTATCTGCTTTAATCATAGAAGTTGGTGCATAACTTATACAAAATTGACAATTATTGAATTCAACATGGGCTAGTCCACATACAAAAGGATTTTTTTCGAATGACATATAAATTTCTCTAAATTACCAACAACAGCTGTATTGTTACAAGGAGTAGCACAGGTAAATCTCTAAAAATTAATAGGGTATATAGAGTTGCAAACATCTCATTTTCGTATGTCTTGGTTAGGAAGGGTCGGACAGGGTTAGGTACTGCCTTAGCAGTAGAAAGCACAAGTCAGTGCGGCATCAGAATAAACTGTAAGGTATGATTATGGTACACTGGCGGGCGCATGATATGCTTGAAATATCCAGCATATTCGCGGGAGGGCCTGAGGTGGCCAGAGGCGAATTATTAGAGCTAATGGGAAGGTAGCTGTTGTGGCCTCCCACAACACACCAAACCAACCCACCAAACTCATGATAGAACGGGTGCTGCATGGGTAATGTAAAAAATCTGACTGTTGTAGCGCTTGTGTGCCAGTTTGAAATACATCAACGTTCATAAATACGTTATATGTATTTATGTATGTTGATGTATTTCAAAATTTGTAATCAAGTCATGTAATTTACTCTAGTTTCAGGGCAGAAGTACCAATATCCCCAAAACAGTCATTAAATTAACTACTCTGCATAAAACGGAAATCTCCCTAGACCGTCCTGTTTTTGTTCCGATAGATTTCATCTTAGATTTTACTGTACTGCACTGTACCGTGCTGTACTGCGTCAAACACTTCTGAATGTTTCATTGGAAAACTCCTTAAGATATTTCACTGAATTGCCCTTCTCACTCATTTGAAGGTGGTTCCTCACATTCGGCAACTGTTTGCCCAATCTTATGTAGCGAAGATGCTTGTTCACTTTCTTTGAGCCTATAAGTCTGACATGTGCATACTAAACACCAATGCTTGGAGCTCGGCAAATAGCAAGTAACCCATCCATAATACATGGGATTCAGCAAACAATTGTTCACTTCTCACTATACAAATGTATACAAAATGTATGAAGTCACTTTGAAGAAAGATTCTGATTTTTTGAATTCAGATGTGATAATGCTCGGATTCAGTTGAAACCGCAGATGCATTACTTTATCGATCCATGTTGCTGCCAATGAATGCGTGGATTGACTTAGTGGTTCCGAAAAATATAAATAATCTGTCTAAAATAATTTGGAAAGAATATAATATGGAATATGTTTCAAATAAAATATTGAAATCTACAAAGAGATATAAATTTCCTCACATATAACCACTTAATAATGCCTAATTTGTAAAGATATTACTAAAGAATATTTGTAACTAATAAAAATACAATTATGTAATAACCTGCAAATCCTAGTCCTCATTTGGTTCTGTAGAAGTATTATAGAAAATGTCTACTGGAAGCACATCCTGTATGGAGTTGGAAGCTCCATTTAGATCCTCTTAGATGGTCAATGAAGAAGATGGAAGCCTTTACAATCATAGTTTTTCTATTTTATGCCTGTGTCTTACAATTATGGCCAGAGACACGGGCGTATTTTAATGGATGTTAAATATGCATTCATTGCAAAGTTTATGGTCGCAAATGGAGTATGGCACAAAAGCACGTTGCACAAAGTCTGTTGTGCTCTGCTTGTCTGATTGGACTTCTGGCATCTGAAAACACAGACATTGTAGCATGTGTTACATGACGCTTGTGTACCCGCAGCGTTAGGAGCAAGGTTGATGAAGGAGCTGGAACTATTCATGAGAATAATGTAGAGAAAACATCTCCAAAATAATATTTTATGAGAAATAAAATTCGTAAATAGGAAAATTGATGTATTAATGAAAATGGAATGCTCATTCAAATAAGTACATGGTGAGAGAAGATCTGAAGAGGAAGATTTGGTGGGTGAACCCCATACCCTTCAAATTGCTGACTTCTTGTTTCTGCATGAATGAGCATGTTTATAAAGAAATAAACAGTCTCATTAGGAAGAACATCAAAGATGCTGAAGAAATGTTTTCCAGGCAGCTGATATGTTTGCTTTGTAATGCTTTATAATTTTGTCACATGTTTTTACAAATCATATATAATACCCAACAAACAGAGCCTACTATCAAGTTTTGAACATCTGTTTGTTTCCGCCTGCTCTCCAGCGTTCAGCATCTCATTTTTTAATGATTTGAGTTTTTGGGTGGTGCTCAGGTCTGCAAAGAAGAGATATTAAAGCAACACTATTCGCGGCTAGTTAAGTTCCAAATAAATTTCAAGAGAAAAATGTTGAGAAATTAAAAAAGAAAAGAAATTGGCACTGAAGAAGAAGAAAAACAAAAGAGAAGGAAGGGGGGAAATGTTACTGGTGTGTAATATACAAATGTTAATAATTTTATACTTGATCATGTTCAATAAGGAAGAGATACAGTGTGTTTGTGTTTTTTTTTTCAACCCTCAGTGTTGTGTACTTATTTTGATTTTGATTTCTTTCAGATACTTGTTGGTTATATTGAAGACTGTCTCAAAGGTGGAAATCTTATAGAAGAAGTAGGTTTGCATCCAAACACAGCTGGCGAGCGAGGTCTTAAGTTATTAGTGGTGAGTAGAAAGCTATTACTTTTCTTTCTCTTTTGCAGTTAATTTTCTGCAGTTTCTTAATCACATTTTTTTACCCTCCGCAGATGTTGTCATTTGTGTTTCCATCACATTTTCTTCACGAAGATGTTATCAGACACCTTATGTCATTTCTTGAATATGAAGATGAATCTGTTGCTCCTTTGGTGCTATCAGTTCTCACGTTCCTTGGGAAATATAAACCCATTGGTAAGTATTACAGAGAAAAAATTAATTTGATTTTCTTGGAATGTAAAGAATCAGTATACATTCTGTTTGTAATTGCTCTAATCATGACTACTGCAATTAAAAATTTCTTGAAATATTTAATGTATTGCAGTATTATATGAGAGTAATGCTTTTCTTGAGCAGTGTACATGCTACTTTTTGGGAAACCATTTTGAATGTTATTGTGCAGTATCATTTTATCTTCTGCAAACCATTAGTAAAAATGATTTTGCAGTAAATGCTTCAATGCATTTTTTTGCTATAAGTTATGGGAAAAGCCCTTGCTTGTTATTGATGGAGTGACAATAGCCAGCCTACAACTTTCGTTTACAGGTCAAATTCTCTCAATCAGAGATCTGAACAAATTTGATAATTAACATATTACCGGTGTGAAATATTTTTTGTGGAGAAAGTGGATAAATGGTCTCACAGAGGTCTCACTCTCTTGTTTGAATGAATTAATAAAACATTCCCGCTATCGTTAAAATCAGTGCTAATCTAATCACCTTCAAAATAGTACCCTTGCATTCATACACACTTGCTATATTGTGGGATTATTGGAAGCAGCAATAGAAGGCGTCCTTTGTGACTGGAGCTGAGCCATTGCATGATTCTTTTGGTCTGGAAGACATTGGTGTGTGCCATTCTGATGTCTGCAGTTTTGTCTCCGGGTTGTAAGCAAACACCCAAGCCTCATTGCTAGTCATGATCAGTCCAGCGTATTTGTCTCAAACAGCTTGCCAGCTATTGTCATGTGAAATTCCATCTGACCTGTGTTCAGCTGCCAGAATGAACTTTGCCTTGCACCCCATCTTCAAATCATTGCATTTAATGGAATGAATCAATCCTTGTGAGATACCGACTTTGTGCAACAATTCCGTAAATACCGTTTTTCTATGGCCTTGAATTTTTTATTTCACTTTGCCATAATTTTGTCATTTTGGGATGTTGACAGTCTCCTGCAGCACTTATCCTATTATGTTTCCTCCCATTTCTTAAACTATACAAAACAGTCATAAACTGGTTTTCTTTAGGGTAGTTATTTACATTTTATTTTATTTATTTACATATAATACAGTACAGGCAAACGCCCAATAGTAAGTAGAACACTCATAAAAGTAAGACATCAATTAAAATTATTAAAATCAGGATTTTAACATTACTTTCACATAAAGTATAAACATAATTTAAAATCATTCAAAATTAGATTTTTAACATTACATTTAAATTTATTAAATCACATCATAGTGTACTCTACAAAACATCCTCCATAATGGGACATAATAATAAGAGTTTGTTCTCGCAAATGGAACACTAAATAGTACAGTTTCGGTGGAATGCAGTCCATGCATGAATTATGAATTTCACCCAAGGAAGTTGAGAAAACAATGTCAGAGAATCTATTAACTTATTTACTAACTTACATGTATAATATCATAATACTTCTCTCTAGAGTGTAGTGAGCTTATATTCGAATTAGCCACAATGCAGTGGTAATCATAAGTTAACCTAGGTGATAGTATACCCAGTTGATGAGAAACAAAAGTAAAACATTTATGCTGAAAAGTTTCAAGTCCACAGACGTGGGTTTGATAAGGAGGAGACCAAACCTGCGAGGCAAAATATGTCTCACCAAGGTGAGGTATAAGATTTTAAATGTTTGCATGTTAGAAAAGTCTGATGATATGCATCTTACAAAGCCCAGCATCCAATTAGCTTTATTAACAATATATTCAATATGTATATGTATTCTCAGTTTACCATCAAAAAACACCGCCAAATCCTTAAACTGTGAAACAGTTTCCAGTGATGTATCACGTATTTTGTAATAAAATATTATTTTATCAGCGAGTCTAGTAAATTGAATTGATTCTTTATTTTCTGTGGTGAGACTCATGCCATCAGGCCCGTTCTTCCATCTGACCACGCACATGTCGGTACCTCCTTTCACCCACTAGCAGAGTAAGGAGGTATTTCTTGGGCGACAAAACAAGGGATTTGAATTTAGCTCAGAGGCTTCATTTAGGTTTGATCTTTTACATGCAGTAAATCTACTAAAATGGGACTGCCGGCCTTACTTTCCTTCCGAAGGAAGGTGTATGAAGGATTTTCTCGCCCTCAAAAACCCACGGCTTTGAATGGGTTTGAAACCGTGAACAGGAGATCTTCTTTTCCTAAAACCATTCTGCTTCTCAATTATGAATTGGTTTAATAGAGAGGTTAATTTAGATGTAATTATAGATTCCATAATTTTAGCTATTATACATAATTTAGATATGAGTCTGTAGTTCTCAATCTTGGAAAGATTTTCCTTTTTAAAAATAGGAGTTATAAAACTATTTTTACAGACTTTAGGAAGGTTTCCTTCTTGCATTGACTTTGTGAACAAAAAATGAAGCATATGATTTAATTTAACGAAACAGTTTCTCAACAAAGAAGAAGGCATGTCATCAGGAGCAGGAGTTCAAATTGTTTTAAGATTTTTAATGGCATTATAAACATTCATTTGAATAATTTCCAAGTAATCAATATCAATAGTTCCATTATGTTCATTTTTACAAATATCTTCAGCATCATCAGCAGGAACATAAACCTCAGCAAAATATCTTGCAAACAAGTCAACAATTTGTTGTGGTGAGTTGCCAGTATCATTTCTTAGAAACCTTTCATTAGGAAGCAGATATTTTTCTTTTCAAAGTCGCGTATTTCCAGAAAAAGTGGATATCATTACCAATGGAAGATTCAATTTCAGTTATATATCGGAATAATCTAGAATCTAATCAATAAAGTTATTGAAGAGAGAAATAGACAATAGTAAAACATAGTCCACAGGGTTCCAATTCCAAAAAGCACTATAGAAATCCAGAAATCTAAAGAAGAGAAGGCATCTAAAAGGCTATAACAATTTTCAAAGGTAAACCCACTGCTGAATTTTTTAGGGTGAAATCCAATAACCAATACGATTGGGGGAAACTGAACCCAGAGAAGGATAAGCCTATTAAGATATGCTTTAGGTCATTGAATTTGGCATTCAAAACAGAAGAAAAACAACACAATCTTCCCTGTGAACCAATAAGAATGAGCAAACCCTGATGCAAAGAAATCATTTAATCAGAAAGAAATCAAGAAAACGTTGTGTAACCTGAAGCTAAATGTCGGTGTAGCCTACCCACCATTGCCTCCAAAACAAGACATCTCATGATTCAATATGCTCAGAAAGACAAAAAATAAATCCATAAAGATAGTAATAATTTTGGAGGATTTTTAGTGTCCAAACCTGGCAAGGCTATATCCAACAACTGTAAACACCCTTCCTGAAAAGAATTCCTGACATTGCACACATGCCTTCCTCCACTTATTACTGAAGCAACAAGATTTAGAGATGGGCGGAGATTAGCAATCTTGGATCTGATTATTACAAATGATCAAATTGCTTCCATGAAATAAAAGCTAAGCACCTCTTTTAGAAGTAGGTGTTACAGTTATCACTAAGTGGTAACACTCAACATGCAGATCACCACATGTACTATAATACATGGAGTACTATAATACATGGAAAGACCACCAAGGCTTACTGACACATGGACTTTGTGACTATTAAGTAAGAACTGGTCTCCCTTGAAACTACATGTTTGACTTAAAGGTAACAGCACACATTTGAATGCAAAACCTCATGCAACATCAGAGTGTAACGAGCAACACTATATGTGGTTGTTCTATGAAGACGGTTAACAATATGTGTGTTATTTGAATTATGTAATAATTACGAACATTATCAGAATATCAGCCTGGCCTTTGTAATGTAAAAAACATTTTTAAAAAACAATCAAACAGTTATCTCTTATTTTGAGGTTAAAATAATATCAAAAGTTCCAAATCTTACCAAAATTTCCATTCATTCATTTTATTATTCAATTCTTCCATTTCATTCATGTTTATTATTTTTTGAATTGGCAAAGAATATGGAGAAACTGCCTCAAGTACTCATACTCATCTTCAAAAATCTACTGCAGAACTTCTCACAAACATGTTCTAAATTTCAGGATGTGTGTAAATAACAAGGGATCTTAGATGAAAATTGCACTATCAGTGATCATTAAATCTGTGTCTTTATAATGGAGCCCTAAACTTCCGTCACCTAAAGATGACAGCACACTTATGTGTTCTAGCATCACCTATACACGACTTTTTAAATTAAGCTGGTGCATTAAGACTTTTTTACATTGTTTGTAATGTCATCTTCCAAAAAGGGACAGTATAATATCCTGAAAAAGCAAGAGTTGCAGTAGATTTCCTCTCTTCAACTTTTAATGGCACCTACCGACGGGGATTCAATCTTTCACTTCATTGGTAAATTGTTTCATTGTGAAATAACTTAGTTTGCAATGAAGTGGATGTCTTCTTCTTCTGCACTTCAAGGATTAGGTGGCTGCCTGTTACGGCTTCACATATCAAAACATCTTCTACATGGTCTTCCTATACTTCTTCCTGTTGGGTTGTACTGCAGCACTTGTTTAGGCCGCCTATTGTGCTCCATTCTTTATAAATATGTTTTCCAGTCTTGTTTGTATAGTTGTATACAATCATTTAAACTAAATATATTTAATTATTTTCTTATCTTCATTTCTTTGTTTGTCTAGCAAAGTACAACCTTTTACTCTCCTTAAAAATTTCATCTCTGTAGCTTCAATATTAATTTTTTCATTTGAGAGAGAATCCAATTTTCACTCCCCTCCCTTTCACAGGACTACTGGTGTTGTCATTGTTTTATAAAATGAAATTTGGAAGTGGATGTGTTGTCCCAAACTCGTTCTCTTCTTTTTTTAGCTCTCAAGAATAACATTTCTCTCTGGTAGCAAAGTAACCTGTTCACCAAAAGCCTTCATTGTAAATTTTGTTTTAAATTCATATTTTAGTTTCAGGATTTATAGGGCTGCATTTTGAATTATTTCTTTTTATTGCAGGGGAACTTTTCCCAGATATTGTAAGAGAACTTGTTCCTGTTTGCAAGAAATTTGCCGAAGTGGGAACACCGAAACAAGCAAAACAAGCAATTCGATGCTTATATATAAATATGACTCAGGGACCTGATGCTGTTTTTACAGAAATACTGGAGGTAGTATACTATTTATTATGGTTTAGAGATTGTCACTCATTCAGATATGAAAAGTTTTTTGTTCATTTTGGATTTGTTTGTTCTAGAAAGTGAAAGAAAACCTTACTCCTAATTCAGAGAATTATAGAACAGCAATTGTTGCTCTTGGGCATATTGCTTACAATTTACCAGATAAATATCCTGTACATATAAAGAATATCGTATCAAGAAAAGTAAGTTCTGGAAATCACTGTTATCTAATTCTAGAATAATCACAACTCCATAAAATTAATGCATATGTTGTACACACAGATTGTGAAAGAACTCCTTGTGAAAGAAAACTCCGTAAATAGTTCGGGATTTGCTGATGACTGTGATTGGTGCAGAGAAGACGAACTTCCTGAAGAAACAAGGTGTAAAGTGGAAGGGATGAAAACAATGGCTCGGTGGTTACTAGGATTGAAGGCTGATGTATTGTCTGCTCAGAAGACGTTCCGCATGCTGAATGCTTTTATTGTGAATCGTGGTGATTTGTTGCAGCAAGGAAGACATAGGTAAAATAGATGTAGTGTTAGCAAAGAAACAGTTGCAATTCAGTGTGATGTTTTCTCTCTCTTTTCTAAAAAGATTGTTAATTTGAAGTTGGCAGGGATTTTTTTCTTTTTTATTTGTTACTTGTACAGTAAAACTTCCTTCAAGTGGAACTTCAAGGGACCAGAACTTTTTTCCATTTCAGACAAGATTCTGCTTTATGCAATATAATGCTGTAGAATTTGTGATTGGCAGGATTTAAGTTTACATTAGACATTTTTCCACATTATACATCTTCCGCATTGAGGACGTTTTACTGTATTGTATTTTTTTAGTGATATATTCTACTACTTTGTTTGCTCATTTATATTTTCTTTTGTAGAACTATTTGCATAGGATGACTGAATATCTTTTATGATTTACAGTAAAGCAGAAATGGCATGGTTAAGATTAGCCGCGGGATGTGCAATGTTGAAGATCTGCGAACAGAAGGGGGTTGGTGATCAGTTCAATGCTGAACAATTTTACAATTTATCAACTTTAATGACGGTAAGTATTAATTAGACAGTTATTGTTTAGTTTGTCAATCAGAAGTAATGAGCATCCCTATACTCTTTTGTTTAGGATGAAGTAATTCAAGTGCGTGAGATATTTGCCACCAAACTTCACAAAGGTCTGGGAAGAGGTATCCCACATAAATGTTTGCCTTTAGATTTCATGGGTTATTATGCCTTGGCTGGTTTAGAAACAGACAAAAGGCTAAAAACCATTATGAGACAATACATGGTTACAGATATCAATAAGCGGCGTGAATATGTGAAAAGTATCAGCATGGGAACAAGCTCAGCAGGTGGGTGATGCTAATATATTACTCCTGATTTCTGTTCTTATGATATGTGTCAAAGTGGTAGAACCAAACTTGTTTCCTTGTATTGTTTGCAGAATGTTTTCTTGTTAGAAAATAATTTAATAGAAACCTTTTAAAAAATATTTGAAACTTCATAAACTCATAACATGAAATTAAAAATATTTCCACCTGAATGATAAATGTTTGACAGTTTATCTTGTCAGTTTTGGATATGGGGTTTGGTTTATGTATCCATATCACATACTTTTTTTGTTGACAAATACTTATTGGATTTTTTTAATAACATTGATTTAGTTAGTTTTGTTTGGTATCATTGTCATCATATAAGATGCATCAACACATAATACACACCACATTTTGAGAAAAAAATTAAATTACACTACATAAATCACCTCCCTAATGTAGAGAAATTTAGAAATGTAGAAAAACAACAACTGCATTTTATATGCCAGGAAGATTCTTTCGCACTCTTGTTTGATATTTAGTGACAAAGATGTGCCCTCACATTAATTCAGTTTGAATATCACATTATTTCCTTTTCTATGGAAGGAGAGTAACATTTTGACGCTGATTCATGACAAAAAGAGGAAAGGTAGTGTTAAGGAGCTGCTGTCCTATTCATCCTTTCATCCTTTTCCTCCATATAAGGTGGTCATGCTAGCCACTTGGCAGCAGTTTGCCCTGAGAAAGGCAACAATATGTTGGCTGAAATGTGAGCCATGAAAGAGACGCGGCTTGTCCCAGATAGCCTAGACAATACAAACTCCGGCCACAGAAGCCTGTGCAATCACATCTAAATTGAATTTTTATTTCAAAAATATTCTATCTGAAAATCAATATAGCTTTAGACCTAACCGATTTACATTAACCAATTTACTGTTAAAAAATATTACTACTGCTTTTGAGCATGAATATAAAGTTGATGATGTTTTCACTATTTTCTCTAACGCTTTTAACCAAAAGCCTTTCGTCATCCTTGTTGACTAGTCCAGATTGAGGTGGGCGATCCACTTTCATCTTGGATCAACTGTTATTTGACAGGTAGATCACAGTATCAATGGATTTCTCTCATCCCTTTTTTATGTTAGCATAGTGTCCCACTAGGTTTACAGCTTCAACTCCTGCTAATTAATTTATTCATAACGATCTACCCAGTGTAATTAAATGTAGCAAAATTTTACTATATGCAGATGACCCCAAAATCTTCTCCACAGGGGTCTGATGCTGAGTTTCAATCCCCAAAGTATCTTTTATAAGAGACTTGGTGAGGGAGTTATATTTGACTCCAAACTGAAGTTCAAGGGATGTATTGATCTGATTATTCAGAAAGCCAACCAAATCTGAGGATTTGTGAGAAGAACATGCTTGGGCTTAAACTCAACGAACGTTTTGAAATCATTGTTTATGTCATTGGTTAGACCTATCTTGATGTTTGCCTCAACTGTGTGGTCCATACGTCATCATTTGATAAGGATGAAGATCATACTGCATACGTTTTTTAGAATTATTGCGTTGAAAATGCATCTGCCTGATCCATTCATTTATAGATCATCATTACAGTTTAATGTGAATCAACTCAAAATACCATCTCTTAGATCCTTTAGAAATCTCGGAGATTCTCTTATCCTTATCAAACTGATTACAAACTATTTAGATTGTTCTTTACCTTTGAAAAGGGTTCATTTTAAAGTTCCTCCTGCCAACACAAGGACATCAATTATGTTTGAGATAATATATTGTAACTTTTTCTCTTTGACAAGCAGTCCAATATCATGAATGAGCAACTTATGTAATCAGTTGAAAATGGATACTCTGGTGAATTGCATACTCGAATATAAAATTCTTTGAAGAATTTATTTTTGGAATATGATTTTTTTGTTGTTTCGAAGATCTATTCTTGTTAATATTTGAAATCTCTATCATAGTAATGGATAGCTTCGTTATGAACTTATGTGTTTATAAAGTATTAATGTGTCTATCACCTCACTAATACATGTACTATTATAATTTTGTAAACAAGGACAGCATGTCCGTTTATTAAATAAATAAATGGATAAATAAAATGCAAGCATTTTAGAGATTTGCTCTGTTTTGATGTAAATTGAAGACATGGAAGATTGATTTAATATTATAGCAATTTCAAATGCCTATGAGATGAAGTTTCTGAATTCAATTTTCATTTGGAAATATAATCTTGAAATAAAATTCAAATATTTGATATCAATAAATCTACCAGTTTTATTATTGTAGAAGAGAACATGCAATCATTGTTCTGATCAGCACTTGTGTTCCTTTATTACACTCATTATTAGTAAAAATGACACTAACATTTTTTATTTATTTTGCAGGTGCTGTTGAAAAGGCAATGCCGCAGTTAACTCATATTTTGCCTGATTATATGCTAGTTTTTGCTGTACCTGTATTAGCCCATGATCCTGAATTTACAACATTTGATGATGTAGATTACTTAAACAAAATTCGGCAATGTTTATGGTTTGTTCTGGAGCCACTTATCACAA
Organism: Gryllus bimaculatus; assembly: GCA_017312745.1. Classification (NCBI taxonomy): domain Eukaryota; kingdom Metazoa; phylum Arthropoda; class Insecta; order Orthoptera; family Gryllidae; genus Gryllus; species Gryllus bimaculatus. The sequence goes on from BOPP01000128.1 coordinate 2,839,035, forward strand.
AAAATGATATGTACTGCTTTGGATTTTATAAAAATCTCATTGATAAAATGAAACATCACAAAGATGCAATCAAAGGGGAGGATGATACAGTCAATTATGTAAGTAATAATGATGTTATATTTGAGTATAATATCGCACCTCCAATAGAAAAGTGACAGAAGTGCGAATTTCTGATTTCTCAGAAATTGAAATTTTAAGTTTCGTAGTTCTGTAATACTCGTTATAGATTGTACCAAATATTCACCATCTAGTGGGCAGTAATTGAACTAATCAACTTCAAATACTTCAGAATAGAAATCAACTTCAGAATAGTAGCAGTCCCTCTTGGTTACCTCTTATTAGCTTTTAGCTGAAAAATGTTGATTTTGCACTTGTGTCACTTTCCTATTGGAGGTGTGATATAGTGTGCTATGAACAATATGCTACCCCCAAATACTTGGAAATCAGTGACTTGCAATGGCAGCTCAGATGTGTGCAGAGAAGTCTGTGTAAACATGCCGAGATGTGTTGGAAAATGTAGTTGCTTATAAAACGATTGATTGTATTGTTTAGAGCAAACCTGTTCATGAAACCGTTTGTGCGGCCTAACTTGTGCTGGACAGAGGTGCATCCTGAGTATTGATCCTAAGGCTCCCTCTCTCAATATATAATCAGAATTGATCTCTGCGTGCAACAGAAATAAATTATAGCGGTTAATCTAAGTTTGCAGTAAATACATTTGGTACAGGTTTTGAATGAAATAAAACTTTTTGGGGCCTCAATTATGACGGTACTTGTGGCAGTTTGCCCCACTTCTGGGGGGAGCGTGCAAAGGGGTGTTTGCGAAGGGAAGGTGAAGTAGGGTGATGAAGAGAGGAGGGAAAGCAAAGTTAAAAAGATAGGGATGAAGAGAGGCCTGTTTATCGCTTGTAAATGTAAGAAAAGGGTAGGAATATGTCAATGAAGAGGGAGGAAAGATCACACGCACCACAGCCTGTTTGTTAGGATACTGCTCTGGCATTCGCTTTCTGTTAATTGGAAAAAACATGGAACACTATCGGTCAGAGAAGCTGTGCTAGAATTCTCTTGCAGATGGTGGCTGAATTCCATTTGTCTAGCTAGAGTTAAAAATCCTACCTGTCAGGACTCTAATCATAGGACCTCTGGGTCAGAGGCAGTTTCATCAGTTGATGCCCTGAGCCACTGTTGCTGGTGCCTTCATGTATAAGTGACCATTCAACTTACCCTTAACCTTTGTAAGGTAGTTGACAACCACAATGGTTCACTGAACTAAGGAGGAACTTGTCTCTTTTTTAAGTCAGGGTGTCACTGAGGTGTCTAGGATCAACAGGAAGTGTGTGTGTGTGTGGGGGGGTGCGTGGGTGCGCGCGTGTGTGGGCGCGCGCGCGTGTGTGTGGGGCGTGCGTGCGTGCGTGTGTGTCTCGCTCGCTCTCTTGCTCTCTCTCGACTGTTCAAGGACTGTTTTCTGAAATACATAAAATTCCTCAGAGCATTTCTTATTTTGACTGTTAACTTGGGTCTCCTGGTTTATGCCTAGTTGCTTTTACTGTTAAGATAATAAAGATGGCCAATGATCCAACATTTTTTTTAGACAGACACTAGTAAAAATCGTACTTTCATGGCATATGTAGCCTCCTACAAGTTCAATTTTTAAAGCTAGTGCTACCAGTAAGACCATGCTCAAAGTGAATGCAACTATGGAAACAAAATAATTGCATCTAGCCACATCAGCTACTACCAACCGTGATGTATCATTAAGTGATTTGTGTGATGAAAATAAAATGAAAATCATTAAGGCTGTCTAAAAAATAGTGTGTAACACATATGGTTAAAGTGAATTTATTTTTCTCGTGTGGTTCCACCATTTGAACTGTTAGCCACGATTCCTACTCTCAAAATAAAATGTAACTTTTACCATTTGCTATATATATAAATAACTATTCTTTGGCACAACATATAGTGTTTGTATTTGATATTTAATGTTTTCTGTAACGTCGTAAGTTTGTCAGTATTCATTATTCATGCTTTTTTTCCCCTTTGGATAGAAACTTTGGGCAGTTTGTGATCTTGCGATGGCATTGATTCTGTCCAAATCAACAAATTATGATCTGAAAGAATATCCCACTGAGGCCCGCATCCCAACAATGTACTTCCGTCGTCATGAGGATGGGCTTTTTGTGAATACAAAGATATATATACCTGTGGAACTGCAGTTCCAACCTCCTAAGAAGACTGGTTTACCACTTTCCGTACCCACAGAAAATAAGGGAGCAAGGAAAACAAGAGGAAGGACATTAAAGCAAGATAAAGGAGTTGGATTGAATGAAACTGATGTTAAGGTATTCTTAAGAATTAAGGTGTTAATTTTTTTAATTTTATTTTTGAGAGATTGTTCAGCTTTGAGATTACGGAATTTTTTAATTTTAAAAGAAAATATCTTGACAATAACAGTGCTAATAAATCTGCGGTGGGCAGAAAAACAGAGCTAAAATAAAATGAACACAGAAAGTGGCTGTGTTCTCTGTTATGTAGAAACTGGTCCTATATTTATTTCCCTGGAACAAGTATAATTAGAGAAAGTCAAATATTTGTTGATTATACTGGTATAATGGAACATTTATAGAACGTGGATGATAATTGAAAATGATCGCTTAACCAAGGATCATATGGCATTAAAATTCATATAATAAAGTTACACAAAGACTTTTGCCCCTGATTAGTAGGCTTTCCATCATACTATGGAATTTTGGCAGATTACATTATAACACAATCCAAAATATTTTGTGTGCAGCTTATCAAGTTACCTACCAAATGGTCAAACACGTCTTGTGTAACTTCGTTATAAAATTTCCCACCACATGTTTTGCCAATGCAAAAAGTAATCACCTTTGTGACCTTATATACCTTAGAAGGTTGTAACATTCAATCTGAGTAACTCTGTTTATTAGTCACTTTTATTCTCTTCACTTTGGTTTTGAAAAGGTCATTGCACTTCATATGCTTCTGTTAAGTTGATGCCAAGTGATTTAGCTCCATTTTTCTGCTAATCACAGAAATATTTCATAGAGCTTTCACATTTGTCAGCTAAGAGAAAGGTACTTGCATTACTAATATGCCAGATTAAATTAACTTAAGATTGTATTAATATATGTATTTATATCGGGTGTATATATAATTTTCAAACCATGAAATAATGCAGAGTATAATGATCATGAAGTGGTTAGAAATGGTGGGATGCAAATAATAATACATATATTAGAGAAACAATTTTTATTGACTCAGAATAAATTTATAAAATGAACAGAATTTGGTATCCTGAGTGTTTGCTGTATTTCTGTTTACATTGAATTTGTATTGTTATAAAGGCATCTGCTACACTCCCTGACATATGAGAATACTCTGTGAAATTTCTATCACCTCTGAGCACTGTTAAGCAGTAAACAGCAGATGAAGGTTTGAAAGCAAAAAGTTTCATTGTTTCTGGTGACAATTTTGCTGCTGTAATTCATGTGGAGAATAACCAAATTACCATATTTACTTGTTTTTTTTATTGTATTATTCTTGTAATTCCTGCAAACTGATTTGTGAAGTTTTGAGTAGTTAAATAATTTTTAACTCAGCACACCTAAAGCAGCTGAATGGTACAATGCAGCAGAAAAGTTGTAATTTGTGCATTCTGTCATTTTGCTAAAACCTGCAGCACATACAGTAAACACTTTTTGATATGATGAACAAAACGACAACTTATTTCATATTCAGTACCATGAATAAATGAGCAGATCACTTTTAAAATGCAACTTCGAACTTTAAATTTTTAACCATGCAGAGAATTGTACAAGCACTTACCTATATGAATAAGGACACATTTTCCACAATATTCTTCTGACAAAAGATGCAATAAAAATCTGTTTATTTCCACTCCATTCTTATTTCATCCACAACTTGCCTTGACTGTATCATCTTTATGTATAAAGTAATGCTGTGACATTGTCTCTGTACCTGCAAGTCAGTTTGTCAGTATATATTTACATGTTCTTTTGTGGAGTTTGAAAAGTTTTAAAAATGGGAAATTACAATGATAAAATACATAGTTTAAAAACTATTTATTAGAAAGAAAATAATTTTGTATGGAAAAGAAACTAATCATGAAGAACCAATTGTGATGCGTTTTTTATTTTTTATTTTATTTATTTATTAATTATTATTATTATTTTTTTCCCATGGTGAATAGTAAAATGACCATTCACCTCTAATTTACTTCTTCCATTCAACCCATTTGCATTCGACAAAATTATGAATTTGCTATTTTCACAAGTAAATATGGTATATTTTTTTCATATGCATCGCGGATATCCGTTTCATGTTCAATGTCAGAGCTTTCCTCAGAATTTAGCTGCAAAATTAATTTGTATCATTTGCTACAAAACACTGTTTCCTTTTGGATATTTTTGCCTGAATGCCATCACTCTTTTTAAAAATATTTTATGTGTATTCCATTAAAAGAATGTAACAAAGACATTGATAAAGTTTTAACAGTACTTGTTGAAAAATTGAAATTTTATAGAACGTACTTGTTAAGAATGCATTCTTCTAATATTTGTAGTTCATCAGACAAGCATTTCCTTCCGCTTTCTAATGATATCTGCTCTTCCTAACTTGGTTTACTAAAATGACATGAATTTGAACTGCATATGCAGTTGGTATGAGTAGAGTGCTGCATGACTGTTTGCTTGAGTCTTACTGGAAATGCATGACAGTAAATATGCACGGTTGGAAATACATTTTTAACTGGTTATGTAATAATGCCTCTGTCAGTTAGTTGAACCATGTGAATATTCCTTTACTTACAAAATATAGATGACATAACACATTATGTTTATTTAAATCTCTAAGGAAATTTAAAATGAATGTTTTCTAACATGAAACCCATGCTAGTTTTATTAAGTCATCAGAACTTTTTCAAGATAAAAGTTTTTTATGACTACTTGGTCTTGTTTAATGAAATGTAATTTATTTATTTCTATTTTCGGTGATGGCTGTTTTTAAATTCATTCTCCCCCTCCCCCGTATTTGCATTTTAGATTATTCAACCAGTATTTTTTTCTTCCCTTCTTAATTTATTAAATCAATTAATTCTTTCAAACATTATCTTTTTTCACACTTCTGCTAACTATTCCTCAAACATGTAATAATATATTAATATGAATACGTGTGAATCCCGAAATATGACACACAATTTAATTGTTATATTTTGAATGACTTCTGTTTGTGACTAACTGGAGTTATCTAGAGATGCAACTAACAAGAACGCCTTTAATGAAGTAAATGATAAGTTTTCTTATTATTAGTAGTATATCACGTATTTCTGAAGGGATCACCTTTTTTCTGTTCTGTGCAGCAAGAGGATGGAGCTGATTGCATTGACGCAGAGGTAATTTCTAGTAAATAAAATCCATGGTTATACCACATTCTGTTAAATTCTGATTTCTAATTTATAATAATTTTCAAAACCCTATAATTAAATTGAAAAACATTTGACCTTTGGTTATAATTACATTAGATATTCCAAAGAAAACAGCAGAATGTGACATAGCTGACTATAATAAATAACTTAAAAAAAATAATGTCTTTTCTCAACTTTTCTTATTCAATAAGAATAATTATTATTTTTATTATTTCCATTTTATATACATATTGGATAATTGTAAAATATATTTTCCTTCATTCTTGATTATTTACCCCCTTTAATATTGTTTGGAAATGTCCTTTTAAAGACCAGAAATTAGTGATTTTCCAAAACTGGTGCTGTCAACTTAATTGCTTTTTTTTTTTTTGGTGAAGTTCATCATTTCATATTTGTGAAAGTTAACCAGAAATATGTTGCTTCCAGAAAGGGGTGGGGGAGAAGCTGCAATGTTGCATGCTCTCAAGTCTTATGTCGTGATACGATTACTGAGTTGTAAAGATGAGTTGTAAATGCTATTAGTTTTGTTATACAACCTTCTATTTTCATTTTACAGTTGTTTCATCAAATACAAATTGATGATATTTTCATTATTGTCAATGTTTATCTTGAAGGTGATGAAATAATTATAATAATAATAATAATAATAATAATAATGAATATTTATTATTAATATATGATAAAATATTTATATATTTATAATAAAAAATTGGTAATATTGATGAAAAGTTTAGGTAATTACAGGTTTTGTCATTTTATTTAGATTTCTGGAACAGACATACATGCGTAAAAATTCATGTGTGAGTAAATAGATTCAATATAAATAGTTTTGATGCTTGAACACCTCCAAATTCCAATCAGATTGCAGTGAATTACTTGACACCTTGAATGTTATGTTGTATAATTATGTTATATTTAGTTTTGTTTGAAATTATTTGTGTACACTTCCAGAGTAATAATTGCTTGTTTTTTATGCAACTGGGAACAAATTATTTAATATAACCACATTTTACGTTGCAGCCATCTGAAGCATCAGAAACAAAAATACAACTCCCTGGTATGGAGGAAGAGGTGGGTTTTTATAAATTTGTTAGTTAACAACTGTAAGTAATTTTTTTTTTTAATTGTTTGATGTTTGTTTTTTATAGTCAGAAACTGAATGTGGGGAACCTCCAGCGAAACGGCCAGCGCTGGATATGAGACAAAAAGTGGAATCTGTGTGACTTCTTCAGAACAACATTTCTTCAAAGAAAACAATGGAATGTAGTTCCAAAATGATTCTGATCCCTTCAAGTGACTCTTGCTTGGGTTGTCCAGTTTCAGTTGTACTGATTTGAATGGTGAGCATTGTGTGCAGTACAGCAGGATCTCTAGTCAGGCTGCTATTGCTACAATGACTGTTGAGTGTGTGTGAACAAGAATCAATTGATTTGCAAATGAACTTCAAAAACCACATTGTGTTTGGAGTGGCTGACGTCTGAGAAAAAGCATTTTAAAAGTGTGGAATGAGCTTAGTGAACGTATGTGTTATAGATATAGGAACACATCCAGGAGGAATTCCTTGCTCTGTGTTGCAGTTTTTCAGAGAAATGAACTCTGTTGAGAAGGTAATTGCTGTTGTATTTGTTACAAGCATTATATTGTTAAGAAGGGATTTTTCCAGATTATTGTGTTTGTTATCTTTTTATTATTTTTTTTTAATTTTTTTTTTACATTTGTTTCTTCTCTACTCTCTTGTAATTATAGGATCAAAGCTACTGCCAGTACACCTGCTGTGTCTCTATTGGTAGTAAATTAGCTATTTTGTATCTTTATACAAATATAATTTGTACACATCAGGCAACGTGCAAATTTGTGAAGGGCAATTCACGTCTCAGTGGTTAATCGAAAGCTACTGCAATCTTTTATCTTCAGTTTTGCAACAGTTCTTCTAATGGCAATTAACTTGATGCACTTGTATGCAAACGTTATCATGAATGAATTTGTCGATCTTTAAATTTCTTTTTTAAAATCAAGGTTTTATTTTTAAATATAATTTTTCTTGCGATAATTTTGATATCTTGTTTCTCATCACTTGTATTATTTCTCAGTGATATAATCTAGAATGCCAATGAGGTGACAGTTGTTGCCATGCGTATTATAGTGATAACAAGTTTTGCTGTACTTCTTTCTTTATATTTTAATTCTGTTCCCCAAAACACGTTTTGTATATTTACTTTTCATGAGAAGGCTTGTATTTACTAAAATAGCCATGTATTGTTTCTTAAAAGCAGTTTGAACTGTATGAAATGTATAAAGACTGTGTGAATATGTGTCAGTTTCATTACCCTAAAAAACAAGAGTTACTTGAAGGCGAGTGGAAGACCTTACAGGGCAAATGAAATGCTGGCAGCAGTAACAAATTCACGATCGAGTATTTTTTAGATACTTTATGACTAAGGACATTATACTATATTTTTAAAATATGCATTTGTACTGTTTGTGGCTCCAAGTGATGTAAAATGAATTTTTTTAGTATGTTGTGCATGGGATTCTTATTTATATTCAATTAGAATATGCAAATAAAATCTAGTTATTTTTTGAAGAGCTTATTGCTGCCAAGCATTCTTGGTTCTATTGGATTTTTTCTTGTTAATGTGTGGTCTAGAAACAGTTGCAATTGTGCATACAACTTGGCACCTTGCAGGAACTTTTCAAAAAAGAGAAAATAGGGGAAAAAAAGGAGGTATGGTTTGCAGCACGGAGTTAGCATGTAGTATTATTTCATTATTTCTGAAATTTATTAATAAATATAAAATTTTTGTCCAAATTTGTGTAGTATTTTCATTCAATATGCATATGTCACCTTATCAATTATTTCTGTGGGCTATCATCTGATAGAATTTTGTAAATCAAAAAGAAAATGCAACTGTGTATACATTTATTAACATTTTGATTGAGGAACTTCTGCACATGTTTAGAAGAAGAATACCAACAAGATAAAACATCATTCTTTTGTTAATGTTGTAACAGTAATACGAACATTCATAAATAGCTAGATAACCCGAATCTTCATAACACAAACTCAGACTTTCGGTCCTTTGGAATTCGCATTAATGAGTTTACTGTAGTTTCATAAATAGGGATGGATTTTAATTAAAGAGTTATCTTTTTTCCTTTTCACATTACAACAATGCTTTTTAGTATACACACTTTTATGTCATAACAATTTTTATATGACCTTTTTGAGGAATAAGTCATTTTTTAAGCATATTTGGCTGAATTCATAGATTTTAATATCATTTTAATAGAACTTGCTTCAAACAATATTTATGAGATCCAGTGAATGTTCTCCACAGAATTCCTGAGTGGCATATTCGATTTCTTCACTTAGAAATTGTAATGTCATCTGTTGTATGTGATCCATGCTTCTGTAATATCTATCAGTGTCATTGTTGGATAGGCCGATTTCATGATAACTTAAGGCAGATATCCTGGTTAAAAACAGTTCAAAAGAAAAGTTTGCAAAACAATTTTTTGTTTTGATTGACAAAACTACAGATGTAGGGGTCGGAATGTTATTCTTCGGCCTCTTGAACCACACGCATCAGATAAGATTTGCCTTTTAACTACAGACTTTTTGGTGAATTATAGAAACTTCATGTTTTTAATGAATTATAATTTTTTAGTGATAAATTGATCTTATTTAATATTTACCCTAATATACGCTATAAAGTGCATTAGAAATTAATTTATTAAAATGAACTAAAAACCAATATCATAATAAAACATTGTTTCCCCAAAATCCTCTGAACTGGTTTTGATCAAAATTTTTGTCATTTTTCTTTGCTTTCAGGGCAAATCTTTTAAGAGCAGTTTATTGATAAGTTTTGGGATTGTTTTAGGTTATCAAAATCCACCCCTAGAAATAAATATTTAAATTTCGTGAGGATATTTCAATAACTCCTTACAACCTCCCCTCAGTTATCATTGGTTGTGGGAATGCTCTCCCACCTTGAAGATTAAATTGCTTTTTCAATGACCTAAATATCTACTAACTGATATGTTCAGCAGCTGTATTTAATGGGCTCAGAAAAAATAAACATTGATGGGTTATATCATCATTTTACCACAGAAGTGGCAAGGTATATGACCAAACAAAATTATAACTAGTGGTGCTACAGAATGGCACAGTTTCCCATGTTAGTTTTCTATTTCCTGTGATCTCAGTTAGCTATTTAAACTTGCCACATATTTTTGCCTGCTGCCATCTATCGCCGCCAAAAGTACATTTTTTTGACATTTTCTTAATTTTTCGGTTTCTTATTAGTGGAGCAGAAATATTATTTTAAGATTATTAAAGAACAATAGAACCTTGTCCTAATTGGAAATTTTCTTTGAAAAATTTGGAGCTGTTTTCAAAAAATTGGCATTTAAGTGCTACTGTAAATTTGAAATTTGAAGGTTTTTAACAGAAATTTTTTGAGTTTTAGAAAAACTTGAATTCAATTTGAAGTCATTTTATGTACTTTAACTCACAAATACACTAGTGTTTACAAATTGCTGGGAATACGTAAATCAACGGTGTGAAAGATCTTTCAAAAATTTTACATTAGTGTAATTTTTGAAGAAAAAAATAAACCGAAATTAACTTTACATCATTTACAAAAAGTGCAATTACCACTATCTGTTCAAAAGATTTGAAGAAAAAATTTGAAACCATTTTTGAAAAAATGGCGATTGAGCGTTTCTGAAAATGCGGAGTTTTGAGCTACTATTCACAGAAAGCAGTTGAGTTTTCGAGAAACTTTATATGACATTATTTAAAGCACATATACTCATAAATACAATAATGTGAACAAATTTCCGCCAAAATAAATATTAACAACATGAGAGACAAGTCAAAAAATTACATTTTTGTAGTTTTTGAAAAAAAAATAGAATAGAGCTATACGGTGTTCTTCAAAATTAGGGGAAAATTTACATTTTCAAAATTTTATCAAACGGCTCAAAATGTTTTCTTCAAATTACTTGTAAGAATAGAGTAACACACTTGTGTAAGTCCAATTTTCACGATTAGCTCTTGAATTTTTGAAAATTTTAAAAGTATGCATTTTTTTCCGAGTCTTCCTACTACTACAAAATTAAAGATAGAGATTTTTTCTTCAAATACAATGTGTTCCCCAATCTTTCATTAAGGTCAAGTTCATTTTTTTAAACTTGTAGTACTTTTATTGCATGCAACATGTGCAATTTTAAAAAATTTCAAAAGGAAAATTTTCTCAAAAACGCATACAAATTTTTCCTTTAAATTTTTGATGGGGATAGTGCTAATTGTATTCTATAAGATGACAAACACCATATTGCTCTATTTCGTTATTTCAAAACTTTCAAAAATGTAATTGTATTTATAATTCTTTCACATCGTTAATATTTATATTAGCAGCAATTTGTTCATATTATTTTATGTACTCAACATTTCAGATTTTGAGAAACGCTCAAGCGACCTTTTCTCAAAAACAACTCCAATTTTTTTCTTCACACTTTACCAACGGGTAGTGCTAATTGTACTGTTTAATATGACGTAAAGTTCATTTCGGTGTATTTTTTGGTTTTTCAATAAATACACAAATGTAAATTTTTTGAAAGATGTTTCACGCTGTTGATATGCACATTTCCAACAATTTGTAAACACTATTGTATTACACACTAGTGTAACGGAGAGAATAAGAAACCAACTACTTTGAGTGTGTGCAACTCTGAACTCTGTAGCATCACTATTTTTTTTCTTCTTTCTTTTATTGAAATTCACCAAAGTCTATTCTCCCAAATTACAAATATCTAGATATAGTTTTAGGGGACACCTTTTTTCAAAAGGATTGTAACTAATTAGAAAGTACATTCAAAATTCATTAGCAAATTATGACACTTATACTCTCTCCTTTTTTTTGTGTGTGCAGAAAATAAATCTTAATTTTGGTTGAAAAAAGTACATGAACTTAGTGACCACAGAAACTTATGTGCCTGCCTGATTGTTGTCACTTTCATTATTCATCAGGGAATTAACTTATTTAGGAATATACAATGTTTTATTAGGTAAAGCTAAGGGGCTCCTTTGAAAATTGTAGGGAGGGGGCATGAGCAACCAGTGCATATGCTCAATAAATCTCAAAAATAGTAATTCTTGTTTCAATTAATGAAGCAATATTTTTACTAATAAAAATTTCAGACAAAAAGCAGCTGGAATATAGAGTGAAATAATTTCTCTCTTTCACCATTAAATACATGGCTCTGCTCAAATTAAAACCATTCATATGCGAAATAGCTTTTTAATTCAATCTCTTTGTGCTCTGAACACTTGTGGAGATCCCAGGCAAGACTTACCAATTAAATTGACAATGTAGTTATCAATATCAGAGCACAAATATTACTAAAGCACACTGGATGGTAAGAATCTGTAAATTGTTTTATTCCTTCTGTGATTCATCGTTAATACTTGGTTACAAAAATCCACTTTTGATAAGGCAATAGGCAGAATGCACATTCATTTATAAGAACCACAGGCCCTCTAATTTGTAATTTATGTGTATTTGAAATTATGTAGGAATCATAAATGTTTTTTTAAGAAACATACATGTTAGATTATATTTTGTATACCTTTAATAAAATTAATTTCAAATTTTGTTTACTTAAAAATAAACTATACACAACATGAAATTATAACACAATCTGTTATATATCAAATCAGCCTGATTTGTGAAAGCTTAATATTAATTATTATTGCACCAAGTATTCCTGAGGAGTACATTTCACATCCAACACTAAATGGTCAATATGTGGTGCATAGGATTTAACACGATGTAGATTACAGATTTGTAATTTCCAAACTTGTTCATGTACTGAACAAAAAATATCACTTAATTTATGACACACATGCAATGACCATAATTTCCATTCCATTTGTTTCCATTTTATCGACACATTTGTAACAGGAATTACAGTTTTAGAATGAAAAATAAATGATGGTTGAATTCCTACATCAGAACAAAATTTATTATTGTTCAAATCTTTTTCATTAGGATCATAGTTGCAAAGAATATCCACACAATCTTTACAACCAAATTTATCGTTTGTTATTTTCTTATTCTTGATAGACGTGACGTTTCCATGGATATGTAAGACACCACCAGATATAGGATTTAATGCCTCACAAGCAGCTTGCCACCCTGATTCTGAAGATGGTAGCAAACCTAAATTAACTCTATCAGCAATGCCTTTTGGACAGACCAATCTACTATCTCCTTCATAAACAATACATTTACTGGCAACCTTATTAATGCTCAAATTAATTTTCAATGCTTTAACAGCCCTTGGATTCCACTCGCAAGCATATACCAACTTTGCTTTGGCTTTAACTAAATATGGAAGGGTAAAGTAACCGATTCCAGCATACATGTCTACAACAGTTTCTCCCTCACAGAGAAAAGTCGCAATCCTATGACGTTCTGGTGCATTTCCTGCACAAAACATATTGAATTGTACATCCCAAGTGAAAATAACACCATTATCTTTAAATTCAACCCAAGAATTGACGCCGTACACTAATTTTACGTTAGGTGAACGAAATGAATCTTCCGATATAAAATGCTTAAAACCAATACGTTTTGCTTTTAATGCCTTACAAATACACTGCCATAAATTGGGAGTATGTTTCCATCGATCATCACGAAAATATTTTTCACCATTAAACAACAATAAATCTCCATATTTTTCCCAAGATGTTGGGATGTCTGAGGTAAGTGTTTCTTCCCATAACCCTTCTTCTTCCATTAATTGTTTCACCATAATCTGCAATATACCAGCAGGGGATTTTCTTGACATTACACGCTTGATATCACTTGACATCTTCATACAACAAATTAAACTGATATGGGCACGACAAAACAATTTCAATTCATTGCACTCTTAACTACGATACTGCGAATTCCCCGTAACCCGCGCATGTACCCTTTCAAAAGCCCTTACAGCAGTCCCAACGCCATCAAGCTAATCCAGGCCATTACATCCTTTCGTGTTCTACGAGGCCAGGTCTGTCTATAATTTTATTGTGGGCATAACCACGCATACCCATACACTCTGTATCCAGGGCAATAATTACTGCATGCTACTTGTTGAGTATATTCCTCCATGTATGGGCATGAAACTACTGTTAAATTTCGCGAAATTACTCTGCTGCAGTGCTACCCTCACACGGTTGGCTCGCAAAACAACTATATGGTGGGGGTATAACGACCTCCGTCAAGCTGGCGCTAGCACCTCCACTTCTCAGAAATCAACTTGCGTATAATTTTGTATTAATTATGTACGGAAATTTTTAAAAAAATGTACTCAATTACAAACAATTGAAAACGACATGTTAAAGTGGGGCGTCACCTTACTGCTTTTGTAACCAAAATAAAAAAAAAGTACTTTATTAACAGTTAAAAAAGGGTGCTAATGAAGCACTTTTCGCGTACATTTACGATTTCTTTAAAAATCACATTGAGTCAAATCTCAAAGTATAATTTTAGTACCATGGCGTTCTTTTACGTTTGACAATTTTTAAATTTTATCTGGTTCCCCAACAGAAATATTACTGTTGAAAATTTGAAAAAGAATACAAGTCCAATATTAGAATATTATTAGCAGGATTTTTGTGTGTATGTACATTTTTGTGTGTTGTGTGTGTGTGTGTGTGTGTGTGCGCGCGCGCGCGCGCGCGTGTGCGTGTGTGTCTGAGTGTCTGTCTGTCTGTCTGTGCATAACGCTAGCGCATAAACCGTTCAATATATTTTCTCCAAAATTGATATTCCTCTATCGCTATAGCTGATGTCGCGGCCCCTGGGATTTGAAACCGATATTTTCATTTTGGAGGGCACTTTACGTGAAGCCCCTGAGACATTTTCAAAATAATGGCTCCAAATTTTTTGTATAAGTTTGTTTCGTTCGATAGTGCGAAGAACATTTAAAAGAATATTGCAGGTCACATTTTCGTTGACATCCCCCATTTATCGAAAATTGGAAAATAATTTTTAAAACTTAAAAATTGGAGATATAGATGTTCGTCTTGGAGAGTCTGTTGAACAAAATTAGCACTTTGAAAAAGGCCACGTTCATTTATTTTTTTTTTTGAAAAACTAGTAGTTTTGCGTTACTTCCATTTCAAATGTACATTTTTTCTCAAAAAACCCTCCACATTTTTCTTTAAATTTTCATTTCTGTAATAAGAGACTAAAACAAGATGGTGGGTATTACTCGGTTTTTCCATTTTCGAGTATTGCTCGTTTTTTTTCAAAAATTGCAAAAAAAACCCATATCAAAACAACAAAATTGAAGACATATTTTTGGCTCGGGCAAAGTCTGCTACAAAATAAGTTATTTAAAAAAATATTATGAACAATTTTTTTTAAAACTAGTAGCTTTTGCGTAATTACTGCCTGAAATTAATGAAATATATAGGTTTCACACTAAGTGCCCCTAGAAAAATTGAATGAATGATATGAAAAATTATTTAATTTTAATTTACTATTGAAAATGCCAATATTAATATAGTTTTTACCTAGTCACTTTTTACTCAATTTGTATTCCTAATGTATTTTGCGCGAAGAGCGAACTAAATTATTTAAACATTTCGAAAATTGCTGAAAGTTGAAACCATCACCCTGTAGAGCACGAACATGTCATACCTGCCTTTTTAATGCTTAATAGAAATATCGCAACAATGCGGCATCGATAATTTAGAAGTTAATTGTGTATCCATTGCCATATAGTGTACCCAGAGGCCGATTTAGCGTTAAGCTAAATAAGTTACAACATGACGTTTCGGAGTGCAAGGAGACTCAAAAACGATTTACTCGAAGACCAGCATATTCATTTTCATCATTTACGTTTTGAACTTGTCGAGTGAATGACAAATTCCTTTAGGTCAAAATCCGCCACAGCGGCTGTCTCAAATGGCATCTTTTGATATACCCGACGTTTGGCCCATTCAAGCACAAGCAGTATAAAATAATAAAACGGGCAGGCAGTTCAGTCCATAGAAGTGCGTCCTTTATTTTGTAAATTCAAAAGAGTTAAAAACGAGTGTTGAGCTACCATGAAACTAGACAAACGCAACCAAACAAATCCATAAATATCTCCAACATAGTACTAAGTTTAATGTCTAATGCTAAATGGAGCAGATTATTTTAATTTTATAACGAAATATCAAGTTATTTTAAATATCTTTCATGTTTGCGTGGTATATAATTTGAAAATGGAGGGTAAATGTTGACCAGAACTCATAGTCCATAGTCAGTAGTGTACCAAGGCGATGTACCAGTGTACGAAGGAGATGCTTAGTTACTTCTTCGTGCTACTCATCAAGGAGTAACTGCAAGGTTCCTAATGGATAATGATTCCAAGTGGCCGTGAAGAAAATCAGTCTGAGAGTTATTATATCGTTATTCTTAGCGTTCCGGTCCACCTTTCTTGTGCGAACAAGTGACAATAACTAGGTGCATGTGGTGTTCAGCTTGATTGAAAAGGAGAGTTTTCCGAAAACGGCAAGTACATTTTTTTGAGGAAGTGTTTATAAAGAATTAAATAATGGCTTCCATGCCGGGAACTTTAGCTTTCGACGAATATGGTCGGCCATTCATTATTATTCGAGATCAAGAAAAGCAGAAACGACTGACGGGCGTAGATGCATTGAAATCTCATATTATGGCAGCTCGTTCAATTGCCAATACTTTGAAGACTTCTTTAGGGCCAAAGGGTCTCGATAAAATGATGGTTTCGTCTGATGGAGATGTTACTGTTACAAACGATGGAGCTACAATTTTGAAACAAATGGATGTTGATCATGAAATTGCTAAATTAATGGTTCAGTTGTCTCAATCCCAAGATGATGAAATTGGAGATGGAACAACTGGCGTAGTGGTACTTGCTGGTGCCCTTTTGGAACAGGCTGAACAACTTTTGGATAAAGGTATTCATCCAATCCGAATTGCTGATGGATTTGAACTAGCTGCTGCTTGTGCAGTTCGCCACCTTGAGAAGATTTCAGATAGCTTTCCAGTGGATGTCAATAATCTGGAGCCATTAATTCAAACTGCGATGACAACACTTGGTTCAAAAATAGTTAACAAATGTCATAGACAAATGGCTGAAATAGCTGTCAATGCCGTCATGACTGTCGCAGATATGGAAAAGCGTGATGTCAACTTCGAGCTCATTAAAGTGGAAGGAAAGGTGGGGGGAAGATTGGAGGATACAGTTCTTGTAAAAGGTGTTGTTGTGGATAAAGATTTTTCACATCCTCAGATGCCTAAAGTTTTACGTGATGTAAAAATTGCCATCTTGACTTGCCCATTTGAACCACCAAAGCCGAAGACTAAGCATAAGTTGGATGTAACTTCAGTGGAGGATTATCGTGCATTGAGAGAATACGAACAAGAAAAATTTGATGAAATGGTGAAGCAGGTGAAAGATGCTGGAGCCACCTTAGCGATTTGTCAATGGGGATTCGATGATGAGGCCAATCATTTGTTGTTACAAAGACAACTTCCAGCTGTGCGTTGGGTTGGAGGTCCAGAAATTGAACTTATTGCTATTGCTACAGGAGGGCGTATTGTTCCTCGTTTTGAAGAATTGTCACCTGATAAATTAGGCTTTGCTGGGTTAGTACGTGAACTTTCATTTGGTACAACTAAAGATCACATGCTAGTTATCGAGGAATGTAAGAATTCTCGTGCTGTGACTATTTTCATTCGTGGAGGCAACAAGATGATTATTGAAGAAGCAAAACGTAGTATACACGATGCATTGTGTGTTGTACGAAATTTGGTTGTGGACAATCGAATTGTGTATGGAGGTGCTGCTGCAGAAATCTCATGTGCTATTGCTATATCTGAAGAGGCTGACAAGATTTCTTCTCTGGAACAATATGCATTCCGAGCCTTTTCTGATGCTTTGGAGAGTATCCCATTGGCTCTCGCAGAGAATTCAGGCCTCTCACCTATTCACACACTTACAGAAGTAAAAGCTCGACAGGTAAAGGAAGGAAATCCTGCTCTTGGCATTGACTGTATGCTGAAGGGAACTTGCGATATGAAAGAACAGCATGTTATTGAAACATTACATAGCAAGAAACAGCAAATTGTATTAGCCACTCAGTTGGTGAAGATGATCCTTAAAATTGATGATATTCGATCTCCAAATGATAGCATGGGATTCTAATAACTTCAACTTGAATATTGCTGTGAAGTTGTTTCCAAGAAAGACAGCTTGATTACACATAATTGCTTCTTTTCACTCA
Source organism: Gryllus bimaculatus (assembly GCA_017312745.1). Lineage (NCBI taxonomy): Eukaryota > Metazoa > Arthropoda > Insecta > Orthoptera > Gryllidae > Gryllus > Gryllus bimaculatus. The sequence continues at coordinate 2,856,815 of BOPP01000128.1, forward strand.
TCCTCCAATGTAACACGAATCTTTTTAATTGCAAAGTTTTTTTGAAAGCATGGTTGTAACAAGTAAATGCTTCTTTCGAGAATATAATAATTTAATATTTTGTTCTGAATAAAACAATGTTCACAACTTCATTTAATTTGTTTTTGATCATAGTGATGCTAAGTTTATTACTGATTTTATACCAAATAATAATGTGTGAAGGAACTTGCTAAATAAAATAATTTAATTTCAGAAGTATTGATTTTTAATTTCTCAAACACCTTGTACTTAGTGAATATTTTTTTTTGTTTTGCTAAAACTTGAGCTCTACAGTACTATTCCATTTGTATTTGCCAACAATTTACGATTGCTTCAAAGACAAAAACTGTTTCTATCCATAAACATTATCTGTGAGCAAATTGTATATTAACTCAATATTTATTGTTATATAAAAACTGACAAAACAATAAATCTCTATCCCAACTAACTTTTTGAAAAATGACATCTTGATTGTTTAAGTTCTTTTTATGTTAATTGTCAACCACTTTTAATTTGGTAATTATGTACCATATTGATATTTTTATGTTATTGTTTGCTTAACTTCAGGATTATGTTTAAGGAACATGGTAGTAGCGAAGCTGTTTTGGTAAAGCTTTAGTATTATGAGTGCACATACCAGGGTGCATTGATTTATTAGTGTTATGTCACATGAAAAAGGAAAAATAATTTGCCATTTAATCAACCGATTACAATATATAGTTTTTAGTCAAGGTTGATTTTGAGAAATTGTTTTTAATATCTTAAAATTTTATCTCCTAAATTTGGGGAAAAGTAAATAATGTATTCCTAATAACATTGTTTGTGGGTGTCACTACCAATTTTGTTAACTGTTCAATCCTATTGCAATTTTATTCCAAAGTCTTTAAGAGAGTTCCAGAGCAAAAACATTAACATCAACTCAAACGTTAATGAGCTGTTTTAGAAATTTCTTCACATGGGACCAACCAATGTAATTTATTTCAAAAGATATTTAGCAAACTGTTATTAAAATGCATCTTTATTTATCATAAGCCATAAAGAGGCAATATGCCATATGTGAACTGAATGCAAATGTCTGCAACTGCCTTCAAGTAATGCCATGATGAACAAATTTAATATTTCAGAAACCTTTCTAAATAAATTAGTTGTTTTCTAGGCATTGCAAAGCAATTATAATAATTGAAAGTTTATTGTGTAAGTATGTTAAAAATGCAGCTATAGTGTACAGTTCACGCAAATTTCACCCAGAAACAAAAATTACATTGCAATGCAGAAAATTAACCTATTTTTCTCTATATTTCTCATTTAATTAGTGGATCATCACAGTGTGGGATGATGGTTAAGGCAACCAGGCTATCCTATATAAAATTATTGTGGAGCCTAAATAGACACTACACACCCTATTACAAAAACAAAAGGTTTGTTTTTGCTTATCCCACAATACAGTGGTTCTTTCAATATTTCTGTGTGTCAAGTCTTTATATCAGATTATTCCAAAATATTCTTAAAGACTTCTGCACAACTCTGACCCTTTGGTGAACCATAAGAATAGAATATTGTATCAGGAAATGAAAATTCAACTGTATACAAGTTAAGCTTAGATCTCTGCATTATTACTTCTCAGGCAGGGTTATTTCAATATGTTTTATTCGCAAATATATCAAAACAGGAAAATTACTGAACTCGAACTCAAAAGTAATTAAAAATGCTACAATTTCCATTCCTATTGATGTACAAGACTCAAATAAAGGCAACCGCAGATTATGGTAATTACAATTATACAATTACATTATTTTATGAATTAAGTAGTATTGATACAAGTAAATATGCTGTAATTGCCAAGTTTGAAGTCATTACACATTTAAACATCTAAAGTTTAGAAGAGAGAAAACAGAAATATACAACTATGAGATTACTACAAATTATTAATAATTATATTTTATTGTCCATATAATTTGGTACACAAGTGTCAAAGTAATATTAATAATATATTTATCACATAAATACAGCACAAGCCAAATATGCCAAGTCATGTTACGTACATTATCATACAATGAACAAAACCTATCAAAATATTCAGAAATTCATATTAAATATGTGTTTGGTACTAAATACAATACAGAAAATTTTATGTAATTCTCAACACAATACAATGCATATCAATTTTATAAGAATATATGGTTCAACAAGAAAGCATTCAGTTCATTTTTTAATTGTGCATATTGAATTTGACTTTAAAATTCATTAGGGAATTTGTTTTATTGTGTAATGCCTATTATGAGGGAACTACATGAAAAGAGTAAAGTTCCACTATGAGGAACATGCAGATTTCTTTTTTGTCTACAATTGTAATTATGAACCCCTGCATTTAGGGTAACAGAATCCTTGTTTCTCATAAAGGGTCTTTTTTGTGAAGGTTGCAATTTCAAATATGTATCTGCAATGTGTGTGTGAGCAATCTTAACGTGATGTGGAAGTTTGTTAAATGTTATACTCTGTGGTAATTCTGCTGACTGCGAGTAGAATTTTTTATGTATTTCATTGTGGGATGGGCAAGTTTTTTGTAAGCATACAGGGCGACAACTGTTGGGATTTTATGTTTTAGGAGGTGCTTAATGTCTGCACTGACGAATCCAGGGGGGAACTCCACCAAAAGACTTTGTGTTTTTGTTTCCCTTCCTTTATGTAATAAAATTGATTTAAATATTCATGTATGTTCAAATTATGTAATTGTTTAAACAATCAAATTGTATAGATTATATATACAGTACTAGATAATATACAATATAATAACAAATATGTTTATTTTTTAACTAAACTCTATGATGACCCCCCCGTAAATGATCAGCTGGATCCACCCCCGGATGTGGCTACGGATGAAAGTCAGACTTTTCTTTGGGATCGCAATTGAAGATAAGAGTGAATAATTCTATAGTATAGGGAGAGAAGCATGTTTGAGGTGACAACAGCAGGAACACTTTGAAGATGAATAATCTACCAATAATACTATAATAAATCACTAGAAACAGGCTGTAAAGCCTAAGTTCTGGTCAGTTCATGATGATTATGAGTATGTTTGATGATAAATATTTAGAGAAATACCTTAGTCTATATTTAATTTGTTGCATATGTTTTCTATTTGTTGAATGACAGGTTCTGCTCTACGTATTCACCCAAAACTTTTTGATGCTGAATTTGATTAACTACTTTATCATTTGTGGCAACTTCTAGGCTTTGATTTATTTTTTATTTTAGTTGAAAGTTTATTAAGACTATTTTTTTAATATTCAGTTTAAGCTTGTTCTGCAATAGTGGTTTTCTTTATCAAGAATCTCATCTGTTTTTTAGGAAGACAGATTTTGCTCACTACGTATTATTGATGTATCATCAGCATGTGATATGGAATTGTTTGGGAAGTTTGGAAGGTATACAGTAGTGGAAGTCCTTTATAGTAAAAATAATTTAGGTCGTAGGACTGATCCTTGCGATACTACACCTGCACACAGTGCTGTAATTGGATTGTACTTTAATAGTGCTATTTGTGTTTTCCCATAAGATTTCCATACGTTATTTACAGCCAATTTAAGTAGGATTCAGTAAGGTAATTCATTTTACCTCTTATTCCATTGGTTTCAAGTTTCTGGAGGAGGAGTTCATGCAACACACTATGAAAGGCTTTTGATAAAACTAGAAAGTGAACTGCAGTCCTTAGTTTCATTCTAGATTTTTTTAAATTATATGGCAAAAGTTGCAAACTACAATGGAGATGAATTAGACTTTTCTAAATCCATGTAGACTATTTATATATATTTTTTTTTTCTCCCACCTCTAGAAAGCTATTTAGTCTAGTTATGACTTGAGTATACTGAAAAAACTTACTACACTAACTTACTACACTAACTTACTACTACTACATGCATCTGGAAAGGTAAAATACTTTAGTGAGCAGTTTGTTACATAGAATAAAATGATTATTAAAGCCGGTGGCACTTACATAGAACGATAACTGACTCACCATCTATACTAGTCGTTTTACTACTTTTACAATTATTAATTAGTCTGTCAATTTCAATGACAGTTATTGTCTGTTGTAGAAAGAGAATTCATCGCTCTTGAGTTGGTGTTATTGAGGTGGCAGGTTTGTAGGTTGACCAGATTCTCAATTTAGAAAGTAGTTATTGATGATATTATATGTAAGGATAGGATTATCTACAGTAAAATTGTTTTGGGTTTGAACGTTGCTATGTTTGGTGGTTTGTTTTCTACTTTGGTTGTTCGTGTTCCGCGTGGTTTTGGTTTTATCAACCTCTCAAGGAAAAACATTTCAACATTACAACTATTTATATTCTTAATAACACTGGCACATATGTAGAACATACATGTATTGTGAATTGAATTATTTGAAACACAGGTTTTCATCAACAGAAGTTGCTGATTTAACATTGATGAATTCAAACTGTGCTATCCAAGAGGCACAATAAGGTGAAAAAACTCATTTTTCATTTTAGATAGCTGTAGTTCTTAGCCTTTAATGGCTGGTTTTGAGATATATACAACAATGCACATGCAGTATGTATTATTTGCTCCAGTCACAGCTGTATGGACCACACAGGTTATGATTGAATGAGAATTTTTAATAATTTTTGAGAGAAGAAATATTGTGATTGGAATTACTCCTTCACACTGTAGATCATACTGACAAGTTGGATAGCAGTAACATGATTTTTAAATGTACATATGGTGTTTATGTTAGGAATCAGGGGCCAGTTCGTTAAACAGTGCAATGCCCTCTGTTAGGGTCCCCTTTTAACCAAGTATAGTTTCTGAACAGGGAAAATTTCTCAATATTCTTTGAGCGTTCTATTAATTATTAAGTTCTTGGAATTTTTTTTTTTGAAATACACTACCTATTTCAATTATACACATGCCCGATGAGGGTAGCGCCAGTTTTAAAACAAGGATTTTCAAGTTCCTGTTTCATAATTCAGCAAGTAGAGTGAAAGATAGGTGCGTAGGAATTCCGGATCCAGAAATCATCCATTGTTGTACGTATCTCGTGCTTGGAATTTTGCAATATTGTATTTGCATACCTATCATGATTTAAATATCTACTGTGGGGCAGTCTGTTCAACAGTACGCGCTGTGCTCTCACAATTCACTAATCAGCTGTGCGTTTTGAAATTGATTGCCGCAATTGCATAGCAGCAGAAGCTTAAAAGCAATAATCATGCCATAAATGGCTCCAACCCCTTCCTTTTGCCCATGAGCATCCCAGTTTTTAGTCCCGGTGGTCCACAAGGGATCTATACTATAGACCGCTATAGACTATAAATTCTATAGTATTCCCGCCATTAATAGACATCAGAAAACACGGAACAATTACCATTGAATGAATTCCAGGTACGAAATTTATAAAATATTCAAACTCATATAATATACTAAGATAATTTGGTACTTTAGAAAATCTTTGTAAATTCAGAACATTTTTTTTAGTTCAAAAAGTTATTTCCAAAAGCCTGCAAATTACGAGTTCGTAAATGTTGTTTTTCGGAGTTTCCTACAGAGGGCGGCAAAGAAGGTTGGCCGCGATGGCGGCGGTGAAGTCAAAAGTTGAGGCTAGTATTACAAAGAAAGATGATAATACGAGTTGTGATAAAAAATCGAAACAATTGGGTCTACAAATGTTTGAACTTTGTTTGTCTGCAATTTCTCTGTGTACTTTTATTGCAGATTTCAGCACTGGTGAGTGTTCATTCAAGGACAGCACTTTCAACTACAACTCCTAAGCAGTGCTCATATCACAAAATAAAAAAGAATAATTCGCTATTAAGTGTTCGAAAATAATCTCTCTTTATGCTGAGCTATGACGAATTTACAGAATGTGTTTTTATGGCACATCTTTCCTCTTATTAGGACTTAACAACTACAGTACTCAGACAAATATTACACTGTATTGTATTTTTTTCCTTTTATTGCAGATGTTATTGTAGTAATCAGCTATTTTCATTATGGAAAAATGTATTGGGCAATTATTACCCTTTTGTTTATAATAGTGCCAGCCATCATAGTACAACTTTTCAGTATGCGATGGTACATTACTGATGACAAAGCTCATTGGTATCATTGGCTAACACATGCATTTCTTCTTGGCGTTCTTCACAGGTAATTGGAAACACTGCTAGCTTTTACCTTGGTGATACATTAAATTATTCATTATGCAAAAGAAATATTTCATTCCAGTGAAACATTGGGAAAGCAAGTAATAAAACAATTTTGTTGAGAAACTATGAAATGTGAATTTAAAGATTGGAAAATGTATTATGTTACTGTTGCTTTAATATTTTTTCTAACAAAAGGCAAATGAAGTAGCCAGAATTTGACATACTATCTGTTTATTCTAGTGTGTAGAAGTATCGTTAGTTTTCTTTTGACACTTCAGAGAAATGAAACTCCAACCATAATATATATTGTATAATTTTGACTTCATGTGTAGGTATGTTGAAGTTTTGAAGACTGGTGTTGAATCTTGGTCTGGTGCAGATTTCAACGATGTACAACGTTTGTACCATCAGTGGAATGATGTTTGCTTGTTGCATCTTTTTGAATCTTTCATGGAATCAGCTCCTCAATTATTAATACAAATTTATATTATGATAAATCTTGAAGATTGGTGGAGTTGGACTGGTAAGTAATGTTAATATACTGTAAACAAATAATTTATTTTATTTTTAGTATTGGGGACATTTGTCACAATTTGTGTATTGACATTTGTGTTCAAACTTCTTTTTTCCTTTTTTTGTTTATTTTATCTTTCATTTTCTGCATGGTCTTTGGTGATAGAAAGTACAGACTAATGCATGTGAATTACAGTTACATTTATGATTTCCAGTTTTTACAAATTTCTATTATTAACTTTCTGTTATTTTACTTTTAAATTTTACTTTAAAAAATATGTTTAACCATTTTCTTTTCCATTCCATTATGTTTTATATATTTTCTGTTAAGTTTATACACTGTTTTTGCACTATGGTCTTGTTGTCTAAGAGACAAAGTGTTAGACTGTAATATTAAGTTAAATTTCAAGAAACCTTAGAATAGGAATTCACATGTCAAGATAATGGAGTTGCTTGTTGAGACTGGGTTGTGTGGAGGGATTGTTGAGATTTGAGAATGTTGAGATAGTTGTGATGAAGGGCTTTATAATATCTATAAGTGTCTAGCAAGTGACAGTTCATGTGAAATTGTATGTGGGATTGTCCGCTTTAAAAGTAGGTAAAACAATAGACTTAATTTGTTTATTATTATCTGTTCTTTAAATATCATAAAAAAAGTGAATATACCAATCTGGTGTGGAAAAGATGTTGAGCAGTCATACATAATGTACTAGCAAAACATGTGAAAAAACATGTGTGTAATTCTGTGGTGCTTTAGCTGCAGTTCCTGGTCAATGGATTTATTTCAGACCTATGGGTGGGGTGCAAATTCAAGCTCCGGAGTACTTTGAATATAAAGTTCATGTATAGTAAACTTGCCACCCTGATATCATGCTACTGCCTGCGGTCAGCCTTCTGCTGTGACTGATCTAATAAGTAAGTCTTCTGCAGTGACTGACATCTTTTCTAAAAGGATAAGAGGATAGTCTGTCCTCTATGCCATTTCAGCTTAAAAACAAGTCCATCGATGAATCAACATGCACTTGACATGTTCTGGACATGTGTAAGAGTTGGGTATGTTCACAGGTGCTTAACAGTACTAGTTCATTTTTATTACATTCTCTAGAGAATATTGATGTTTTCTAGCACATTTTCCTGGTGATATATATTTTTTTACAAAAAATAATGGGGGTGAAGGAAGTTCCTCCAGTTATGTTGTTATTACTGTTCTTTCCATTATTTGCTATAGGATCTGGTAAAATATCTATAACCCTATAAGCCAGACCTGTACCTATAAGGTTTCATTATATTCATTTTATGGATATTCCAAGTCCACAAATGAGCAAATGAGCTCATAATGTAAAGAAACAGCATAAGTATTAGATACTTGTGAGCAGAATGAAATATAAAAGAGAATAGTGTGAAGCTTATTATAGAATGATGCTTTAAGCAGCAAAGTAATAATTTAATAATATAAGTAACATAATAATCTAGAAATAAAAGCATCTAAGCAAGCCAGCATTGTACGTAATGGTGTCATGTCAAATTCCATGTTATGAATTTCTCCAGGAGAGAGAGATCCTAACAGTTCAAGGTGATAATGTAACAGTTGGAAAATGGATTGTTGAGTTTGTAGTTACCTCTAAAACATTCACAATCTGGAGGGTCCACAATTAGTTCTCTCTGAAGAGTCTCAATTAAAAGTTAATTCTCCCTTTTCCTGCCATGTCCAAATATTTTTCTTAAGATCATTTTGTTTGTATTTTGGTCAATCTGAATTCCATTTTCCATCTTTCACTTGACAATAGGGTTGATAAAATCAACAAAGGTTTTGTCTATGCATTATATGGGATTATCTAGTACAAGTCATCTACTTGCAATTTGTTTGCCTTTAATATCTTTATGCCTAGGGAATTAAATAGACCATTTTTTAGAAAAAGAGGGAAAAGTATGTAGATATAGGAAAATCAGAGTGGAGTATATACTGGCAAACGATTGGTCATGTCAAAAAATGCATTTATGTTGAGCCTTAATCCTGGCAGAAGGAAGGAGTGCTGTATTGCCAAGGCAAATAGTAGTAGGGTAAAGTAACATCCCTTAAAATGCCATGTGTAGTTATGAGCACTTTATATGTCTTTTTCTAAACAGAGCAGCAATAATTGCCACTTCTGAGGTGCTAGTAATGAAGAATCAATTATTTTACATAGTTTGTTTCTGATTGGTTTGTATTTTCTGAATTCTTGGATATTATAGGCAAAAATTTCAAGAGGGGAATAGGGTCTATCAGGTAGTAAAGAAAAACATAAAACAGTTGATAAAGACATCTTTCATTCCACTTTTGTATTCTAATCCTAATATCATTTTTTCAATTATCCCTATTATGAACATGACTCAGACATACATATTGACCATGCAACTTTTCTCGACTGATTGATTGAGAAATTGAGGTCGGGTGAAGCTATTAGTTACAAAATCAACCTCTTTTAGTTTTTGAAGCGATGCTTCAAAATCAAATCAAATTCAAATCTACATTTTACTGCAATGCATGAAGTTTATTTCTTGACCTGAGAAGCGTACTGAATTTGTTTTGCCCAGAGGGTCGAATCTTGTTTTATTAAAATGAATTCCTTCTTATTAATTGTATCAGTGTAAGTAATGAGAAAAACTTTTTAAAGACAGAAAATATTATATATCAATCTTTAACTCAAAGATATGCGGAACGTTGGTGAAAATAATAAAAAGCAATGCAGTTGCATAGAGTGTGATAGATTAGTCTCCTTGATTTTTGTTTTTCACTTGATTTTTCTGGGGAATTTAAAGGATTAATTGCTCTTTTAATGTTTATTCTTCGTATCATTGAAATACTTACTTCAGTCTAAGTAAAGGTCTGATCCAAAACATTACTTAGAGAATACATCAAAATCATGTTCCCTTTTTCCAATTCGCATGCATTGGCAACTTTCTCAATAATTTTTTATTTGCTCTTTGCAGCTGCTTTTATAACTTTCTTTCTCAGGAGTTTGAGGTGTCTCCTATGAAGAACTTGAACTTACCTCGGTTGTTTCTTTAGAATTTTTTGTTGTAGTTCTTGAGAAAAAACAAACACAAACAGTTCTCATCTGCAATGGCAAATTAACCACACCAATAATGTGTTTGGAATGTTGTCATCAGTGTTTGCTGCAAGCTTTTATGTTCTCCAGTTTGTTGTACCAGGCCTTTGGTCAAGAGAAGTAGCACAGATAATACTACTATAGATTGCCCGTAATAATTAGGAACTAACTTTTTATAGCATAATGCTATAAGATAAAACTATTGTGGTGTATTCTTTTCATTTTCATTTTTTAACATTCTTTAGCCTTATTCAAATACCACATACTGTCAAAGATTTAGAAAGAACTAGTGAAATAAGTCTCGGGCAGACATTTGATTCTTACATTATATTGTGATTACATTTTGTAATAAAAAATCGATTACTTTTTGCCCAACTTTGAAAGTGTAGGTATTAATAGGTAGTTGCAAGCTAAAGTAGGCTAATTAAAATAAAATTATATTTATCCTTGACGTCCAAAACTGGAGGCAAAAATCCTCTATTTCATTAAATGATAAATGTAAGTAAAGTGAATATTTCCCAATACTCAAGATCTAGTCATAAGAAAATAAGTTCTGCAGTTCGTGCAGCATGTTAGTAATATTAATGCAATCAAGTATGCTGAGATGTTGTGAGCCCAATTCAGACAAGTGGCAAGCGATACGTCAAGTAAAGGTGAACTCAGTGACCCAAGATGTGAAGGAAAGGAAGAGACTCGTCAGTTTCTTCTGTAGCTTTTACTTCATAAAGCTTATTAAAAATGTGATTTAAACCAGGCTGGTTGAGTGTTTCTTGATAAGGAGCCTTGTAGCTGTTTGATTTCAACGTTGGAAACTAAATGTGAGGGTCATTATAATAATTGTGTGTCTGGTTGCATCTTCGTTGATATTAACCACAATGATTGTGTTTTTATTAGTCTATAAAACATTGTGAAACAATTTTTAAAGCTGTCTTATAATGTGAATTTGTCAGCTATAAGTGATATAAATTTTTTCTGACTTTCAAAAACAGCTAAGATTACTTTTCCAATTTTTCCAGTTTCCAGTTTCATAATCCATCATAATAGAAATGTATGAATTTTGCTTGTTGATAGCAATTGAAAAATTGAATATTGTTGTGATGGTAATGACCAATGTCTTCTCTAATTTTTCAATATCTTGTCATATTGAAATATTGATGAGGGGAGTATTTAAATAATTCAAAATCCAACTGATAGACTTTATAAACCTCTCTTAAGAGTTCTAATGGCACACTAGAATAGTATTTCTCAATTATTTGATGGTCTGTGGTTCCATTGGTGTTCATATTGACAGTTTTTGGATAATGGTCTGCAAGGTGAAGGGAAGTAAGAACTTGTTTAAGTTCTTCACTAAGAAATTCAGTTTTTAGTATGAAATTATAATCTAAGAGACATGGTGCACATTGTATAAAATAGGGACGCCAGTGCTCATCAGAAGGATATCTTTTGACAATAGCCTTTAAGAAGTCCACAAAAGTAGGTTCTACTTGTTTTTCTGGATATCCCAGCGATTGCACGATATGTTTCCCAAACTTTTGATAGTAATATTCCCGCTTCTCTCTGTGTTCCAATTTGTCTCTGTAGGCTGACAAGAGTCTTGCAAACGGATGTCTCACCACCAGCAATCTGTTGCTGCTTTGAACAATCTGCCGAGAGAAAAAAACAATGAATATTTCAATAAGAATGTAGTTTGTATTAGTTTCAGTCTAATTTTTGTCTTTTGTGCAATTGTGAAAGTACATCACCTAATTGTCTCGATTTTCATGTACCAATTCTACTTGTGATTGTAAGAAGAAACATTCATATTATGAAGATCCTAGATCTAGGTTTTTGTTCCCCAATTGTAGATAAAATCTAGTGATAGTGAAATTGTACGTATGAGTCAATCCATTTTAAGTAGTCCAGAATTTAATAAATAGGTCGCTCGATCATCTCGAAAAAAAAAAAAAGTATTTTGTACGTAAATTTCCTTATGTTTTGGATGTTCAAAAATATTTAATATTTTTTATTTTACCTGGTTTACGAATGGCGACCATTTTTGTTTCACGCCATGCACAATTCTTCGAGTTTGTAGACATTTACTCGTTTTTAAATTACTCAGTTCCTGGTTGTTCAAGCATTCTAAAATAAAAAAGAACACTCTGACCTACAAATCTAAATATTATTTACCTTCCTTGTACGTTTTTATTTGGGAGATATTAGCAACGAAATACACGGAACGCGAATAAACGAAATTCGATTTTCGGAGTAATGTTTCAATGAATGAATGAATGAATGAATGAATTAAATCACTGCCTTCATTGTTTCTGTGCTTTTACACATAACAGTATAGTTACTTTTTGTAAAATATAAGTAAATAACGTCCTACTTAGAAATTGGAACCATTCTTGGAATTTTGTATATTTCCAACCGTATTCTCTGTTTGGGGGACCAGATAAAAAACCTGAAAATTGCACATATGCTTGATTGATACTCCAGTAAAAATTTTAACTTTAAGGTTTAGATTGAAGTATTTTTTCAAAAATGTAAACTTACGCAAACAAAGGCTTCATTTCCACTTCGAGGATTTTACAAGCTGATTTCCTTTATAAAATATTTTCCTAAAGATATATTTCGAAATAAGGTCATGTACAATTTTTAGAAAATTTGAGTACTTTTTGCTTAATTTTGCATACAAATTTGGGCGAGAAGGTACCTGCTGTTTTAGCACAACTAGTTTTGAAATGTCTCTCACGTCGTTGATATATACAGTATAGCCGTTTTTGTACTTTGTTGCATTTGTGACTACTTTATGGTGTCTTCAAATTATTTCTTTTAGAATTACTAGGTTTGCTAGAAAGGTTTGCTGTGAAAATGAGCTCAAACTTGCGCCTTTTCAGAAACGCTCAAACGCCATTTTCCGGAAAACGGCTCCAAGTTTTTTTGTTAAATTTATGGTACTGATGGCCCCAAAAGACTGAATAATATGATGTAAATACCACTTCGATGTATTCTTTTGTTGTCGTTTTAAAAAATTCACAAATATACTTTTTTAAATACATTGCTTTCACGTCATTAATATTTATATTACGAACATATCTCTATACATTATTGCATTTGTGAGTACAGTTGCTTGAAATTGTTACTTTTGACTTTTTCGAAAACTCGAATGTTTGGGTGATTTGAATGATTATTTCGTTTTTCTGGGCGCGCCGTTGGAATTTAACTAGTTATCTATCAAATGATAAAATATGCTTACTTTTTTCGTGTGTATTGTTCATTTTAACCTTTAGAAAATCTTACCTTGCTAGCATTTTTTCTTTTTAATTGTGTGAATTCTTTCCTTATAATTTTATCTATTTGTATTTGCTGCTTTTGCAACCGTAATTCTATTTCCTTTGTAAGAAGTCCACCCAGAGATGCAAATAGTCTCATAATAGTCGATGATGCAGCTTTAAAAGTTGGACACCACGCAAATTTATGCTTTCTGAAATGAAAAAAAAACATTAAAACACTAATAATAAAAACTTACCATAATCCAGTTCTCTAACAAGTAATATCATCTAGTCAATGATAATCTTACCAACAGCTAGTTTCTACAAACTTTCTCATGGAATACTCGAATGACAAGAGCTATTAAAATCTAACTCCACGTAGAAAAAAATATTCGCCTTGACGTTTTGAAAGGAATGTGAAATTTAACACAACATTTTTCATTGATTACTCCTGTCACGCGTACTGCTTTCGCATTATAAAGAAAGTATTGTAATGCTCCGGGGGAAAAACTATTTTTTGTCAGAAAAACTAATTGTAAAGGCCTAATACTGAAACTAGTGATGTAACATATGCGCTTGCTTTCTCGCAGTTGTACGGTTATGCAAAATGATTATAATACCACAATTTATGTCCATGTCTACACAGCTTAGCAATCACGCATTACGAATCGTAGCGAATCGCAAAAACTTAATTCATTTAAAATTAATGCAACAAATTCATCTACTTTTTCGTTTCCAGGGCCCGGCAATAATGGTTTTTTTTGCCGAAAATTCGCCGCTTTTCCCCGTAGCGTTACATAACTTTATCTCTACTAAGGTGTAGCAAGAATGTAAAAAATTGACATGATTTCTCGCAAAGATTTCCCGAAACGTTTCTTATTTGCCAAAAAATATATATATGACAATTTTTGAAGTCTAATTTGGTTGAATTGATAGTATTAAGGAAAATATTAATTTTAATAATGAATTTTAAAATAAGGTTAAGCAATTTTGAACTTCTTCAGTTTTTGAAAATTTGATAAAATTGGACTAATGCAATTGCTAATGCTACAAGCATTCTCTGATATATTTGAGAAAAATATTTAATAAATATTGGACCCATTTTTTGAGAAAATTTTCAAACGTTCTGGGATCTTCCTATATTGTACCCCAAGATCCGTTTCAAATTTGCTGGCCTTGGTGTGGTCTGAACGATTTTGAATATCCAGTGTGAATGGTTCTGGTCTCTAGGTTTTCCAGTGACGATAAGACAGACGGTTTTTGTGAAGAAAGAGCTTCTTCGTCATCAGGGACCTTCATGTTGTATTTCCGTGAAAATCTTGACATGGGTTTGTTCCAGATTGGTGAAAATCCGGATTTGGACTTGATTACAATACTTTCTCTATAATCATGCAACGTATACGAGAAAGTAACAGGGATACATATTCTCTTTTCCATAATGTAACTAACATGCATGAGCATTTTATTAACACATGCCTGTCGTTTTATTAGTTGATATTTTGTACACTTTACCTGTCTATGTAAAGCCTGAGGAGAACTTTGTTGTATTCTGATTGTTGTACATACTTTGTAGTATTTAATGGTTTTTTAGCACAAATATTTTGTATTACAGCTCTTCTTATCTTCAATTCTTCTGTGAAATCAGAGTATTTTGTTGGAGGTTTAGGTAGAGTGTAATTGTCTACTGTGATTTCTAACTGCACGTTAGAAGTCACCTGCAAGTTGTGAGAAATTATCATTGTAAAAGATATTCAGAAATTTTGTGAACCTTCGATACCTGGAGCTCATACATTGTTGAGGGAAGGGAATTTTTTTACTTCTCCAGAGCTACAATTTTTTAAGGCAATGTGCCGGCAACAATTTGGAGTTTTGTTAGTAGATAGTTGCTGTTTCTCGAGATTAAATCATTAATTATTTGACATTGGCCACCATGTGTAATTTCAAGGCGTTTGCTAAAGATACAAACATACATGTGTCTCCACGATCTCATATTGTCTTCCTACAAACCTACCTTGCGCACAGCATACAAAGTATTCCTTAGCTGCAGATATCGAAGACGAAGTAAATTAGCAGAGGCCCAGATGAAGGTATTAAGGTTTAAACAAAACTTCATTGAATTCATAGAGTTGAATGAATATTAATTTCCGATTACTAATGTTAACTTAAGTTTGTCTGTGGCAAAAATCTCTATCTTCAATTTTGTAGTTTTGAAATTTGTTTTGCAAAAACTGAGCTATACTCGAAAATGCTTTTTTTTACCGTCCCTTATTACATAAAAGGAGAAAATGTAAAGAAAAAATATGGAGCCGATTTTGAGAGAGAAAAAATTGCGTAAATTTCAACTTCAAATTAAACCAAAAGTACACATTTTTACACAAAATTATACATTACAAATACATTAAAAATTAATTTAGTACAACAGACTTCGAGGCAAAAATCTATCTTCAATTTTTTAATTTTAATTATTAATTTTTGCAACTTTCGAAAAATCGGGAATTTCATTGAAAACGAAACCTCCACCATTCTTAAACATCCTTCGCACTGTTCAACATTTAATCAAATAATTTGGAGCCTTTTTTTTGAAAATGTCTGAGGCGCTTCATGTAATGTATCCTCAATTAAAATATCGGTTTCAAATTCCAGGGGCTGTTACATCATCGAGAACGATTGGGGATTATCAATTTGGAGAAAATGTGCTGAACTGTTTATGCGCTAACTTTGAGCACAGACGGACTAATAGACAGAAATACACGTTTGGCCGTCAATCAATTTCTCCCTATAAATGACGCACAAAACATGGATTCTGACTACACCAGAGGATTTTTCCTATATTTAGCAACTGGATTTATCCACATTTATGGAAATATGAGTTTTTGTGTCCAAAATTCGCCGATTTTTCTTACTTTAGTAAGTGCGAGAAAGTAAAAATTGCATAATTTCGAAAACGTTCGAACCAAATGTTGTTCGTGTAAATAGTAAATTCCTTCCTCAGAATGGTCAGAATCCATGTTTTGTAAGAGGTCCTTGAAACGTGTTGTGTGAGGTACATCTTACGGAATGGGTCCCGGCTCCACGGAGCTGGCGCGCCCACGAGTGGCGCGGCATGAGGAGGGGGCATTGCATTTGGCCAAATTTCACTGTGCGACGCGCCTATTTAGCCGATTTGGACGATTGATACGGCGTTGGATTCAGGAAGCATTCCGCCATCGCGCTATGAGCCAACATTTTTTAATTTCTTCCCTGAACGATTCCCTCAAAAATTTCCAAAACTTTTTTTTCAAAGAGGCTTAATGATGTAAATTCTATACTGAATACAAATCTAATATCGTTTACTGATTGAAAATCGGGCTACTTGTTCCGACGTTATTAGTAGAGCAATTTTGGCTTATTTTGGTGTTGCTGCGCGGTGATGACAAATTGAACTACAGGTTGTCGGTGCATTTAGCCTTAACTAAATCTGTTTATTAAAGACAGATATTGAAGTAAGGTTAGTACATTTTTTTGAAAATGAGTAGTTATCGCGTAGTATTGGGCGAATCGTTTTTCCCACCCCCAAAAAATGGAAGTCTGCAATTTTTAAACTTTTTTCAGAAACAGCTTAAAAAAATTTCTTGTCATTTCTGCACAAAAGACAGTATAAAAAGTGGTAGATATTTTATGGAATCATTTACAATAGACATGAGCGTAAAATAATTAAGTTTCCAAGTTTCAAGATTTCACGTGTTACATTAACTGTATCCACTATCTCACACTAATGAGGCATGAGGCTCGTTTAACAATTACTTTATTTGCACTTCACATACACCAACAATCTTAAACACTCTTTGAGAGGGCAAGAATTTGCACTTCATTATCGACATTGTTCATAATACCCACCACACGACTTTCCACCTTATCCATCGCGACTTGTTTACTCAACTCGCAGATAGTATAAATTTCGAACATCGTGTGTTATTATATCACTAGCCGAGTGTGATGTAATCACTGTCTTCTTTATTCAGTTCAAATGTTTTGTCAGCGTTGCGAACCACTTACATTTTTCAATTATTTTCTGATGTTGAGCACGGTTTCTACCTTTGGCTTTCCTGAACTTTGGTAATGTAATTGTTTCATAAAATTGACTTCGTCAAGAGTTATTTCGAAAAGTTTTTCTTTCAATTTGTCGTAGTACATATTTTTAAAATCAATTTGAAAACCACCGGGCAATTGTTGCTCCACCGGATCACTTGGCTTATCCTGATTTCTCATATACAATTTATCTGCTGGACTTTCTTTGAAGACATAACGCTGATCACCGCCGCTCAGGCTCAGCAATCGCCTCGATGACGCTATGCTCTTTTCGGGGTCGTGCATCCTCGGCCGTCTGACCAGGGCAAGAGGCAATTTAGTTCTTTTTCCGCGAAAGAAAATTCTTCGTTTTTGTATTCTAGTGTTATGGCTTCTAAAACCTCTTCTGAGTCTTCCTTCACGTGTCCGTCTTCCTTTACACGTGTCCGTTTTTCCTCCGGTTCGTCACTGTCCGTCTTCCCTTCACCGTGTCCGTCTTCCTTCACGTGTCCCGTCTTCCTTCACGTGTCCGTCTTCCTCAGCGTGTCCGTCTCTTCCTGTCTCCACGTGTCCGTCTTCACCACGTGTCCGTCTTCCTCCACGTGTCCGTCTTCATCCACGTGTCCGTCTTCCTCACGTGTCCGTCTTCCTCTCACGTGTCCGTCTTCCTTCACGTGTCCGTCTTCCTTCACGTGTCCGTCTTCCTTCACGTGTCGCTTCCCGTCTCACGTGTCCGTCTTTCCTTCACGTGCCCGTCCTTCGTCACTGCTCTTACACGTGGCCCGTCTTCCTTCACGTGCCCCGTCTTCGCTTCACGTTGCCCGTCTTCCTTCACGTGCCGTCTTCCTTCACGCCCGTTTCTCACGTTCTTTCCGTTCACGTGCCCGTCTTCCTTCACGTGCCCTCTTCCTTCACGTGCCCGTCTTCCGTCACGTGTCGTCTTCTCACGTCCTCCCTACGTGCCGTCTTCCTTCCACGTGTCCGTCTTCCTTCACGTGTCTCGTCTTCCTACGGTTCGTCGTCTTCCGTTCCGGTGCCTCTTCTCACGGTGTCCGTCTTCCTTCACGTGTCCGTCTTCTGTCCTCTCCTCGTGCGTCCTCGTCGTTCCTTCAGTGTCGTCTTCCTTCCACTTGTCCGTCTTTCTTCACGTGTCCGTCTTAAACTTCCACGTGTCCGTCTTCCTTCACGTGCCCGTCTTCCTCTGCGTTTTGTCTACCTACATAGATCTATTGTGGCGTTTGTTCAATTCCCGACGTACCAAGATCGTTCGTATCAAGATACCAAACACGAAAATAACGTTTTTGGAAATTTCTTAAAATTTTGTGCTCGGACCGGACACCAAATAATCAGTTCTCCATCAGGTGGCCGAGAGTTTTGAATGACACCTCATGTCTCGATTGGTGCACGTGAAGTGGTCTAATCGTGAGTGACGGAATCGCACATTCGCACACTCGAGGAGTTACTCAAATACTGTGTAGGGATGATTCTCACGTTATGAATGTTTGTCATTTCGGCATCTCGATGGTATATCATTATCTTACATTGATAGATAACTATTTACATAGATATTTATTGTGAATAATGTGCTAATCTTCATTAAAATTACGTTAATATGCCATCATGTCTATTATAACGATTTCGTTGTGGATTAATATGAATATTGGGCCAAGGTAAAAATACCTTTACCAATATTCTAATCTTTGCAGTGCCTGCATCTTTCTATACGTGCTTACTATTTTAAAATGCAAAAGTACTTACATTATTTTGCGTAGTCATCGAATCCAGAAATAAAATTGTGTATACACATGAAATTATAAAACATAATTTGACGAATGTCTTGATGTTGTGATGAATCATTTTCTCCTGTAAAAGTAAAAATTCATTTGAATTAATATGTGTATACTTGCATTTGTGGCAGCAAGAAATTAAATCCGTGGATATTCTGTTGGTATTCGCGAAGTAATATTCATTTAAGTATTAAAATACGCGCTGAAACACGAACTGGGGAGAAAAAAGTTAAGGAAACAATATACAACAGTTAACTATCATGTGTGGTGTGGCATCGTGTATGGAAAAGTACTGATGTATAGTGGTGGGTTATAGACTAGTCATAACGTGTGGATGAAAAAGTGTAATCATTATCATAAAGAAATCTAATTTACAATGGGAATTGAAGAAAATTACAAAAGAAATTATTAAACTTAACGAATTGTACTACTAAATAATAAAATGTGAGGTCGCAACTCTTCTTGCCGGATGTTAGTGCTACGGCCACTATCCAACCGAAAACACGGTGTTGGAGAACCTAATTGAACGCTCCTAGAAGAGTGGTTCTGAAGAGTACATTCTGTAAGTGCGATTATTAGGTGGCTTATTAAAGAAACACTATACATTTGCAAGAACCTGTACCAGAACACACCGTTCCATTCTTAAAGACTAATGTTTGTGAATGTAATGTCAAAATTGAAATTATCCTACGAAGGGGATTACCGCATTAGTACCATGTATATGCTCCACACAAAATCTCATCAAGCTGCTCATTGATTCCGGATGAAATTAAGGTTATGTTGATACATTATTATGAGAAAATATGGAGCGTTTTATTTTGTTCGAGAATATTTTCAATTTCTTTCTTGGTAGTGAATTTATTTACTAAATGTCAGTGACACGCAGGAAAATTTGAAAAACATGACCCTTGGTCTTAACTTTCCACCTCTTGCCCGGAATTTCCACATTCTTTTCGACAATCACTAATATATCGCATTTAATATCATAATATCATACATTTCCACATCTATTTGAGATTGACATTTCTACAATCATGATATTAAATGCGATATATTTGTGATTGTCGAAAAGAATGTGGAAATGTAATATTTATAAATATATATATATATATATATATATATATATATATATTCTTTTGCTGCGTCTCTTTAAAAGATGTACTAAGTAATGTGACATTTTACGATACACAAACTATAAAAACTAGCAGTTCCAATGCTTGGTTTTTTTACTTCTTGGCACGTGAGTGCCTGTCTTCACGATGGAATATCTCACGACATTTCGCGTCTTTCTCGGTCGTGCCGCTAGATGTCGCATGATCGTCAGCCCTGTTAGATATGGTTGCGATCGTGTGACATCTAGCGGCACGACCGAGAAAGACGCGAAATGCCGTGAGATATTCCATCGTGAATACGCCCTTACGCGCCAAGAAATTAAAATCCAAGGATAAATCTGGAAAACCCCTCACATAGTATTTAATTGCATAAAATTCGAATAAATTACCGAGACGCGAGCTCTTAAATGCAGGAACAAGTGAAACACCAAAATACAACTCAATGAAAATGTTATCGGGTCAGCTACATTATTAAAAATACATTTATGCAAGTCGCACTGTCTGCGAAACTGAAACACAAGGGTCTAAACCGTAGTGTTAAAAAATGTAAACATTTTAGAAAAATAAATATCCACGATTAATAGCAGAAACTTTACAAATCCGAACAAATAAATGTCTGAATACTCTGATAGAATCAAATAAATTTACACAATTATACGATAGTATATTCTATAACTTTTCTTCTTCTATTACTTTTGAGTTGATTTAGGATATCCATACCTTTGTTTTCTTATAGCCATCTCTATTGTTATGGCCATCTTTGTTTTCCAACGACATATCTGTATTGAAAAATATTGCAATATTACTGATAGAAAGTAGTGGTGCTACGGAATGGCAAAGTTTCCCTTATTTTCTATTTCGTTTGGCCTCGGTTAGCTCTGCGAAATCGCCTCATACCCCTGACTGAATCCCTCTATCACCGAGCAAAGTGGTTTTTTTTTTGAAATAAAATGAAGGGGGCGCGACATCCAGCAGATCGACGGGAAAATATACATTTTGGAGTAAATCGGCGGAACGATTTAGCTGCTAGCATTGTTCAGACACCGATGGACTGACGTTTTGCCGTCATTCGATTTTTCGGTATCAAGGACCCACACATCAGCAATTCTGGCTACACCACGAGTTAATGGATTTTTTTCTAAATGTAGCAACTGAATTTAATCACTTTTTTGTTATCAAGGCCCTGTAATAGGTTTGCTACCAAAAATTCGCCGTGTTTTCGCGCATCATTACATAACTTTCTCCGTACTATCTATGCCGCGAGCAAGGGGACGGTCGTTGGCTGTTCCCGAACTTGTATGCGAGTGTTGATCTTGTTACATTCAAATACATAAAATGTCGGTCGATAGTTGAGATAATCTGCTCCAAGCCGTAGTGTTATTAAAATCCGAAATAAGCAAGATCAGTACTGTATTTTACATTTGGTTAGGTTGGTCAGTGGCACAAAAATGTCATTGTTATATTGGACGAGGATTTTTTACGAAAAGGAAACTCCTCCTCCACACCACGGAACTTCCTAGTGACGGTACAGTAGTTAGCGGAGATGTGCGCCAGTCCGCAATAGCGCGCGCTTGCTTACCTCGAGGGGACGGCGGTCGCGCGTGGGCGTGTGGCGCGGCCCTCGGGCGCAGAGGCACTGCGCGCCCGCGGCGGGAGCTGCTGCGTATGTGCGCTGCGCCGCCGCCCGCGCAGCGCCGCGCAGTGGGGAGCCAACCGCGCGCAAAAGCAAAGAAGGGTTTGTAAAACAATTTGTCGATAAACTCCGTGAATAGGTATTTAAAATAAACTTAAAGAAATAAATTGTTTTAAAAAATTGCAACCGTACGGTCACGTCAAAGTCAGACGTGTCGTCAGAGGAAATTATGCATCCTGTATAATGTAAAAACATCTATAACTTTTTCGTAATAATCTTTATACTTTCATGAATTGTATATGATTTGGTTTACCCTTTCGTTCTGTCGTTCATAATCCGTTAAACTACCCACTCTAGGTCCTTAAAACGAGGGTATCTTCTCCCTTACTGGACCCCGAGTAATGTTTATGCAGTAGTTTACAAAGTGAGACTTTTTTGGACTTTCCAATTCGTTTTATTTAATTTAATTTTTTGTGGGATGCTACATTCCGTGCTCGGGGTGTGAGAAATGTTCTAAGTTAGGTTCCAGTATGAAACTGTTTTAACTTTTAAAACGGTGAAGTTGTAGCAGTTTGGCTCTTCTGGGTACTATAGCTGTTCACAAAATATTGTAACAAATTAGGGTATTGCTCCCAGACACAAGCCAAACGAAGCTTAGTTTTTTCTTTTAATTTTTGTGTGAAAATCTAAGTGACCAGAAAGGGACGTAAGCATTTACCAAAGGTATCATGTATTAATAGTGGTTTGGCGTGAAATTTTATTTTTTAAAGATAAAATATTGACTTTATTATTGGGTGATTCCCATAAAAATATATTTCTAAATTAAAGTAGCATATTTAAAAAGTAACATGATGTGTTTTAAAAAGTGTACGAGAGTTACAGAAACTCCCTAACCGGCTTCTCGCATGCTGCTTACTTTCGGTGGCTATTGTTCTAAATTAATGGCTTATAACTTAATGTTCACTCTCTCGACACTTGTTCAAACTTTGCCAGACCACTGAATAGTAGTAGTGGACCATGGCGGAGGAGATTCTACGTTCCACGAAGGCCGTTAAAAGGGAACGAATTCATGAAACGTTGTGTGTATATTAATTCCTTGGGTTAAGTGCGAGGCCAGCGAGCGGGAGTGTGCTGGGGCTTTGGAGGGGGAAGGTCAAGAGAACGCCATCTCTGTAACCCGCCTCTGGGATGCCCTGGAACAGTGCCGGAAAATGAGTCCCCTAGGTGGAGGAAGTAGCTCAACCTGTACGACTGCCGCCATGTATTATCCGCCGACACGGCAGTTTCGTCAGGCAGCACCCACAAGTTGAGGAGAAACGGTGACAATTGAGTGGATTATGCAGAGTTTGGAGTTCATCGATATTGCTTTTGAGGAGATACGAGTTTTTATGGGTTCTCGACAAGCAGTTGCAACTCACCTGACTGGATAAAAACAGCCGAAGCAATGTGTGATGTGATGGGTTCGATTGGAAGTGTAGTAAGAAAGAGGCCGCTTATTCGCGTGTTTTGTGCGGAAGGGGCCGAAGTAGCAAAATGAAAAGGAAAGGTTCTTTCCTTCCCTTTGAGACGTCTCCCAATTGTTCGAAACGTGAAGAATCGAACTTAATGAGTTCAATTCATTCATTTTAGAAAGCGTTTCTTAATTTTAGTGGGAGGATCTAAAGATATACTCCTTCCTCGCATTCTCTCCCCCATCTCCCCCCTCTGCCCCCTCTGCC